>OY482674.1:107629989-108229989 GCA_960531455.1 Urophora cardui | reverse complement strand
AGCAGTATGAAATGCGTCATTGCGAAATCGGATATTATTCCTGGGGATGAAACCTTTAAGAGTGGATGTTTGGACACAAAGTTGGCGAAACGAGAGTTCTATAAGCAATACGGAAACAAGGTGTTCCATAAGTCCAACTCATAATTATATAGTAAGAGATAAACCTAATAGTGTAGATAGTTTTCCGATTAGCTTAGTGCTGCTAGCAGACGAAATGGTTGGGCGGCCTGATCTTAATGTTGGTAAAGACAGAAAGCCAGCTCGCCAGCTTTCAAAATGCTTTATACCCCGGAGAGTTTCTGTCCTTAGACGAATCTCTTTTGCTCTTCAGAGGACACCTGCAGTTTCGGCAATACATGAAAGGAAAGAAAGCTCAATATGGCATCAAATTTTACGAATTAACAACAAGCGATGGCTACGTTCTAAAGATAGAAATATATCAAGGTGCAGACGACGATACACAAAGGTCCAAAGTGGGAAATATTGTACAACGTCTTATGGCCCCATACATTTACATATAAAGGACACCATCTTATTATGGACAACTTCTACAATAGCGTGGAGCTCTCTAAGGAACTCCTGTCATATAAAACGCACGTTACAGTTACACTACGGGTAAACCGTAGGGGTAATCCTAAAATTGTTACTTCCAAAAAACTTTCGAAAGGAGATTATATATGGCGTCGACAAGGTCATGTTTATGTATCCAAATGGCGGGATAAGCGAGATGTGCTTTGTATACCAACTGCAAATCACCCTGAGCGTGTTGAAACTGCGACATCCAATGGCGATAATGTCAATTCGCTTTTGTAAAATAAATAAATTAGTAAACATTAATTAAAAATTTTTAAATGTTGCAAGATTTTAACCGTCTTTTATTTCAGAAGCGGTGGAGTTGGATAAAGTTTTGATAGAGGAGGTGCGTGTTCGTCCACTGCTGTACGACCTTGGCAATCAGCACTATAAAAATTTGAAAAGAAAGGAAATGGCGTGGAGAGATATATATATCAGCCAAAATAAATATTAATAGTTAGGAGAATAAATTAAATGTGGTGATACTTCATTATTTTAAAATAATGAAAAGCGAGGATAAAAATAAAATCACGGAAATATTACAAAAATAGCATGATGGTCCTATAACTGGTGGGACAATTTCAAAAATAAAAAAATACTTTCAATGACAAGGCATGACTAAATTCATTTCAAAATATACATATGTACATATAAAATCTTGCGAAAGTTATAAAAAAGTCAAGGTTACTAAATAGGGCAAACCAACTACAATAATAATACCAGCGGCAGTGAAAGCATTTGAAAGAGTTATTATTGATACAATTGGACAATTTATCCGAAAAACCAGAATGAGTATGCAGTGATAATCATTTGCGATCTTACAAAATATTTAGTGACACACAGAGAAAAAACTTGCGCATTTTATACCCGGCCATGGAGAACAAAGCTTAGGTGATTTATTACCCAAGCATATTGGCTATAGTGCGCAGGTTTGGTGTTTTGTTTTGTAAACTTTACAACTTTAACAACCAATACCTCCGGCGAGTTTTTTCGGGGTGCGCTTCCTGGAATGGAATTTCATTGTAAAATTCTTACACGAGGCGTATCGTCAGATATTTCATGTAGCGTCGATTTCCCTACGCCTCTAGATGTGCACTTGAAGCGACATGAAACTTGGCTGCACAAAGCAAACAAATATAAAAAAATTATAAATTAATTAATAATACGATATTTGCTGTTAATTTCGAAGTGATTTTCTGACCGCTTTTCCCCCAATTTTTAAATTCACCATTGAAGTGCAAAATAGCCAATATATTGTAGGAGACTTTTTTAGAGACCGGCTTATTTGCGAATTAGAGCTTTCTGACTTGGTTCCCGAAAATATTTATGCAGATGCGCTATTGAATGCGATGAAAGACAGGAAAGATACTCTTATAGAATTTAAGGGGTTTGTCGCGGCTCTATATCTTGACCCAAGATTCAATTTTGAGGAAACGCAGCTTCTCAGCTTGAAAAAAAAAAAAGAAGATCATGCTTGGCGATGCAATGGTAAGCCTTACGCTTATTTTAAGATACATTATATACATACATATGTACATACTTACATACATATATACATATATAATATTTTATTTTTTCCCAACTTTTGATATTTTGCAGGATCACTTAATTTAGACAGACATTTTAAATGATCCAGAAAATTTAAAACTCAGCAGACTCGCAAGATGATAGCACTTCTGGAGTAACACCACACTCAACATCGGTAGACGAACTTCCCAGCACATCAAAATGCGCATGCGATAAATTAACACGTCACATCAGGTCACTGACAAATTCAGAAAGTACAAGGCGGACAATCAAATATAAAACAAAAATTGGCGAAGCTGTGTGAAAAACAAATGGAGCCGTTTGACACAAAATGTCCTACAGTACTGGAGGGAATATTACCGTAACGAGTGCGAGATGCTTAGATTAGCGGAAGTTGTTTTAGCGGTACCAGCAACGCGCTTTTAATTTATCGAAATTTTGAACATCACAATGAATACGGTGGTGCACTCTTTACTTCAAGACTTCATACCTATACCTTCCTTCACAAGAACTCTCGGAACATTTAATACTCCCATCTGAATACTCACAACAAGTCCAGATTTTTCTACCAAACAAAATTCGACAAGATGAACAAATCGAGGTTGAAGCTTGTCTGTTCGAAGATCACCACGATGATCTTTTGGCTTATCTTTTAAAATCATGGAATTTATTTGAGGAGCTTTTTACATTTTTATCGTGTATTTATACCCTGCAGAGAATGCGATTAATCCGGGGCGTGTCCGGAGTGCACTTATGGAGGGAGAAATTTATGAAAATATTGATGCTCTAGAGAGTAGTGATGAAGAAGGTTCTTTTGAGGACCAGAAAAGTGAATATTTCAAATTAAGTGAGGTGGAAATTTCTGCACCAATTAACAACAGTGAGGAAATAAAAGAATGGGGTTTCAGAAATCCCAATGCGAATAGGAACAATGTTGACTTGTTACGAACCCTTAAAAAAATTGGTGTAAAGGATTTGCCTTCTACATCAAAAACTCTTCTGGGAACCAGGAGACAGAGGATATATTTTAAGCGCTATTAGTGAAGGCGAATTTTTGTACTTTGGGATACAAACTATTTGATCTCTCATGATTTTCGTTTTTTTTAAAAATGAAGAAAATTTAATTGATATTGGACGGATTTATGCGCGATTTTTGTAACGAATATAAATTTCTTAAAGAAAATGGTATTAAAGTAGGTTTGAATCAAACTTTGAAATCATTTGTTGTCCGGGTTTTTATTTGCAATTCCCCTGCCAGAGTATTTGTAACCGGCGTTATAGGGCATATTGGAAAAAGTGGTTGCCATAAATGTTATGAGCAGAGCTGGGCGATAAGGATTACGATTACAAGATGATTACGATTACAGTAATCGTAATCTTAGAAATTTTGAAATTACGATTACTGTAATCGTAATCGTCGTTACAAAAATTACGATTACTGTAATCGTAATCGTAAAAAACTTGAAATTACAATTACTGTAATCGTAATCGTCGTTACAAAAATTACGATTACTGTAATCGTAATCGTAAGAAACTTAAAATTACGATTACTGTAATCGTAATCGTCGTTACAAAAATTACGATTACTGTAATCGTAATCGTAAGAAACTTGAAATTACGATTACTGTTCTCGTTTTCTGGGATTACAATGTGTAAAAAACAGTGATATACTTGCCCAACATCATTTTCCAAGAAATAATAATAATTTTTTCATACATGCATACATATGTGTTTATTTCTCACACATTAAGTAAACAAGTAAAACTGGGATGTGTATTAAGAAGAGAGAAAATTAGCGGAAATAATAAAGATACAAAATTAAGACTGCTGTTTGGATAATTTACATTCAATAATATTCAATATTAGCCTTAAGCAGAACTAATTTTTCAAAAGAAACATCGGAAAGTGCATGGCGTCGAGGACTATTTATAATACCCGCCAACGAAAATAGCCTTTCCACAGGTGCTGACGATGTAAGCGGGGTGCTGAATCTTAAAGATGCTTTCTTTATCAGAGGATATCTTTTAAAACAGCCATGGCTACTATCAGCATCGTTCAAATATTTAAAAAATTCTTCTCCTATAATGTTTGAGCCACTACCACTTCAGGTAAATCAGTGTTTTCTAAAGGTATTTTGAGTTTTAAATAAAATATATATTAAGTTGTTATATAGATATATAGTTAGGTATTTACAGCCGAAGTCAAAAAAATCTTCATCTAATATTGGCTTTTCATAGTTATGGCCATTTACATCTTCAAAAGTTGTAGTGGGGTTTTATTACTTTTTAATTTTGTTATGAGATAAACCTAAGTAATTTGTTTAGTAAAATCTAGCAATTGTAATACATATTTTTTATACATGCAAAATCCACATTTTACGAAGAAAATTAGTGTGAGCTACAGCTCGATTTTTATGCATGAGGCCATTGTCTCCAGCCCACTAAAAGCTGCTATCTCAACCGCAAATATTTCAAAATGTATATAATATGTGTGAAATTGCAAGCTTTAGATAATTATTTGTAGTTTTTAGCACTTCTTTCAGAGCCAAGCATTTTTCCTCCCTACACCGTTTAGTATCAAAAAGCAATTTTAATAATTTTTTACATGTAATTCTTAAATTTTGTAATTTAAGATTACAGAAAATAAGGATTACTGTAATCGTAATCGTCAAAAACTTGAAATTACAATTACTGTAATCGTAATCGTCGTTACAAAAATTACGATTACTGTAATCGTAATCGTCAAAAACTTGAAATTACAATTACTGTAATCGTAATCGTCGTTACAAAAATTACGATTACTGTAATCGTAATCGTCAAAAACTTGAAATTACAATTACTGTAATCGTAATCGTCGTTATAAAAATTACGATTACTGTAATCGTAATCGTAAAAACTTGAAATTACGATTAATGTAATCGTAATCCTATGTGTAATCGATTGCACATGTAATCCTTATCGCCCAGCTCTGGTTATGAGGAAGAAGCGTACACGGACAGAGTATGCTTTCCGAATTCAGTTGGAGTTCCAAGGTCTGACTTGTCCTTTGACTTATTGTAGTCATCTCGAAAAAAAATAGAATAAGTCTTTTAGAAGAAACTGGATTCGGAAGGGTTTCACAGTTCCCCCTGGATGCGATGCATTTGGTTGAATTTGGGGTAGTTAAAAAATTGCTTAATTTGGTGACAAAAATAGTAACACACAACAAATGTTTCTTCAGTAATTCAGCACATTCTCAGCGACGAAATACTTGAAAAATATAATTGGAATGGAGCATGGGGAAAGAAAAGCTTTTCCCAATTGAAAATTGTGGAAAATAGCCTGAGAGACTTTTTAAGTTTATTTCAACGCATGATTTCGAGAAAGCCGTCAAAAAGCACATTGAACTGAGCTTAACTGAACTTAAAACAAACAAAAAAATACCAAGCGAAAAAAACAAGCAAAAAAACATTGACACACGCGGAGACTTCTTCGTATTTATAATAAAACTCCGGCGCGAAAGGGTTAAAAATAAAAGATATTAAAGAAATAACAAAAACAGTATTTTCACGATGCAAAGCTATAATGCGAAATGCTACGGCGGCTCACAATCTTTTAAAAAAATAAAGAGTTAGTTGAGCAGGGATAGCAAACCAAACTCTTCGAGCACTTAATTCACAAAATAGGTATAATTTTCGATGTTCCAATCGAAATATCAATGGAAGAATTTAGTCAAGAATTAAAATCATAAATAAATTTATATTGTTAAGATGAATAGAATAATGCGTACCAATAAAGATAAGACGTAGCAAACTCCAACAAAAAGAGCAAATACCGGAAGAGGTTTACTACGGGTATTCAATCAAAAAAGTGAAACATTGCATATCCTTTCCATAATGTTATAAATGTTTTAGATTCAACCATGTGGATGAGCAATGTAAAGACACTTAAATCGTATGTAAAAATTTTTTCCAACACAAACCGGAAGAATCCTGCAAAGAAATAATATGTAACAAGTGTAAGCAAAACCACAAACCTACTGACAAAAACTGTCCGGCAAGAACAAAAGCATACACTATTAAAAAAATAATGACCATCGAAAACATATCCAGAAGGAAAGCTGCCATCAAGCAAAAATCTTTCCGCATTTCGTATCGAAAACCGGATTGACCTTCAATGTCCCGACTGATGTTTTCGAAGAAGACTTCTTAAGCGAACTAACTTCGCCCATCAAAATCATTAAAGTGGAAAGAATATTTAGAAAGGAAACATCTGAACTGGGTAGCACACTTAAACAGACAAACAGGATGAAAATAATTTTCCAGGGCCTAGAAATGCCCACGGAAATATTATATATGTATACTCCAATCAAAGTAAAACCGTATGTACCATTTGGCTAGTGCTGCAACTGCCAACGTTTCAACCACCCGGCTAATCAATGCAAACAAAAACTATCAACATGTGCAACGTGTCGTGACAACCACACCAACAATCACTCCATGCAGCACGAAAACAATACCCACAGAAATTGCAATACTTGTACAGAAAATTATAATATCAACAAAAACTGCGACAAACCGCCAAAATGCGCTAACTGCAAGGTTAACCACAAAGCAACAAGTAAAGACTGCCCAGCTAGACTCAAGGCATACACAATTAAAAGAATAACAACAATAGAAAACCTCACAACAAACGAAGCCAAAATAAAATAAACCCGCTCAGTCTATTAAATAAAATAAACCCGCTCAGTCTATTTAACATTAGTGAACAAACATATACATTTCCTGACATGAACATCGGATCAGATCCCGGTGAAGAAGCCGACAAGTGGCTCTGTCACGCCATACTCGGCACTTACCGACTGAGCAAAATCAATGATGGAGATTACAAAAATCAAGTAAGTATGTCACTGGCCAATGTTGCAGGTCAAGTAGGATGTCCCGTAGCATACTCTTCAAGTGCTGTCCTAATTTCTAATCGACACTGGACCAGTAATAGCGAATTCAAAAAGTTTGTAGCAGCCATCGACATGTTCTTCTTTCGGTTTGAATCACATGTCGTTTCACCTTTGAGGATCTGCACAATGGGGGCACGCTTCAAAGATTGTGCTGCCTTAACATCTATTGGCTTCATTTCGAGTTCTATGGGGTATACCAATGTTGGGTCGACTCTACTCTGGTTCTGGAACGAGTTGCTAGTGGTAGAATCAGAGAGGATGTTTTTCACAAGTACGGAAGAATTTGGCAAAGAAGAGTCATATTTTCCCTACCAAGTCGAAATGGGATTAGTTAGCAAGAGCGCCTATTCGGCACGAAAGAACCCCGGAATCCATTTTTGGAGTAATATGGTTGGGGCACTCATGACACACGAAAGATGCATAAACGCAAGAATGATCCTCGGATCTAATAATGTCGACATCATGGGGTTAGCACATTTGGTGGCATATATTTTCCACTCTTAAGTCAAACTGGAGATGTACAATGCCGAGCCACACAAACAAGGTATGATTGAAAAAAGAGCAGCAGAAGCAGAGGAAAGAGCGAGAGACCAAACAAAAAGAAGCCGAACCTCAGGAGGGAGACGGCGATGACGTTGATATGGACGAAAGTTTGATGGAGCTAGGAGCAGATTTGGAAGGTGATGATAGACCCATTTCGAGAGATCCAAGAGTGGTTTGAGTGGTTTTCCAATCGCCACGGGCGAGCCACCAACCAGATGGTAGCGTTTTACAGATCGGTGCAGAGCAAAATAGTAGCAGCACGCAAAGGCACTATTGGACAATATCTAAAAGATCAGTCCTACACCACATGAAATAACATATTCGGAAAAAAATTTGAAAATTCTTTCCCGATTCGATTTTTATGCATTATGCCCAAAAGAGATGGTCAATTACATCTACAGCCATTTTTCGGTCAGAATTTTCAACCTGCCCTTTAGAAGCTGATATAAACTTTGTTCTACGGTCTGATAGAAAGTTTCATAAGTGCTGCCTGTCACAAACAATAGTAATTGGAACACAAGGAAAAATATCGACGATGTATTCAAAAAACAAGATAATGCCGTCCGAAAACACTACACTGAGGGAAAAAGGCAATTGTAAAAAAAGCTACCAACGGTGACAATGTTACATTTTTCAATGTCGCCTAATTTCTTGTTTTATCACACTTTTTTATAGTTAAAGTAAATATTTTTCAGTTGGTTTAAATGTAAAATTGCCAATTTAACAATAGTTCGTTGTTAAAAATGACTTAACAATATAAGCAATTTCATTACAACATCAACATTTCCAATTTGGCATGGCTACAATGCCAAATTAATGTGGACATTGTTGATCTGACATTCAGAAATTTTATCGTGGTATGGCTACATTTTCTACTTAAAGTTTGCATTGTTGATCTGACGTTCAGACATTTTAACTCGGTATGGCTACATTTTCAACTTAAAGTGGGTATTGTTGATCTGACAAGCAAATACATACATATATGTATATGTTGCTGGCTAACGGTTTTTCTATCATTTGCTTTTCTTACGCTTGACAAGTCCAAAGTATTTTTTAAGAAAAATAAAGAGTTTAATAATTCAAAATGGAAAGTGCGCCAGTGTTCGAAAACATGATATATTCACTAAATGGCGAGCTTCTGGACACATCTTTTGTAAGTACGCCGCCGCCAAGTCAAGAGGACGATATTTATGAAGAAAAGCTTGTATTGTTGTTAAAAGAATTTAATTTGGAAGCCGTTTTTGACCACCTAAAGGCTAAGCAAATGCCATATTATACATGTATGTAGAATGGATTTATATGTATTTCATACTAACCATGTCAACAATGTCGTTTGGCTTGTTGCGATATGGTTTCTGGATTTATAAAAAGCTGTAAGTAATTCCTCAACGTGCAGAGGCAGAGTTATCCATCTTTGTATAATCTTCATCTGAGTTTAGTGGATTGATGCTGAGAATGGCAAAGGTGATGAACGAGAGTGAGAATCAAGAGCGTTTGCAATTGTCGAGAGTATGTGTTATAAATATGAATGGAGAATACGACTTTGCTGTATTAGTATCATTGTATTCATGGGGAAGAGGCGAGAAGTCCATTTCGAGCATGAAAGTGGTGAAACGCGATGTGGATGAGTTGAAACAAGTGAATAGGTATGTTTTCGTTTCAGGTAAGGGGGAAAAGTTTTGTAGTGAGATATCTTAGTGCACATTAAACACAGCCAACTTGTCCACTGTCAACTTGTGACAACAGGTGTTGGAACAAGATGACAATGGATAATGGCCGCTCGGCAATTGGATCGGCTTTGAAGAAGCCGGCCGGCCATTATGCCATTCAGATTTATCGCGATTCTTGAACGGGACGGCAGCAATTAAAGTAAAAAGGGAAAAGTGAACCAATAGTGAGAAAGTAAAATTAAGAGTGTGAAAATATAAATTAATCAAATAAACTAAATTAAATAAGAAAAGAAACATTGTTAAATAAAGGAACAAAAAAGGAAATATTCGAAAGAGGTGAGAAGCGTAGTGGAAGTGTTGGGAAAACTTAAAGTTTCCATTACCTGATACGCGACTGGAGGTTAATGACGCCTTATTCTGGATGGGTAAGTTAGATTCCTATGTTGGAAGAGTGTATTTGCAGGAACAGTTCAAATCAGGTACGCTAAAAGGAAAGGAACGCGGTTTTGCATATGTATGTACACCACCATATCGAATGAGCATTCCGTCTATATATGTATGTATATACATATGCCCAAACCAATTACAAAAAAATATGTACCCTAGATTTTACCAATATGAGTTGCTTATTTCCGCGGTGCAATAATACCAAATATGGCTGCAAAGACGGTGATATAAAATTTTTCCAATTTCCGACGATACCCTTTATTCGCGGAGAGTGGATGAAGATTTGTGAAGTGAGCGAAGAAGAGCTACCGAAAGTTCCATATATCTGCTCACAACATTTCGATAAGAAAGAAATTTCAACTTGCAAAAAACGCCAGATTAAACCGAAATGCTTACCAAAAATGAATATGTAAGTCAAATTTGGTACTCCCGTATTAAACATATTTTTACAAAAAGAACAAATTGGGAGCTGAATTCAATAAACAAATATTTTGGAAAATAAATTTGTGCGAGTTTATTTCGTTTTATAATGGAACATTTGCAGTATTTTTCCCATCTTTTTTCTCTGCACAAGCGGCGTTATGGAAAGCCTCGAACGTATGGGATGAGAATAAACTTTTTTGAACAGTTGGACGATGATACCTTCATTCGAAGATTCCGGTTGTATGTTTTAAGTGAAATTAAAGGAACAATTCAAAGTGCCACAGAAAGGTTTGTGAAAATATAGATATACTTCTACATATTTATGTATGTATGTACAATATATTATATACATACGACGACCAAATCATCATCAACTCTCCATAACATACCGCCCTCCAACAACAATAGTAACCGACCGTAGTAAGCGTGTTGTATCAGAGCGCTAGCAACAGCAACCATCGTAAGCGTCACAAGCAGCAGAGGATCTGCAATCAACCGCTGCCACAAACCAACGCGCATACACAACGCATTAACAACCAACACACAATAGCGCTCCGCTGCAGCGAAAATCACTTTCATCACCGCCAGCACCAAGCGCAACGCGAAGGCGCAGCGACACAGCAGAAGCGACAACAGTGGCGCACCGCAACAAGGTGCCCCAAAACCGGCAGCAACACCAAGGGCATAGGGCCAACGACCACACTCGGCGGCGACAACCACATCGGACGCACATGATATAGCGCCAAGAGCAATAAGCGCCGGTGCACAAATAGTGCCACAGCCGCAAAACAACAACAACAGCAACGAACAACCGGTGGCAGCATTAGCAGCAGATCGGTGGCACCACCAATAAAGGTGCACCGCAACGGGTGGGGAGTCAGGTGCCAGACGTGTCGCGGATATGTATATTTTGTATTTAGATAATTAATTATATTAGAACAACAACCATATGCATACATACATGTACGTAGGCGTGATATGAATGTGTATACCCAGGCAGCATTTTCTTGTGTTTTAAGCGGAAAAGAGTTTTGATTGAACCAAATTTAAAGCCGTTTCCCATTAAATGCAACTGTTCGGATAAGAATCCGTAGGGTAGAAAAATTTTAGGCATCTATTTTGTTTTCGGATTTATTCCTGATCGAATTCAGATATAATCGTCTCAATGTTGCGAGGGTGCATGCATGGGTATATGTATGTATATGCATATGTTCCTTATTTATACAACGAAATATATCTATACTTTTTTTTATTTAAATAGACCAGTGTTATCTATATATATTCGTATATATATGTATACATATGTAAAGCCAATTAATATACATTTGAGTCCATGTGAACTGATAGACACATGCATCAAACGTGGTTAACTCGCATTGGTTTTAATTTAGATAAATACGAGTGCACATACACTCCTTGTACATGCATGTGTGTGTCACGTAAATAGACAAATAAGGAAGAAAAGGAATTTTCATTGATCACTATTTGAACTAGTTGAGGGTAACAAGAGTGGGAGAGCCGTGCAGGGAACATAACCAAGTTAGAGTGAATTGAAGAACCTGATAACATAACCATTAAAATAATACATATATAGGCCACCAATAATATGATATAAAACAATAACAGAAAAGTTCCATCACCTACTCCTTTTTCCCTTTTGTATATATGTGCTACATATATACATTATATATATATACTTGCATAATTCTGATGGGGAAAATTCCCCTTTTTCTCATTTTCTTCTTTATCATCTAGCATCTAAGCTGATTTTAGTTATTTAATTTTCGAGATACTTAAAGAGCGTTCGTAAAGTAACAAGTGTAAGCAAAACCACAAACCTACTGACAAAAACTGTCCGGCAAGAACAAAAGCATACACTATTAAAAAAATAATGACCATCGAAAACATATCCAGAAGGAAAGCTGCCATCAAGCAAAAATCTTTCCGCATTTCGTATCGAAAACCGGATTGACCTTCAATGTCCCGACTGATGTTTCCGAAGAAGACTTCTTAAGCGAACTAACTTCGCCCATCAAAATCATTAAAGTGGAAAGAATATTTAGAAAGGAAACATCTGAACTGGGTAGCACACTTAAACAGACAAACAGGATGAAAATAATTTTCCAGGGCCTAGAAATGCCCACGGAAATATTATATATGTATACTCCAATCAAAGTAAAACCGTATGTACCATTTGGCTAGTGCTGCAACTGCCAACGTTTCAACCACCCGGCTAATCAATGCAAACAAAAACTATCAACATGTGCAACGTGTCGTGACAACCACACCAACAATCACTCCATGCAGCACGAAAACAATACCCACAGAAATTGCAATACTTGTACAGAAAATTATAATATCAACAAAAACTGCGACAAACCGCCAAAATGCGCTAACTGCAAGGTTAACCACAAAGCAACAAGTAAAGACTGCCCAGCTAGACTCAAGGCATACACAATTAAAAGAATAACAACATAGAAAACCTCACAACAAACGAAGCCAAAATAAAATAAACCCGCTCAGTCTATTAAATAAAATAAACCCGCTCAGTCTATTTAACATTAGTGAACAAACATATACATTTCCTGACATGAACATCGGATCAGATCCCGGTGAAGAAGCCGACAAGTGGCTCTGTCACGCCATACTCGGCACTTACCGACTGAGCAAAATCAATGATGGAGATTACAAAAATCAAGTAAGTATGTCACTGGCCAATGTTGCAGTTCAAGTAGGATGTCCCGTAGCATACTCTTCAAGTGCTGTCCTAATTTCTAATCGACACTGGACCAGTAATAGCGAATTCAAAAAGTTTGTAGCAGCCATCGACATGTTCTTCTTTCGGTTTGAATCACATGTCGTTTCACCTTTGAGGATCTGCACAATGGGGGCACGCTTCAAAGATTGTGCTGCCTTAACATCTATTGGCTTCATTTCGAGTTCTATGGGGTATACCAATGTTGGGTCGACTCTACTCTGGTTCTGGAACGAGTTGCTAGTGGTAGAATCAGAGAGGATGTTTTTCACAAGTACGGAAGAATTTGGCAAAGAAGAGTCATATTTTCCCTACCAAGTCGAAATGGGATTAGTTAGCAAGAGCGCCTATTCGGCACGAAAGAACCCCGGAATCCATTTTTGGAGTAATATGGTTGGGGCACTCATGACACACGAAAGATGCATAAACGCAAGAATGATCCTCGGATCTAATAATGTCGACATCATGGGGTTAGCACATTTGGTGGCATATATTTTCCACTCTTAAGTCAAACTGGAGATGTACAATGCCGAGCCACACAAACAAGGTATGATTGAAAAAAGAGCAGCAGAAGCAGAGGAAAGAGCGAGAGACCAAACAAAAAGAAGCCGAACCTCAGGAGGGAGACGGCGATGACGTTGATATGGACGAAAGTTTGATGGAGCTAGGAGCAGATTTGGAAGGTGATGATAGACCCATTTCGAGAGATCCAAGAGTGGTTTGAGTGGTTTTCCAATCGCCACGGGCGAGCCACCAACCAGATGGTAGCGTTTTACAGATCGGTGCAGAGCAAAATAGTAGCAGCACGCAAAGGCACTATTGGACAATATCTAAAAGATCAGTCCTACACCACATGAAATAACATATTCGGAAAAAAATTTGAAAATTCTTTCCCGATTCGATTTTTATGCATTATGCCCAAAAGAGATGGTCAATTACATCTACAGCCATTTTTCGGTCAGAATTTTCAACCTGCCCTTTAGAAGCTGATATAAACTTTGTTCTACGGTCTGATAGAAAGTTTCATAAGTGCTGCCTGTCACAAACAATAGTAATTGGAACACAAGGAAAAATATCGACGATGTATTCAAAAAACAAGATAATGCCGTCCGAAAACACTACACTGAGGGAAAAAGGCAATTGTAAAAAAAGCTACCAACGGTGACAATGTTACATTTTTCAATGTCGCCTAATTTCTTGTTTTATCACACTTTTTTATAGTTAAAGTAAATATTTTTCAGTTGGTTTAAATGTAAAATTGCCAATTTAACAATAGTTCGTTGTTAAAAATGACTTAACAATATAAGCAATTTCATTACAACATCAACATTTCCAATTTGGCATGGCTACAATGCCAAATTAATGTGGACATTGTTGATCTGACATTCAGAAATTTTATCGTGGTATGGCTACATTTTCTACTTAAAGTTTGCATTGTTGATCTGACGTTCAGACATTTTAACTCGGTATGGCTACATTTTCAACTTAAAGTGGGTATTGTTGATCTGACAAGCAAATACATACATATATGTATATGTTGCTGGCTAACGGTTTTTCTATCATTTGCTTTTCTTACGCTTGACAAGTCCAAAGTATTTTTTAAGAAAAATAAAGAGTTTAATAATTCAAAATGGAAAGTGCGCCAGTGTTCGAAAACATGATATATTCACTAAATGGCGAGCTTCTGGACACATCTTTTGTAAGTACGCCGCCGCCAAGTCAAGAGGACGATATTTATGAAGAAAAGCTTGTATTGTTGTTAAAAGAATTTAATTTGGAAGCCGTTTTTGACCACCTAAAGGCTAAGCAAATGCCATATTATACATGTATGTAGAATGGATTTATATGTATTTCATACTAACCATGTCAACAATGTCGTTTGGCTTGTTGCGATATGGTTTCTGGATTTATAAAAAGCTGTAAGTAATTCCTCAACGTGCAGAGGCAGAGTTATCCATCTTTGTATAATCTTCATCTGAGTTTAGTGGATTGATGCTGAGAATGGCAAAGGTGATGAACGAGAGTGAGAATCAAGAGCGTTTGCAATTGTCGAGAGTATGTGTTATAAATATGAATGGAGAATACGACTTTGCTGTATTAGTATCATTGTATTCATGGGGAAGAGGCGAGAAGTCCATTTCGAGCATGAAAGTGGTGAAACGCGATGTGGATGAGTTGAAACAAGTGAATAGGTATGTTTTCGTTTCAGGTAAGGGGGAAAAGTTTTGTAGTGAGATATCTTAGTGCACATTAAACACAGCCAACTTGTCCACTGTCAACTTGTGACAACAGGTGTTGGAACAAGATGACAATGGATAATGGCCGCTCGGCAATTGGATCGGCTTTGAAGAAGCCGGCCGGCCATTATGCAATTCAGATTTATCGCGATTCTTGAACGGGACGGCAGCAATTAAAGTAAAAAGGGAAAAGTGAACCAATAGTGAGAAAGTAAAATTAAGAGTGTGAAAATATAAATTAATCAAATAAACTAAATTAAATAAGAAAAGAAACATTGTTAAATAAAGGAACAAAAAAGGAAATATTCGAAAGAGGTGAGAAGCGTAGTGGAAGTGTTGGGAAAACTTAAAGTTTCCATTACCTGATACGCGACTGGAGGTTAATGACGCCTTATTCTGGATGGGTAAGTTAGATTCCTATGTTGGAAGAGTGTATTTGCAGGAACAGTTCAAATCAGGTACGCTAAACGGAAAGGAACGCGGTTTTGCATATGTATGTACACCACCATATCGAGTGAGCATTCCAGTCTATATATGTATGTATGTACATATGCCCAAACCAATTACAAAAAAATATGTACCCTAGATTTTACCAATATGAGTTGCTTATTTCCGCGGTGCAATAATACCAAATATGGCTGCAAAGACGGTGATATAAAATTTTTCCAATTTCCGACGATACCCTTTATTCGCGGAGAGTGGATGAAGATTTGTGAAGTGAGCGAAGAGGAGCTACCGAAAGTTCCATATATCTGCTCACAACATTTCGATAAGAAAGAAATTTCAACTTGCAAAAAACGCCAGATTAAACCGATATGCTTACCAAAAATGAATATGTAAGTCAAATTTGGTACTCCCGTATTAAACATATTTTTACAAAAAGAAAAAATTGAGAGCTGAATTCAATAAACAAATATTTTGGAAAATAAATTTGTGCGAGTTTATTTCGTTTTATAATGGAACATTTGCAGTATTTTTCCCATCTTTTTTCTCTGCACAAGCGGCGTTATGAAAAGCCTCGAACGTATGGGAAGAGAATAAACTTTTTTGAACAGTTGGACGATGATACCTTCATTCGAAGATTCCGGTTGTATGTTTTAAGTAAAATTAAAGGAACAATTCAAAGTGCCACAGAAAGGTTTGTGAAAATATAGTTATACTTCTACATATTTATGTATGTACATACATTCGTTTATTTCTGATAATGGAATTATTTATTCATTTTGCAGAAACCATGCGCTTCGCCCTATCGATATGTTATTTCTGGCGCTGCGATTTTACGCATCAGGGAATTTTTTAGTTTGTGTAGCAGATTTCTGTAGAGTAAGTGTGGCCACTGCTAGCCGTGTGGTAAAAGGGTTTCTTTTGCTGTTGCGCGACTTTCGAAAGATTTTACTAACATGCCCAGAGGTAGAAATAAAACCGAGAATGCAAATAAAGCTTCCCGATAGATTCCCGAAAGTGGTTGGTTGTATTGACTGCACTCATGTGAGGATACAGTCTCCAGGTGGCCAAAATGCAGAATTGTTTAGAAATCGAAAAGATTATTTTTCCTTTAATGTTCAGGCTATGTGTGACGCGAACCTGCAGATAATAGATCTTGTTTGCAGATGGCCTGGCTCCGCACATGATAGCAATATATTTAGTAATAGCCGTATTAAACATCGCTTTGAGCAGAACGAATTTGAGGGTACATTTTTATTGGGAGAAAGTGGTTATGAAGTCAGCAAGTATATGATGACCCCTCTTTTACATCCAAACACTGCTGCGGAGAGGTTGTACAACGAGTCGCAAATTCGCACGAGAAACTGCAACTATTATTGGGTATTTGCTAGTTTAGTTATAAAATTCAGTGTAAACTACAAAATATTGTGATTATCCAAGTTTTAAATTTTACAGGTACGTACACATTCCATACCACGGCGAGAACCTAAGGATTTTGATGAAATGGTAGTGTAGTGGATTATTTATATATATATATAAATATTATACCTTTTTAAATAATACTTTGTATTTATCATGTAAAATTGTTAATGTTATTTTTTGTAATTACTGTCTATGAAAATATCAAAAATTTTCATTCAACTATAATATTCAATAAAGGAATGTTTTGTGAATCTAAAATAAATATTTAAAAATAAAATAATTGAGGGCTACAGTAGAACACCGTGGTCACATACATAAATCGTGCCAATTTTCATACATATTTCCTAAACTATTTCTGATCTGAGAACAAAATCATCACCATTTGTACCTACGTTGCAGAAACAAAAGCGCTGCTTAAAAAGTTGGTTTCAAATGCCGCAGTGATACACCAAAAAAATGAAACGGTCTCGGGTTATTTGCACTGCCGATGCAGAGGAGGTTCTTATAGAACTTTGGGAGCAGAATTTAGAACATCTAAGGAGACCAAGGAAGAACAGCCACATTTACCAGGAGATGATGGCGGAGATGAGGACACAGGATTATGATGTCGACACTAATTTAGTCAAAAATAAATTGGACAACTTGACCGCGAAATACAGACAAGATCTTTAATCATTTTACTTCAGTATGGCATATAAATTATTATTTTTTTTATTCATAGGAAAATAAAGAATGAAGTGGGCATGACTGAAGTATCCCCGCCCTACTGTCATTTGTACGAACAGGTGCATCGCATAATTGGTGAATTAAGCATTAATAACTTTAACTTATCACTTCACCATTCATATCCGCAATTCTTACACACTTCATTTTTAAAGAAATATATAATTTCACCATAAGTAAAACAAACTTTATAAAATGCATTTTGAATTTAAAATTATTTGAATTTTAATGAAATTATATTTTGATTTATGTGATGTAAACAAAAAACATATGATTCGAATATTGGTAAAGCACATTAGCAAAACGCGGCAGCATGAACACTTTTCGACACCTGGAAAGCTAATATTGAAAAAAAATACAGAATATAAAAAAACTAAAATTTGGTTGAACCCCTCAATACAATTAAAAAACTAATAAATACACTTCTTTAACCAAAAAGATAAGAAATTGTGTTAATAATGTGAAAATATAGGCGCAGGAGTATAGTTCAAAAAAACAAAAAAACAAAACAAAAAAAAAAAAAAAATGTTGGACCAAGAACGCCTAAACTTGGCGGAAGATACTCAAAAGTATGAGATGGACAATGAAACTTCAATTAATGCAGCACACTTTGTCTCAGACTGCAAGAATGCAATAAATAAAAACAATATGACTTATGATAAAGAATATTAAGGCCCATTTATAGTATATATCAGACCTGGGCACCCTCAATTACATTTTGTAATTAATTACACCTTCAATTACAATTACATGTAATTGTAATTGCCATTTTTCAATTACCAATTACATATAATTGGTAAACAACAAAAAAAAGCAAAAACAAAAACAAAAGCAAAACAAAATCAAAAACAAAAGCAAAAGCAAAAACAAAAGCAAAAACGAAAGCAAAAGCAAACACAAAAACAAAAAAAGCAAAAGCAAAAACAATAACAAAAAGAACAAGAATAGAAACAAAAACAAATTGTATAACTAAATTTTCTCAAACCCAAGAAAAATGTAATTGGTGTGATTCCATTACAATTACTTGTAATTGGAGATTTTCAATTACATTTGCAAATAATTGTAATTGAAAATTTTCAAGTAATTGTAATTGAAAAATTTCAATTACCAATTAATGTAATTGTAATTGAAAAAAAATGTAATTGAGGATGCCCAGGTCTGGTATATATTGACATCATTTCACCCAATCAAGATCGCAAACAAATAAAGATCCGACCACCGCACAGCACACCAACCCAAAATATGAGTTACTATTTAGGAGATGATTGGAGATCTGAGGATTTCCCTCAAATTGAGATTGATCATTCTGAGTTCGAAGATCAATTAGATCTGATGGATGTTGAATACACTTCCGCCCCACAAGCTCCTGCAATGGAATTCCTAAACAATTATGATTACTGTCTAAATTCCCCTCTCATCATGGATTAAATGATTGGATTTTTAGAATTTATGAAGAATGCGACTGAATCTCCCAGATGGAACATGAACTCATGGAGAAAACGTATGTCTGTTTTTACAGCGCATTTGAATCTGGAGTCAATAGTGAAACCACGAGACATTCATAGGTGGATAGGAAGATGCAATGTGCGAAAAATCGTAGCAGTAGCTAAAATAGAAAAGCTCTTGTCAGATATCCGGTCCGACACACGATCCACTTCCGAAGTCGTCGATGCATTTTTACTATCTTGGATAAATAAGCAATATTATTACAAGGACAAAACGAATATTCCTCATAGCATCAGAAGATGGGGTGAACTGTTCTTAGAATTCCACATAATCACACTTGTCCTAAATGCAAAAAATGAAGAAGAATTATTAAACTTATCACTAGAATACTTCTTGACGGTTGTGAGAGAAGAAGGCTCCATAATTGGGGCGATACTGTCAAGTGATAATTTCGGAACTATCCTTATATCAGAGGGATTCGTTCGCATCAAAAATGATCAAGTCCTACTGGACAGAAATCTAATTCTGATGCTTAAAGACAAATATGCAGCCAAGTTTCATTCTCTCACATGCATGGTAAATCGATATGATGATAAATTCGGCGAGGAATCATATCGCACCCTAAATCAAAAAGTGGCACAACTCAAAATTTTTCGAAATCGAATTTTTTTCATAAACGGGTATACGGAACATATCTCTAGCGATTGCCAAAAAAAAACTTTTGAATAACTGTCTGTTTCGACCGACAAATAACGATTATACCTGGCCATTTGCCATACGATTGCTTGTAATGAAAAAAAGTTTTTTGGCTCTCCTGAAAATTTTTGAATTTTGAGTTGTGCCACTTTTTGATTTAGGGTGCGATATGTAAAACTTGATCAATTCTATAAACTTGGAGACTCTATACTCTCAGCTGTTGGAAATGACTCATACAACCTATTGAAAATGGTTGAATCTGCTTGTAATCTGCAACTTATGAACCTAGCTCAAGCTCATCGGCCATTAATTCCAAAGTTTAAGGCATTCGGAGAGCATGTAAGGAGAACAATTATGGAAAAAGGATCAGAGTTAAACGTATCAACAGAACTTTTTGATATGATTCTACATGAAGAAGATGTAGAAATGGTATTGTCTCATTATGGAGCATTCCGTCATTGGGGTCATCCCTTCATCAATGCTTTAGAAGGATTGAGGAAATTATATACTCAGGTGAATTGTGAAAAGGAAATAGATGATGAATATGCCAATACATTGGCTAGTGATCTAGCTTATATTGTGTTACACGATCAATTCAAAAAGAAAAATAGGTGGATGGTGAATAAAAGCCTGATCCCAGAACTTGACCCATTATACACCTTTGTCTCTGAAAATATTTGGCCGACACCCACATTTATAGAGGACTATGGTCCACGATGGCATCTGTTACCATTAATTCCCTGCTTTGAAATGCAGATATGATAGATCCATCTATTATTTATTCTGATAAATTAACCACTTAATCATTCGATGACTCGTAGTGAAGTGTTGAATCACTTGAGAAACTACCCGGACAGACCTATTCCTACACGAAAGGTATTGAAAACCTTACTACATAGACCTTCAACAAATTGGAAGGAATTTCTTCAGCAGGTTAATGACTTTGGAATAGACATTGACCACTTAATCATTTGTTTGAAAGAAAAGGAGAGTGAGATCAAGGTTGATTGAAGATTATTTTCCTTAATGTCTTGGGAACTACGTGACTATTTTGTAGTTACAGAATATCTCATCAAAAAACATTATGTTCCTCTCTTCTATGGCATCACTATGGCTGATGATCTAACCACGGTCATGAGAAAAATGATTGAAAGTGCCAGTGGACAGGGATCTGACAACTACGAATATATCTCTGTGGCAAATCACATCGATTATACTAAATGGAACAATCATTGGAGGAGTTCTTCTACTGTACCTGTATTTAGGGTTATGGGTATGTTCTTGGGTTATCCGAATCTAATTGCACGCACTCACGAAATGTTCGAAAAAAGCTTAATCTAACATCCGGGTCGACCAGACCTTATGACTGCTCTCGGTGATAAAATTACTAACAAAACAGCAAATTAAGCATGTTGCGGGTTAGCTGCCCTGAATGCTGAATGCTGCGTGGGCCAAAGCTTATATAATAAAAACAACTATGACCATTGACAATCTATCGTTGAGAGAAGCACAAAAGAAGATCACAGGAATTCTGGGAAACGGTTTTGATCTGCTGGATGGTTATGAACACCAATTTCCTCAACTAACAAAAAATACAACAAATAAATCTACGAACAAAACTTACTCATTACCACATTCATATATTCACAAGTTGTTACCATACAACAAAGTGGTAAAATTAAACCAAAACAGACAAAGAGAGGAACAAAATGCTAGCAATACGATGAGAGAATGGCAGGATGCTATTCAACCAGTACGATTAGAGGTCAGGATAGTATCCTCAAATGTGAACGATCGTCTCAACGACAACACTTTTTTTTTGTAATGTCACAAAAAGTGATTAAAAAAAAAAAAATCAAATTAATTGGTTGCGAACAGCTTTTAGAAGGGAAGCTAAAAAACAGAAACATTACAATAAAAATGGAGCAGTAGCTCCAGAAAAGTTCGATTCAAGTTTCGCTTTTTATAATGAGCTGCTATTCCTCTAGGATGCAACTCAAATGACACCAATAAACCCATTGCATAATTTTCATAGTTTGCTGTTGTAAAAGTACACTAAGCAACTCTGCTGATCTTTAGAAAGATATAACCTCCCTGTTAATAGTAATAATGACAACACTGTAAATAGAGTAATAGCACTGGCAGACGGCAGCGATAATCCGGAATATCTAACTAATTCGGAGTTAACTTGAGAATTAACTGGAGGTAATCCGGAATAGCTCTTGAATTAATCCCCAAAATTTTAGCGGATAATAGCATTGACAGACGGCAGCGATAATCCCGATTACCGCAACACTTAATTCGATTAAAATTTTACCCTGACAGACGGCAAGTATTGCGGATTAACAAAACAGCTGAAGGAATGTAGGCGCAGCGGCGAATTCAAAAACTTTTTTTTTTATTTCCAAAGGTAGAGTGTAATGTCAAAATCAAAACGAAATCACATCATGGTCAATAGGAATGGGCGAGTCCCAAACGAATTCAGATTTCAACCAAGGCGAAATATCATTTTGACATTACAATCTACCAATTACAACAACAAATAACATTCGAAATTTCTGAATTCACTTATGCGCCTACCTTCCTAGATCTGCCTTGGGTTCTTCTTTTTCTTCCCTTTCATTCACAATAGAAATTTTTCACCAGGAATGTCATTACAAATGCTACCTTTGGAAATAAAAAAATAAGTTTTCCGCCGCTGCGCCTACCTTCCTTCAGCTGCTTTCTTAATCCGCAGAGAAAAATTTGAATCGAATTAAGTGTTGCGGTAATCGGCATTATCGCTGCTGTCCTGTCATATGTATAATAAGATGCGACCCTGTAAGTAAGAAATGAAAGAAAGAAATAAAAAAAGAGAATATTCTAGAGACACACTCAGGCGTATGTATATGCATAAAAATCTGACCATCGGTAGTGGGAAATAGCCACGCGCATTTGAACTAAAGTTCAAAAATTGACTTAAAAATTATGCATTGCTTTAGAGACCAATATCTCCTTAAACAATGATTTTTGGAGAAATAATGTAATAATCATTTTTATACTAAATGAAACTGGGAACATATCCTCCATATGATATTTATAACTACCGTTATCCTTTCAGGACATATTGAGTCCTTAAAGTTAAATTTAAATTTTTTTGTTTGGTAAAAACGCAAAAATAAATATTTAAAAAATAGAGAATTGTATAAACTATACATCATTTAATAGGTTATTTAAAGTAGTTTTACACATCATAAATTTTTTTTGATTTACATGCACTATTATAGTCAAGAAAATGATTTAAAATAAGCAATTCGCATTTTTTCAAACTTTTTTTTTTACTAAACTGAAAATATCGTAGTAGGCTTTGCAATAAAAAAAAAAATGTGGTATAGTTTCATATTTCAGCTCATTCAATAGTATGTTGAACTTCCTTTAAAGTGAACTTGTAGCGGTAGTGCTCATAAGTGTGTTATATTCAGTTCAAAAAAGTTTTTTTCAAATTTTTTTAAAACTATTATTGTAATGGCATTAAGATCCAGATGCATTCCCTTAATTGGTAATTATTTAATAACATCTTACGAGCTAAGTGCTATGTAAGGCTTTTCTATTGTATAATGTAAGAGTATCTTTTTTAAACACAGGCTTGAAAAAAGTTTGAATGGAAATATGCTTCCAAGCAGAAGAAATGTGTTAAGCTATTTATTTTATTTGATTCGTGATGAACATTAAACGGCAAAGGAAAGCATTCCTATTTTGTCCAATAGATTGATTGAGGTCTATACGAAATTCGGAATTCCGACCAAGAGAAAAGATGGAATAGAGAAAATGATTAAAAAGCGTTTAAATCAATACAACAAAATTATTAAATTGAAATGTGGTAAGGTAAAAAAACATTTTACTGACTCTCTGGACGTGTATTTTGACATATCTCATGCAAAATGCCATTAAAACATTGCAAAAGAATAAAAATACTGTACTTCAATTTCTAAAGCCAATTTGAGCGCACAGCTTTTATTGATACGCGATGTTCGTTTAAAAAGTGTATGGCTTTCGTATTTTTATTCTTTTGCAATGTTTTAATGGAATTTGCATGAGATATGTCAAATAACACGTCCAGAGAGTCAGTAAAATGTTTTTTTACCTTACCACATTTCAATTTAATAATTTTGTTGTATTGATTTAAACGCTTTTTAATCATTTTCTCTATTCCATCTTTTCTCTTGGTCGGAATTCCGAATTTCGTATAGACCTCAATCAATCTATTGGACAAAATAGGAATGCTTTCCTTTGCCGTTTAATGTTCATCACGAATCAAATAAAATAAATAGCTTAACACATTTCTTCTGCTTGGAAGCATATTTCCATTCAAAGTTTTTTTTCAGGCCTGTGTTTAAAAAAGATACTCTTACATTATACAATAGAAAAGCCTTACATAGCACTTAGCTCGTAAGATGTTATTAAATAATTACCAATTAAGGGAATGCATCTGGATCTTAATGCCATTACAATAATAGTTTTAAAAAAATTTGAAAAAAACTTTTTTGAACTGAATATAACACACTTATGAGCACTACCGCTACAAGTTCACTTTAAATAAAGTTCAACAAACTATTGAATGAGCTGAAATATGAAACTATACCACATTTTTTTTTTTTTTATTGCAAAGCCTACTACGATATTTTCAGTTTAGTAAAAAAAAAAGTTTGAAAAAATGCGAATTGCTTATTTTAAATCATTTTCTTGACTATAATAGTGCATGTAAATCAAAAAAAATTTATGATGTGTAAAACTACTTTAAATAACCTATTAAATGATGTATAGTTTATACAATTCTCTATTTTTTAAATATTTATTTTTGCGTTTTTACCAAACAAAAAAATTTAAATTTCACTTTAAGGACTCAATATGTCCTGAAAGGATAACGGTAGGTATAAATATCCTATAGAGAATATGTTCCCAGTTTCATTTAGTATAAAAATGATTATTACATTATTTCTCCAAAAATCATTGTTTAAGGAGATATTGGTCTCTAAAGCAATGTATAATTTTTAAGTCAATTTTTGAACTTTAGTTCAAATGCGCGTGGCTATTTCCCACTACCGATGGTCAGATTTTTATGCAGATCTTATTTTCTATTGTCAAGCTATCAGAAAATGCGCGGGGAGCGAAAAAATTCAATACTTTTGCAAATCCCATATGTTTTGTAGTCAGTCTAATGTATATACACGCGTTTTCATTTAAACTACAATCTGGTTTGAAATATTCTAAATACACTTAATTTTACATCGCAGGCTTGAGTTCTTAGCCCAAATCAAATTACCATAATAATATTTTAATATGGCTAACAACCGAGCCGATTTAATTAATACATTGGTTGCGGCTAACCGAGGTGCCGCCAAAATCGCCGAGGAAATTGTGGCGCTACGTAAACGACTCGAAATGCCTCAACTAGTTAAACAAATAGAGAACTTAGAAGATCGAGTTCAAACTCGCATAGTTCCAAAAGAAAAAAAACTTAATACGTTTTATATGAATTTTATATGAGCTATTGGCCAGATTTTAATTAACCGTTTGACTGTCCTATGCTTAAACTCACGTTCGCTGTCTTTTGGGGTCAATATGACCCCATTGAAATTGCTGTATAAAATAGGCGAAACTTGTAAAAATAGCGACCGTTTTAGATTCAAAATCAAAAAGAAATTTCCTGGAATGTGTTCTTTTTTTATTTTACACTCTGAAAGTGCCAGTTCAGTGTTTTTCTTTGAAGTGAAAACATATAAGCTAGTGAGTGATACCGTGTGTATAGGAAAATATGGAAGTTTTCTGTGAAGATGTGCCTCAAGATATTGAAGAAATGTTTTCTGACTGTGACGACTACGATTATATCGAAATGATAAATTTTTCCGAAGAGGAAGAAGACGAAATTTCCGAGGACGAAAGTAACATACCTTCAACCGAGGCGCAGCCTGAATGGCTTTATGGTAAGAATGGTCGGGCATGGAGTACGGTCTCCAACCCTGTGACTGAACCAAGAATAGCAGACATCGTGCGTGAAAAACAAGGAATACCCAGCCGATTCGCTCAAGATATTTTGAGTCCAAAAGATGTTTTTCAGCAAATAATCACTAGCGATATAGTGGACATTATCGTGCGTTCGACAAATCGTAAAGCGGCTGATTTTATTCAAAACAATCCTAGTTCTGATTGCCGTCCCTGGAAGGACACAAATTCAAAAGAGTTATATGCGTTTTTTGGTTTGCTGATACATGCAGGTGCCTGTAATTCATGGGACGAAGAACTCTTTGATTTGTGGAAGACAGACAATCGTCCAAATTATCGAGCAACAATGTCTTTGAAGCGTTTCCAGCAGATACTGCGTTTTTTACAATTCGACGATTTTCGAACACGACAGGAGAGACTTGCTTCAGACAAACTTGCTACCGTTCGAGATATTTGGGATATGTTTCAGTATCGTCTAAAAGATATATATAAACCTTCTGCCTATTTGACTGTAGATGAGCAGCTAGTGACTACTCGAGGTCAGTGTTCGTTCCGCCAATACTTGCCATCAAAACCGGGAAAGTACGGTATCAAGATATTTTGGTGCTGTGACGCAACTAACAGTTATCCACTGAAAGGCGAAATATATACTGGTCGGCAACCAAATGCAGACAGGGCACAAAATTATGCAATGTCCCTTGTAAACAGACTAACTGAACCATGGCTCCGAAAAGGTAAGTTTTTTTCGACTAATATCAAACTTTTGGCTTATACTCTACATATATTTTTATAGGGCGAAACATAACAATGGATAACTTTTTTACAAGTGTGGATTTAGCTGAACAAATGCTAGCACAAAACACTACTATTGTGGGAACGATGAGGAAGAATAAGGCAGATATACCCAAAGAGCTTTTAGTCGTAAAGGGAAAGCAGCCGGAAACCAGCCTTTTTTGTTTCACCAAGGACATGACTCTGGTTAGCTACATACCGAAAAAAGGCAAAAATGTTATTATGCTCTCTACGCTGCATCACACTTCAGAGATCGATCGCGAAAAAAAGAATAAGCCTTTCATCATCCTAGACTATAATCCATATAAAGGCGGCGTTGATACTCTAGATCAGCTGGTTTCTACATATACATGCAAGAGGAAAACATTGAGGTGGCCAGTAACCGTATTTTACAATATGATTGATGTAGCTGCTGTCGCTTCTTATAATTTGTATAACATGAAATTTCCTAACTGGAACACTCGGACCACGAAACGCAAACTATTTCTACAAAAGCTTGGTCGAGAGCTAGTAGATCCGCTCATTGTTGAAAGACTGGCAAGCTTCAACATTCATAAAGGACAAGCCGCATGCGCCATACAGCAAATGGGATATTCAGTGATGGAGGTATCAGAGACAATTGAGCGGTCAGGTCCTCGGAAACGCTTACGATGCTTCCAATGTCCTCGATCAAATGATCGAAAAGTGAATACTTTTTGCAAATCTTGCAATAAACCCACTTGTAAGGAGCATTCAAGTGTAATATGCTGTAAATGCATAAGTATATTTGAGGATAACAATGGGAACGACATGGATTCGCATTAAATCTATTCGAAAATCTTATTTTATAACACCAATTTTGTGTTCATTTTACTAATAAACCTCTAAGGATAATAAAATTCTATAGTTTTGTACTCAAAAACTGTTGGGGTCAGTGTGACCCCAAGGGACTACAAGTGTGAGTTTTTGCTTTATATCAAAATCTGTGGTAACTGGGAATTTTCCTGAGGCTCAAATCGGTTTCAAAGCATCAATAATCGGGTATTAAGGGATGTCCTGGAACATGTAACATGTAGGAATTAGGGGAAAATAATTATAACAACTTAAAGTGGTCTGGGGTCAAATAGACCCCAAAGGACAGTCAAACGGTTAAGGAAAATTGAAAAAAATTTTTGGTAGAAGTTATGGATCCATTTCGGAGACCACCACATCCCCTCATCAGACTTCTTCAGGCGGCCTCAACCGAGAATCGAACTTAAGTCTTTTCGATTGGTAGTTCAATGACAATCCCATTGAAGAAGTCTGATGAGGGGATGTGGTGGTTTCCGAAATGGATCCATAACTTCTACCAAAATTTTTTTTCAATTTTCCTTAATTAAAATCTGGCCAATAGCTCATATAAAATTCACATAAAATAATTATTAGAAAAAACGGCCATGTAAAACATATGTTAATACTTTTTGGTTGCTCGCTTTTCCGACAGGATAGGAATAAGATGTATTGGGGAACGATTTTCCGTCATCCCTTTTAACCATCTATTTTCTAAAACTAATATTTTGACAATTTTTTTTAACAAAAAATAAGTAGCATTAATTTAAAACCAAGTAAATTAGAAAAAAAATATGGCTTTAAATATATGGAAATAGCTATAAATCTATATATATAAAAGGAAGTGGCGTTAGTACAAACGCGTATAACTCAAGAACGCCTGCACCGATTTGGATGATTGAGACAACCCTGCTAGACATGACTAACGCATTCACTAATACATACAAATCAAATTTTAATTTTTACTAACACACTCAAACGTATCTGTCAAAATTTTTCCCACACTTCTTATTTTCTCTTCCTCTTCTTTTATATTTTGACATTTCCCTTTTTGATGCACGCTAGAGATGAGCTCTTTGTTCATTTCAGAGATTTCAAAGAGAAACTGTTTAAATGACCCATCGCTAGGACGCGCCATTTATAAAATCCGTGAAAGTGAGTAAGTAAAGTTGCAAAAATTAAAAAGTTAGATAAGATTATCATTTTTAAGTGCAATATTGAAAATAAAAATTAAAAAAATGAAAAGACGCCATTTCGCCAACTGCTTGAGCAAAGAGAAAAAAGCTTATGAGCAGAATGTGCAAAAATATTCAAGGCTTTTTGAACTTGCTCAAGGAATTGACGCAGGAAACGGTGGTGCCTCCACTAGTGGAATAAGTGCGTCAGTCGAAAATCCATGTATGGACCGCATCGAAGATGATTCCGATGGGTCCAGTGCGTCCAGTGGTAGTGATTATTTAGAAAATGTTGTTGAAGACCTCTCTAGCGTTGAAGGAGGCATAGAAGTTTTGTGTTCTGAGCTCAAGTCGTGGGCACTCAGAAACAAAGTCGCGCATTCTCTTTTGGATGATTTGTTGCAATCCTTGGCGCGAGGATTGCGAAATTTGACAAAGGAGGGAGTGTTCGGCTTGCCACTTTCGGCAAAAACTCTTTTGAATACCCAAAGACGAAAAGTGGACATTAAGTCTATTCCGAATGGCGAGTTTTTGTATATGGGTATTCAAAATCATTTTATCTCCGAACCCTTTGAATATTTAAAAAAAGATGATAAAATTGTTTTGGATGTGGGCATTGATGGCCTCAAGTTATTTAATAATTCGAGTAGAGTTTTATGGCCAATTTTGGGCTCAATAGTAGGCTTTAATAAAGTACCTCCATTTTTAATTGCATACTTTTCCGGGCTTAAAAAGCCTGAAAATATTAATTCGTTTATGAAAGATTTTTGTGATGAAGTTTCGGTATTAAAATCAAATGGCGTAAAAGTGGGTTCGGATAACGATATTAAGAAATTTGATGTGCGCCTTTTCACTTGTGACTCTCCTGCTCGGGCTTTTGTTTCGGGAGTCAAATATTTCAATGCCATAAGTGGTTGCCCAAAATGCTGCCAAAAAGGCAAATCTGTAGACCGCACGACAATCTTTTCAAAAGAAGCTGCCATTCCGAGAACAGACGAGTCCTTCAAGTTGCGATTGGACAAGGACCATCACAGTGTCCAGTTCAAAGATCAAAAAAGCATTTTGGAGGAAGCGAATTTCGGTATGGTTTCCCAGTTTCCTTTGGACTGCATGCACCTTGTCGACTTGGGCGTTGTGAGAAAACTTTTAAGAGAAATTATTAGAAATGCTGATATAATAAAAATGAACGAAAAAATTAATTTACTTGCTAAGCATGTTCCTTTCGAGTTCGCTAGAGTATCTAGAAATTTTAAAGAAATTAATAATTGGAAAGCTACTGAGTTCCGCCAGTTTTTGTTATATACTGGAATATTTGTATTAAAAGATTGTGTCGACGATGATACTTATTATACTTTTTTGCTACTGCATTCTGCTATTAGAATCCTTTCTTGCGAAAAATCATGCGTTAGAAAATCCAATATTGCCCAAAATATGTTAGAAGATTTTGTTGATAATTTTGGTAAATTGTACGGTGAGAAGCTAATCACCTTCAATGTTCATGGCTTACTGCATTTAGCAGATTGCGTTAAGCAATATGGCCCGCTGGATAGCTTCTCAGCGTACAAATTTGAGAACTATATGCAGTTTTTAAAAAAAATAGTGAAAAAGCCTAACAAAATACTGCAACAAATTCATTTGAGAATTAACGAAAGGCAATCACAAGAATTAAATGTAAAATCATATAAAACTTTTGATTTATTTAAAATTGATATCAAAAAAGATAAAGATTCGTTCTGTTATTGTCAAGGATTAGGCGCTGTCAAAGTTCTTAAGGAATCCGGATCGAATAAATATGTTTGTCAAACTTTTGAAGTAATGGAAGACTTTTTCTCTCTTCCTTTATGCTCGTATTCTGATTTGGGTATTGCTGTAGCTAGTAAATTAAGTGATCAAACTATTGAAGTAAATTCCGATGCCATTCAATATAAGTACTTTTGTATTCCATGCACTTCACCACAAGACAAATACATCCTTATTCCACTTCTTCATCACCTTTTCCATGAATTTTCGAACTAAGTCATTTATTATTAACTAATTATTATTATTATTATTATTATTATTATTATTATTATTATTATTATTATCATTATTATTATTATTATCATTATTATTATTATTATTATTATTATCATTATTATTATTATTATTATTCCATTACTAACATTTCTTTTTTTCCAGTTTGGGGTTCGAGGGGTTGTGACGCGTAATATATTGCGTATATAGCTAATTAGCCTCTCCAACCCAAATGTCAACCTCACCTACATGTGGTGAACCCTGTTACAAACAGGCGAGGCTCTGGCGACTATATATACATATATATTTTTTTCTTCTTTATTTTCAGCAAACGAAAAAAATGGAATCCATAGATATTTGCAACACCCCAAGCACTTCAAATGCGGCTGCAAAGGGTAATAAAATTTTTGAAATATTGTACTATATACAAATATTTATATATATTCAAATATTAATTACAGGTAATTTTTTTCTATTATTTCAGAATCAAACATTCTCAAAAAACGTTACATTGACGCCGATGACGCACGGGAGGAAGAGTGCGAACAAACGGGGGGGTTCGTGCTGCAACAAAGCTACTTCGAAGAAATGTACACCATGATGAAAGAATTGAAAATAAAGGTCGAAGAAATTGAGAAAAAGATTAATAACGAGGTTCGTATTTTCATGTGTTTTACTTTATATGGAACTTTTACTTAACAATTGCCTATATATCTATTTCAAATAGGTGGCATCAAAGGCAGAAGTTGCTGCAATGAGCAGAATTTTATGCGAAGTGAAGGTATCGGCGCGCAAGGTTGAAGGGTCTATGTGCCGAATGACCGGCGAGGTCCGTGATCCAATACTGGACGAGATAACAAGCTGTATGCCACTTTCCTCCATTGTGGCTGTATTAGATATGGAGGAAAGGCTAGCCAACCCGGCAGTGCTCCAAGGAATGGTATAACTTTAACACTCCTTATAATATCGTTTGCTTATATGACTCTTTTTCAGATAACGTATTTACATAAAGTGAAGGGAGTTGCCGAAGAGGTAGAGCCGGCCATGAGGCACCTGTTCACCGACCAGGTGCTTGAAGAATATAATTGGGACGGGGTTTCGGACAAGCGGAGTTTGTCAAACCTCGTCCTGGTGGACAAAGCTTTGAGAGGTAAATATTAACATCATTGCATTTTCATTATTTTCATAATAATTTGTTATATATCCTTTATCTAGATGCATACCAAAACCTAGGAGTGGCCGCTTTCGCCAAGCAAGTGAGGAGGTCGGTGGCACTCAGTCATAACAGGCTGCGGCAAAAGAAGTTTTCTTTGAAGCAGAATTAGCACGTTTTTTCCTGAATTTTAATTTTATATACCTTTGATGAAATGGTATTATAAGTCTGTCAAAATCTATAGGTCTGTCTGCCTGTCCGTCAGCCTATCTGTCTGTTTTTCCGTCTCTTAGAACGAAAACCAGTCCGTAAATCGCCTTAAATTCGGTAAGCGGTTGTCTTAGCTGCCATAAAGTATAAATTAAAGAAAATCAGACGTTTCATTTCCCCATTCATGAAAGGTATGAAGTCTTCGGTACGGCCGAAGCCAGCCGGGCTGTTACTTATTTTATTTTATTTTATTTTTTTTTTGAAGAAGAACATAGTTGTTTTGTTTATTTTGTTTTTTAACTATAAGACTTAAAATTACCTGAAAAACATATATGTATTTATGTTATGTACGTCTAAAAGACTAATATATATATGTATAACATATTTATTTGATATACATATATTAATCTAATAGTACTATATATTTGTGCATAGTATCTAAGATTTGCAATGTATGTTACTAAATGCGACTGAATTGAAAAGTAAAATAAAAAATATTAAAAAAAGCTTTTTATATGTTAGCAATAACATGTTACGCCTAACGTATTTCTACATTAGCTATAACATGTTACGCCTAACGTATTTCTACATTAGCCCTGACATGTTATGGCTAACGCATTTATACATTAGCCATAGCATGGTATGCCTAACGCATTTCTACATTAGCCATAACATGGTATGCCTAACGCATTTCTACATTAGCCCTAACGTGGTATGCCTAACGCATTTCTACATTAGCCCTAACATGGTATGCCTAACGCATTTATACATTAGCCCTAACGTTGTATGCCTAACGCATTTATACATTAGCCCTAACGATTAGATCTAACATTTTGGTTCGTTATTCCTAACGTGAGTGAGTGAGATGGATGTATTCGAATATGCATTTGCTAAAAAGAGATGAAAGTCATATACGTGTGCACACGTACAGAGATGAGTGCGTTAGTTTTGTAAGATCGTTAGAACAAAACTAACGCACCCGTTGTATGGCGGACTAACGCGCCCGAACGTTATGACTGTGCGTTAGATAACGCATTAGTTGACGAGTAGTGTTCTGACTGGGAAATTCAGATTGTTCTCTGGCCAGAATAGGAGAATATCCAATAAAATTCCCGAAAAATGAAAAAAAAAAAAAAAATATTTTCCCATACATTTTGAGATAGGGATAGGAATAGGGATAGAGACAGAGATAGGGATAGAGATAGAGACAGAGATAGAGATAGGGATAGGGGAAATTAGGTTTGTCGCGGCGAATATATGTATATCTCTTTTGTTCAGAGAATTGACAGTTTTATAACTTTATAGGAATAAATTTTAGGCAGAACAACGTCTGCCGGGCCAGCTAGTATGTATATAAAATGGAGGGCTATACAATAAATATAAGTTATAATTTAAAATAAGTACATAAGCGCATCACTTAATTAGGGTAAACTAATGTCATTTTCTTTTCTCGAAATAATGTTGCCCTGTTTGCTTTTCTTAGCCATCTTGCAAGATTGTCTGGTCATTTCACCGAATATTAACCTCTACGTTACGTAATTCGATAATTGGGATAGAGAAGGGCAACATTTTTTCTCAGAAAAGAAAACACCACAAGTAAGTACCGTAGCGTCCATCAAAACCCAATTAATTTTCAATTTGTAAATTTTTGTAGTTGAAATTATAATCATCACCAAAAAACAGTAAAGCCGACAAACCTGATCAATTTGTCGACTTTAATCTTTTTCACAAAGGCGGATGATGTAAAATATTATGTAATTAACAGCCTAATATCAGGCAAAATAAATTTGCTACCCTATCCACTACCAACTTGTAACAACCCTGTTCGCATATTGTGAATGACAAACAGGTTTTGGTACAAGGTGGAAATGGATAATGGTGGCTTGGGCAATTTTCGGCTTTGAAGAAGCCGAGCGGCCATGATGAAATTATTCAGATTTGGAGTTTGGACGTGATTGGTGTGATAAGCAGTAAATAAAAAAAAGTAGAAAGTTAAGTAAAAAGTAAAAGAAGTTAAGTAAAAAGTAAAAGAAGTTAAAGCAAAAAAAATAATAAAAAAAAATAATAACAAACAACAGTAAAAACAGATACTATTAAATTTTAAAAATTGTTTAATCCACAATGGCTGCTACTACAACTGGCCTCTCGCATATGGAAGTTGATAATGAAAAATATTCTGCTGATGCACGAAACAATGAATTAAAGAAAATTCAAAAATTAACAGAATTTTTGCATCTGAAATTTTGTCAAGGCCCAATCTATGAAAGTGATGAGAGCAGTCGCACCATAGATATAGATGATAGCAACGCATTGTCCGGGATTTTGTATAAATTATTTACTTATATGCGTAAAATGGCCAATACAAATATAGCTAACCGAGGCAATTTAAATGGTGACTGGACAGCTACGCACGGTAATCTAAGCTTCACCATTTCAGCACTGCGTGACGAATATTTTGGATTAGAGGGTTTCTTAGACTTTGATTATATGATCGCGAAACCATTAGTAGATTTACTTACATCTTTTAAGTTGGTTTGGAACGAAGCACGTATATCATGTTCAAAATTTATAATTAGACAAGGCACCAAAATAACAGAAATGAAAACTGCATATTTACGTTTGGATGACACTGCTGTCCCTTTTTTAAAAGGCATCACGTACAAACCTGAGCGAAGAAGCGGATTGGTGAAGACGTTGGGTCCATTGGCATTAATGATATTGTTGGCTTCTGAAACAAACTTCTTTAATAAACTTGAATGCGCTTTGAAAGAGTCCCTGAAACTCTTGCCAATGGCTGATAATATAATAGACTGTTTGAAGCGTATGGGAAGTGCGAATGAATGCCGATCATTATTAGGCGCTGTAAACTCTGTGCTTACGGTAATGGGATCATGGACTCATGATACAATTCATTTCCCACTTTTATATTTTGTTAAATGCTTACATTTTTACCCTGAGATAACACTTGACGCAAACTTCTCTGGTTTAAAAGGATTAAAATTATATGCAAAAACTTCAACAAATTTTAAGTGGTATAAAAAATCCAAGGGTAAAACAGAAGATATTTCGCAGGCGATTTTCCATTCGATGTTTGGAAGTGTTGGAGAGGATTTTGGTTTATTATCTACAATCACAAACAATAGTAATTGGAACACAAGAAAAAATATGGGCGATGTATTCAATACACAAGATAATGCCGTCCGAAAACACTTTACACCTATACAATTTACAAAATTTCGGCGTTTGGTTTATGCCGATATGGTTTCTGGATTGGACACTCGTCAACGCCAATTATGCAGCAAGGTTGTGTTTGCTGGAAAGCGAAAGCGTAATCCTACCCAGGAACTACTAAATTATTTGGGGGTGAATCGAGGAGCGTTGCGTATTCGTCAGATCCCCTTCAATTGTCGAGTCAAATTTGGACTTTTAAAGAATCATTCGTGAGTTCAGGGCCAGCGGATTGAGAAATTTCACAATATGGCACACTCTTGAAGGAGATCAATTTAAGGAAGTTCAGGATCTTGTATTCCAGGAAGCCAATAAATTCTTTTACTCATATTTTTATTTGAATTAATAATCATGATTGTTCCGTTACATTTTTCTTATAAAAACAAAAAACACTGAATTCCCATAGGTCAAAAAGAAAAAAACTTATTATATAGATGTACATATGTATAAAAACTAAAATAGTATAACCATCTATTTTCTAAAACTAATTTTTCGAGATTTTATTTAACTGTAAAACGTAAAAAAACGTTCAATGTACAAATATCTAATTAAGTAAAGCGAGCCGGCAACATTTAATAACGAAAGAAATGAAGGAATTCTATTCGAATAAAGAGAGCAAAAACTAAACATGCGTTTTCCTTAATCTTTTTAATTAAACCGAATCTTGGCAAAATGCAGTTTTATAACTCAGTTGTTAGCTCCCAAGTTTCTTTATCGGAAAATTTCAAAATGTCTGATACACATGAATAAGTTATCAAAATATTGATGTAAAGCGGTATCGAGTTCCCTGCCACTGCCACGACGGTGCAACTACGACGCTTGTTGCGAGACATAATTGGCGAAGTGGATGGAAATCGTACGGATTTCGTTGCTGACGAGCTTACCGGCATACCGCCTGAGACTTACACCAACGCTGATCATGCTGCTGCCAAAGCTGGTGCCGATCCCTACAACCATACCATACCGACATACACGAATAAGGTAGGACTGCAGTTAGGCATACGGATATGGAATATACCCATCCCTACCTATTGGAACCCGAACCTGAACAACTTTCGACCCTTAAAGGTCAATTCAATTACCTTTTTTCATTATCTGACGCTGAGCAAATTAAAATCACCATTTAATAGAAATGAAAATTCTGCTAAATAATTGCCAATCTCTCAAAGCAAATCATAATGCAATAAAATCTAATAGCGTTTTCGACTCTGAACCAAAGTGCTGCATTATTATAAGGCAAAATTATCAACATGCGCCCTGTGCCCTAAGAAAATGTTGCACTTTTCATGTGATGTATGAAACAAAAATAATGCAACCCCTTGGTCATATTAAGGGCAGAAAATGCTGCTGGGAGAGTGCGACATTTTTTTCAAAGAACAATCAACCCTGAAAAAATGTGTGGAATCTATGTGGAATAGAACAAAAAAAATTTAACAGGCCGATAAAAGTGCAGAATAAGGGCCGTTTACTCAACCTCTGATTAATGCTAACCGGAGGATAAAGGTCAGGTTAAGTGATGGACTGCGTTATCGACGCCATGATTAATGTATGGTTTGATGAAGTCGATAATAGCCGTGTTTCACATACGGTGATCCTAACCCAGATAAAAATTTTTGCATGTAAATGCAACAACAAAGATTTCAGCTCGATTAAACCAGATAAATTGCCATTTCAATTTCTGATCCGCCCTGTTCGATTTGTTTTTTCCGTGCTGATTTGGCAGCACAGTGCTTTTTTGATTTGGCAGAACTGAAAAGTGACATTTGTGTATGTATACATATATATATATATATATATACCCTGCAGTAAAAGCCCGTCTCCACATAACTTGTTTCACCAAAGAAACATGTAGCAAAACATCTCGCTAAATAACCCGTCTCCACGTGGCTGATCGTGATTCAGTTTAACATTTCTCTTTCTTGCTCTTCTTAAATGTTTGTATGTTTGCTTATTTTTGCGTTTTTGTTTTGGTCTGTGTGGGATTTCGATAGATTTTCGATACAAAATTAGAGAAGACATCGATATCATCGAGGTTGGCAAGATGATTCAGAATGAAACAGTGTTTCAATCTTCACTCGCTTTTAGAAATTTTGTATGGAAATTGGCGAGTTTCGGCACTGGTTTCCGTGTCGAAACAAGATTGAGAGAGAAAATGGAGAAAAAAAGAGCGAAACGCGTTATGTGGAGCTCTCAGAAATTTTGTATGGAAATTGGCGAGTTTCGGCACTGGTTCCGTGTCGAAACAAGATTGAGAGAGAAAATGGAGAAAAAAAAGAGCGAAACGCGTTATGTGGAGACATGGTATAAATTTGTTTCACTACTAAATGATCATTGATGATTCTTTGTTGAATATTCATCACTATCGTTTTGCGTTGGTGCAAGCTAGCAAGCTATATTGAAAAACCAAACGAATTACCATCTAGGCGGTTAAAAACCAACGAGCCAGCTTGTATATCGGTAGGTTTTTTGACATTCGGCAGCTTTTCTGACAAATTTTTCAATTTGACAACTATAAAACAAATTATATTTAAAATAAAAAAATATATGGAAATACAAATTTCAAATTTGCCTCTTGTAAGCTTCTGCTTTGGCCGTAAGGGGAGAGAAGAAGTCCGGAAGAAAAATTATACTGCGCACTGGCTTCTCCTCATAACATGGAATACATAGCTATCCCGCCATTTGAGTTTCATAATTTATTTCAGTAATTTAAATTCAAATTTCCAAAAAAATAATTTTTGAAATAGTTATTTTCATTTAGTTTGAAGTTTAAAGTCAATCAAATTGTTTTTGAGGGAGTATTTGTCTCTTTTCAACGTACAGAAGAATTGTTTTTGCGCTATTATAACTCTGATGAGTTTTATGGCCGAGCTTCTCTCCCAATTCGAGGTGTGCTCCTTTTGTTTTTCCTACCATTGGACAGTTTTATGCCGGCTCCGAACGGTGTCATATAGGCATGAGGAAAGCAAACCATTTATTTTAAAAAATTCAGCAGCTTTTATATGAAACTATTCACTGATGCCTCCTCATGATGAATTTCATCAGTGATTCATAAAGGATTCATTTCAGATTTTTACTGCTGGGTATATGTTGTATATGTTTCTTCTTCTTTTTAGTTCTTTTCAAGTGCAGCCAATTTTCATTATGAGCCGGATTGTTTCATTAAAAATTTATCTTGACCCAGACCCAGATGTAATAACTGAAATGCCCCTAATGATGTTTCACCGGACTTTAACCGTGGTTAGCGTTAATCAGAGGTTGAGTAAACGGCCCTAAGTGCGACATTTTGGCCAGAATCGAAAACTCCATAAATAAACACAGTTAAAGCCCGGTTAAACATCATTATCGACTTCGTTAAACCATGTATTTAACGCGCTATCGATAATGCAGTTCATAACTTAACAGAACCTTTATCCTGCGGTTAGCGTTAATCAGTGGTTGAGTAAACGGCCCAAGTGAAATTTGTTTATCACGTAATTCTTCTGAGATCTATCTAATATAGCACATGTGTAATGCCTTTTGCTGTTATTTGCAACTTTTTGGCTGCAGGTTATACTCTACACGCATATTACATATGTATGTACTATATAAATTTACTACGTACAACTTAAACTTAATGCAAATTCAAGTATCACATATTTTTTATAGAAAAAGGGAAATACCTATTACATACATACATAAATGTTTTAAGCATTGCTTATACTATTATTAAGTACCTATAGCTATAAAAAATGCAATTATTTTTTCACTTTGATGATTTTGTACGCCATTATGCCGTTTCATGCAAAAAAAAGCAGCTGATGTTATTATAAGTAAAAGTCTTTTTAAAGGAGATAATGTTTTCTTAAGACATGCTTCAGCTGCTTTTCGGCACAAATATCAAAGCTTCTGATTCGTGTTTCACGCCAAAATACTAGTGTTATGTATTAGTATTTGTTGTATTTTTTTCAAGCAAATATCGCATACAAACATCATCAAAAGTAAATCTTGTTGCATTTAGCAGTGATGACATCACTGAGTCTCAGTTGATTGCGCGCTTAGTATGCGAGCAATCTCATTCGAGTTCAATTGCTTACGCGCCTGTTATTAAAATGGCGACAAAGCTTGTAGTAACCCAGTCTATTCTGCTATGGCATCAAGATACCATATGAATTTATCTATTTAATTTTTTATGACCAAGACTCAGCGAGTCAATGGACCGCATAAACCCTTGACGTAGGTAGATAATACTACTACAGTACTTTAGTAGATTTTTTTCTTTTCATTAAGCGAGCATATACATATATTTTTCGACATACATAGGTACATATGTAAATAAATTATGTTCATTTCTATTTAAAGCAAAATTCTTACCAAAAGCTAACGCGTATACATAGTTTGTTGTAGGACAACTCTTTTCATAGTTTAAATATCAATAACAAAAATTCAAGTGTGGCTACTCACATTCAATCCGGATACAAATAGTCTTGTAGTATATTTTGAAAAGCAATTTTAATTTTACCACGATCACGTCCATTCAATTTTTGTATATCGGGCAAAAGGCTCATTAGGAACATAGCATCTGGATCAGTTTTGCAATCGCATAATTCCATATGGGCTGTTGGCGGTGGCGCCAGCGCTGTTGCATTACCAGCTATGGGTGGTGAATTCAAGATTGCCGCCGCCGCCGCCGCCGATGTCACACCCGCACCACTTGTTGCCGGCAAGCCACTATTCAGACCATTATTTGCACCGCCTGTCGTTATACCACCACCAGCAGTTGCCAAATCAAAACGATGATAGTGATTGCTAGTTGAATTGTTAGTACCGCTACTGCTACTACTATGATGATTATAGCTAGTGTGTGTGCTGATGGAATGCCGTTGGTGATGATGATGGTGTGCATTTAATAATGTGGATGTTGGTGCCATCGGCGCGTTATTGGCGTTGTTGTTCGTTGAGCTTGTGGCATTTAAATCAGTTTCGCTATTTATGTTACTACTATTAGCATTGTTGACAGTGCTGGTCGTTGCAGCTCCAGCTCCAACGCTAAGCCCACCTAAGCTACCACTGCTGCTGGTTGTTGTACTGACTAGCTCGACAGCCGGTTTGTTGGCAAGTGTGGGACGTACAAATGATACATTCGTATGCACGGCCGCGGTGCTTACTGCGTTGGAGTTGTAATGTTGTGTGCGTGTATGACTCGCAACCGAGGAGGAGCTTGCATGTGTGTTGTAGTGATTGCCACTTGAATTCGTGGTGATAGCACCACCACCACCGTTACCGCTACCACTTACACTTCCCCCTCTCGCAACACCACCTCCACTACCACACGCACCATCACCACCATCACAGCTGGTGGTATTCATTTGCGTGCTACTTATACTATCTTGCGATGAACGTGGTCTCTTGATTCGTGATGACATCTCATCCTGTTGATAGCCACGCTGTTGCTGCAAACGCATCAAGTGTTGCATTCGTAAATGTGCACGTTTTTCTTCTAATGGTCCATATGAATCCATCATGAAATTGCGCATCTCCATTTCCTCCAATAGCTCATTGTCGACTTCTTCTTGTCGCACCACAGACTCGGGCTCATAATCATCAACATCTGATTTAATATCATCACATTCCGATTTAATATCATTATTGCTAAGCGGTTCGGTTGGACGGTTATGGTGGAGCTGATGTTGGGGCTCATCGTCATGCGTATAACTTAGATGGCGGCGTCGTTGTTGTTCATCGTCGATAACGTCATCTAAGTCATCGGAATTATTTTGTTCTGGATCGTCGAAATATTCCAAGTAATTATCAATGGCTTGTTGATTCGTTGCGTGATTGTGTAAATGTGTAGGTGTTGAATCACTTCTGTTTGTCGCATTACTGCCGCCGACGCCGCCGCTGCCACCTGCCTCCATTGCCGCAGCAGCAGATGCAGCTGCCTTGCTAGCCGCTACCGCTGTAGTGCGTTCACGATGGAAACGATTTGATAGCGAGCTTATACGCACTAGAGCATCCTGTACTTGCGTAGTGAGCGATTTGGGTGTCGTGTGTTTCCTGATAAAATATGATTAATTAGAATAATTAGCTCAAATTTGAGACGGAAGGAAATAAAGACGATGATTATCTACATTTCGTTTTGCATTTTAGATAAGAAAATTGGATTTGAGAAAGTGTTTAACCCGAATCTGGCCAGCGTGACTATATGGTCACGCAAGCAGTATGTGTTGTTTTATTTCAAAAAAATAATTGTAAGCAGACAGTTTGTACTTAGATATACTTTTTTCGTCAAAATATAAGCATGTGTGTTCAAACAAGTGATCGATTTTTCATAAAGTGTTTTGGTTTTAGTGTGAAAGGTTGTTAAAAAGTGCTTAGAAATAAACATGGCAAAAACAGCGTATTTGGGATTGAGTAAAAAGTATGTACGCTTTTATTTTAAGAAAAATATTTTAGAAGGTAAAAAGTAAATATATGATTTGAGTTATAATAAAATATATTTTTCAGGGACCGATTTTAATCGTTATTTTCATTTCTTCGGATGAAAAAATCATTATGAAAACTTCGTTAACAATAAAATGCAAGTACGCCGATACAATGATTTTAGCACATTCTATCCAAATATGACCTCATCTTTATTCTGAAGATTTGGGTCTGGTACGATATGTCGAAAAAAATGTCGAATCTTAAAAGACCGAATAAAAAAAGACCGAAAAAAAATGTCGAATGATAAAATGTCGAAGCAAAAAATACCGAATTTTAATCATGTAAAAATTTGGAAAAATTTCTAATATAGCATTAAAAAAATAGCCCAACTTATGAAAGCTCGAATTTTACACATCAGTAATAAAAAAATAAAACATAACCCTCAGCCGGCAAAATTCTATTTCCTGAGTAATATGTATGGCCCGGTCCACAGTGCTTTTGCGCAGAACACTTTTCTGCGTTGGCGGCCTTCGGCCGCGCTTATAAAAAATAACCCTGGGCTACGCCATCCGTCCGGACGTGTGCCCTAACCGTGGCTACCGTCACGGTGATGTCCTTCTGCGTAGTACACCCTTCAGCGGGGGCGATAAAAATGTAAGTATACAAATTTCGGCCTTTTTCGGTCATTTTCCTCATTTCGACATTTTTTAATTCGGGCAAAAATGTATTCGGCATAATAAGGCTTTTTTCAATTCGGTCTTTTAAGATTCGACATTTTTTTTTCGACTTATCGTACGGATCCCTGAAGATTTTTATTTTTTAAATTTTTAAATAACCATTATTTACGATTTTTATTTTTTCGATCAAAAATAATTTTTATTATTGGATATAAATTTTTCCGATGAAACTTGATCGATATTTTATGATTTTTTTTTCGATCAAAAATAATTGTTATAATTGGATTTAAATTTTTCCGATCAACTTTGATCAATATTTTTTTATTTTTTCTCCGATCATAGTAAACTTTTTCAAACGTTAGTGAATCCTATATTTGATGGCCTGAAGTTGACGATTGTGCCAACATTGGCAAAGTTCTATTTGAGAACAAAATTAATGTTAGTGTATTAATAATATAGCGTATGGTGCAAAAGAAACAAGTTTTTAGAGTTTATTATGATCGGAATAATTGAAATCCAATAATAAAAATTATTTTTGATCGAAAAAATAAAAATCATAAAATATCGATCAAGTTTCATCGGAAAAATTTAAATCCAGTAATAACAATTATTTTTGATCGAAAAAATAAAAATCATAAAATATCGATCAAATTTCATCGAAAAAATAAAAATCAAATTATAACGATTAAAAATGATTTTTTTTATAAAAATGATAATCGTTACGGTTCCTGATATTTTTCGTTTTATAGGTATTAGTATATAATTTTATTTTTTTGTCTATTAATTGATGATATTTTTCTACGTGTGACCGTATGGTCACGTTGGGTTAGATTAGAGGTGTCATCCCACCGACACTCAAAAAAGGTTTTCTATACTTCTTTTAGTATTTTTTCGCTCTGGATGCAAATTTTCGAGAAAATTGTAGCAAAAAATGGCGGGATTTCTCGTTTTTTGGTATTTTTTTAAGGTTTACTAAAAAATTTGAGGGCGTTAGGCCCAGGCCTACTACGAATTTGGATTCAGCAAGTCAAAATTCACAAAAATAAGTTGGTGTATTGGTAAAATGTTTATTTTTTTTTTCGTAAAATTTGTAATTTATAATATTTTTGTTATTATTTTCAAGAAAACTAAGTGCACAAGAGGCTATTGATTTTTTTACACGAATTTAGTGATGAGGAGGATTCACCAGTTTTACACGTTTAAAAATGTAATACATATCTCTGTGAAGAAAAACTATATTTTACCATACACAACATACATACATACTTTTAGATAATTTTCACATTTTCTTGAGTGAAAGCAAAACTTTGATGCTAAATGATTTCAAAAACTGAAATAAAAAAAAAAAAATTCAGTGTTTACATTTTTGGGAGGATATCTCGAAAACTAGAGGGAATTGAAATATTTGGACTTTCGGGAAAAAAATACTCTGGTCTCTGCCTTTTCTTTTATCAAAAAACATGCAATCGCTACGGCTTAATTTCACCTTATACATTTTTTTAATTTCCGTTGAGTGAAATCTGTGCCATATGGCCATAGTGCCAAAAAACCACTTTTAAAAAAAATTTGAAAAATTCCTGTTAATCATTCATAACAGTATAATAAACACTGAATAATAATATTTTTTCACACATATTTTCGCTGTTTATATTTAGGGGATTCACCACCTGTCATATTGCGTCATATCGTCATATTTTGTTGTTGCATTCTAGGTTATATGTGTACTAAATAAATACAACTATGCACGATATGTTTTTGGGTCGTCGTATTTGATCAGCTGTTTTTGTTTACTTCTTCACAGGGCTTCGGAAGTCTTTTATAACTATTTCCGTAAAATATTTTAATATGACATATGACGTTATGACACTTTGTGAATCACCTAATTATTTTGTATGCTAAAGTAATTTCTTCCATATCATGCCCAGTGTGACCACATGGTCACACCTCATAAGTCAACTTAGGGAAGCAGAAAAACAAGTAAGGAAGCCTAAGTTCGAGTGGAATCGAACATTAGATACTCAGCTGTATGCTTTCATTGTTTGTTTGCGTTTGTTCGATAGAGGGTGTATTTTATATGACATGAGTGCTGCATAAACAGGGCGCAGCCACGCCCATTTTCAAAATTTGTATCAATCATCCAAATAAGCATATAAATATTATTGTTAGTGCAAATGACTTTTAGTTACAAAGACTTCACGTTACAAATTCCAAAAGGGTGTTCCAGAAATATCTTTGTTAAAAAGTAGGCGTGGTCATAAACCGATTTAGATAAATTTTTGCGTGTCTATTAACACGCTATAAAAGTGTATAAACCAAGTTTCGTCATAATATCTCAATATCTCATATAAAACTTTCAATGTTTGCCCCTTAATAACTGGGCGTGGCACCGCCCATTTTCCAAAATTTTTGTACTTTTTGTTTTACGTCCGTAGTTGGACTCCTGCCACAAAATTTCAGTGATAGATCTTTATATTTGACAGAGATATCGCTTAAAATGTTTTTATTAGGTCCCTTTATAGTTCCCATATATAAAAGTGGGCGTGGCCGTCAACCGATTTTGACAATTTTTCGTCAAAACATTTGTCTATGTAAGCAAATCACGCATACCAAATTTAATCGATATATCTTCAACGGTTTCTGAGTTATGACATATAAAACTTTCAATGTTTGACCCTTAATAAGTGGGCGTGGCACCGCCCATTTTCTAAAATTTCACCAAATTTCTTCATAGGGGCCTGAGCTCAACACGTGGGTAAAATTTCATCGCTCTAGCTATATTAGTGGCTGAGATACCAAATTTCCGATTTTTTCTATATAGGAAAAGTGGGCGTGGTCATGGTCCGATTTCGCCGATTTTCAATACCAACCGTCCCAGTCTCGATACCAACTTGCATTTCAAATTTCATCAAAATATCTCAATTTTTACGCGAGTTATCCTGCGTACGGACGGACGGACGGACGGACGGACATGGCTCAATCGATTTCTCTTTTCACCCTGATCATTTTGATATATATAAGTCCATATCTATCTCGATTATTTCATTATGTTACAATCCACCGTTATGAAATCAAAATTATAATACTCTGTGTACTAGTACAGCTAGGGACACGATATCGAATCAAAAGCATCGATCTGGTACTCATTTAAAATATCGGTTAAAAAGAATCGCGAACCCGATAATATCGAAACTAAACTACTCGATACTCAAAGTATCGGTATCGAAGCGGTAATTTTCTAGAAGGTGCAACCTTAAAATTTCCTCTAAAATAGTTAAAAGAGGTACCAATCGACGCGTTCTGACCTCTAGATTATGAATTCGAAAGCGGAGATAAAAGATTTTTCCACATTTAAAAGATATTTATTGAAACGGTTTAAAGTTTCACCGTCTTCTAGAAAGTTACCAAAAGCGCAAGAAAACTGCATACTGAGGCATACGCATATCGCTGTATTAGTGCTAGTTCCATGGCATAGTATGCCACGGCTGGTTCCAAAGTTTTGATTTTGACGTACATAAATCCTTTTCCAACTTCTAAAAATAGTTCAAGCTGATTAAAAAAATTGTACAAGTTTATTAAGTTCTTGAAAACATTTTTTACAAACCAACAGCTTTTACAAAACAACAGGTGTATTTAATGCAATCACAGTTGTAAAAAGATATTTGCAAAATATTTAGTATTTTAAAAAATAAATATCTTAAAAAACATTAACAGTTCATTGAGATTATATGTATCCATCATTGAATTTTTTTTGGAAATTTCAATTTAAATTATCGAAACAAAAAAATGATGAAACTCAAGTAGCAGAATAGCTGTGCATTCCATGTTATAAAGAGAAGCCATTGCTCAGTATGATTTTTCTACCAGACTTATTTCCCCTAACGGCCAAAGCAGAAGCTTACAAGAGGCAAATTTAAAATTTGTATTTACATATATTTTATATTTTAAAAATAATTTATTTTATAGTTGTCAAATTGAAACAATTGTCAGAAAAAAGTGCCGAATGTCAAAAAACCTATCGTAATACAAGCTGGCTCATTGGTTTTTAACCGCCTAGATGGTATTTCGTTGGTTTTTTTCCAACATAGCTTACTCCCTTGCACCAACACAAAACTGTATTTGACCAACTCTTCCACACAAAAAAACCTTGTAGAATACCAGGAAAAAACGTAGTGTCATATGGGCATTAATGGAAAACAGACCCTTTTTTGTTTATAACGTGTTTTTAGTAAAGCCTAGTACTGAGTTCACCGCTGTGAAATTTCGCCAGCAACATGCATTTATTTTGCCGTGAAATGTTTCAAGAAAATTTTTTTGTCAAATGAGAATAAATGCCAAAACGAAAACTGAGCAAATGTAAAAAGAAAAAATTTCGAGCATCGCCTCAGAACCAACTTTCAAATTTTGGCCAATAAAAAAATTTTGGCCAAAATATAAATTTCAATTTCAATTTTCAATTTTTCACTCGAAAATAAATGGCATTGTATATTTTAATTGTCGTGAAAAATGTTGCTGGCATGATGTTGCTAGCATGTTGCGCAACTTTTCACGGCAGGAACTCAGTACAACTTTGTCGTGAAATATCTGTGAAATTTCACACATGTTTCACAACCAGTTTTTTGTATGGATTTTGACAGCAGTTTCACGTGAAACTCGAACTCAGTACTATGCTTAAATGCCAAAACGAAGACTGAGCAAATGTAAAAAGTAAAAATTTGGAGCATGGCCTAAGAACCAGGGCCGTGCGCACGGGGGGGGGGTTTTTGGGGGTTAAAATCCCCCCCATGACCAAATCTAAGTTGCAATGATTTTGCAAAAATTTTCAAAATACAGTTTATAAATTTTGCATTGAATTTTGACTAATAATTTTTGACAATATTAGTTACAATAATTTTACGGAAGAAGAATTGGTAAAAGTTGCAAAATATAAGGTTGGCCAATACATAAGTTCGGCACTTTGAATTGCACTTGGAGCTTTCCGAAATTACAAAGTTGTGTAGCATATGTTTGTTTGGCATTTTTAAAAAAATTGTACTGATAACAAAAAATGTTCATTTTGTGAAAACAGTGAGCAGTTTCAATTAACAAGTACTGTAAACAGTACACGGAAAGAAATTTGTATACTTGAATCAAGAAAAATGCTTTCTTGAACTCAATTTAGAAAATTTTTAGGGAAATAAGAAAAATTGACTTAATTATTACTGGAAATAAGAAATTGAGTTTTCCAAAAATGAGACAATTATTTTCTTATTCAAGAACACTAACAAAATCTATAGAAAAGAAATGTTGAAAAAAAAAAGTTTAAATAAATAAGAACATCTTTTCTTATATTTACTTAAATGAAGAAAATCTTTTTGCTAATATCAAGAAGAATTTAAGAAAATTGTGTTTCGACGAATTGGAACAACAAAATACAGCGAAAAAAAAATGTAAAATGAATAAGAAAACGTTTTCTTGAGCGAAGTAAAATTTTTCTTGCTGAATTTGCATTTCCAAAGTTACATGTATTTTTTTTCATTTGCCATCCGCTTTGCATATTTCTGAATATTTTTGCAATTCTCAGATTGTTAGTGAAGCATTTGGTATAAGGAGTTCACTATTTGCATTTTCATTTATATTAAATAAAATATTGTAATTTCAATAAACAAGTCCTAGGAAAATACTAGTTGACTAATTATGGTTTTCTAATCCCTCATGATTAGTTTTCATTTTCCTTATTTTTACGTTTTTAATATTTTTAGAAAATATTTGCTTAATTTAATATTTAATATTTTCTTATGCCTCAGACACACATGTGGTATGAATATTAGAATATCAATATTATGATTTGGCTATGCTATGAAAATTGTCAATTAAACTACAATATGAGGGTGACACATATGTGGTATAGATCGAAATATTATTACTATACTACGATGTGTGTCTCTCGCATTACTTCCTTAAGCTCGTATAAGAAAAGTTTTACTTGCAACAAAAAAATATTTTCTTAATTTATTTCAAAAAACAAGAAAAAAACACTTACCCTAAGTAAATTATTTCTTATTTATTTAAAATCCAATTTTACTTGAAGCAAGAAAATGTTTTCTTATTTATTTAAAATCCAATTTCACTTCAAGCAAGAAAATTTTTACTTATTTATTTAAAATCCAATTTTCTTGGATTTTCTTGATATTAAGAAATTATTTTCTATGTTCAAAATCAAGTCTAATTTTTCTTGTCTCGGCATTGATTCTAGTAAAATATTCTTTCCGTGTACTATTCAGGACCTGGTTAACTAGGTTTTGATGAATCATAATGAGTTTCAGAAAAGTTAGAGAACATTTAAATTTATGGTGTATGGGTCTGTATATCTGTTTCAGCAAATATGTTTATCTTAGCGAAATATGTATGTGAATGCAAACCAAAATTAAAACCCCCCCCAAGGCTAATTCCTGCGCACGGCCCTGCTAAGAACCAACTTTCAAATTTTGACCAATAAAAAAATTTTATACAAAATATAAATTTCAATTTCAACAAATGTCACTTTTTACTCGAAAATAAATGGCATTGTACATTTAATTTGGCGTGAAAAAATGTTGCTGGCATATGTTGCTAGAATGTTGCGCACATTTTCACGGCAGGAACTCAGTACAACTTTGGCGTGAAATATCTGAAAATGAATGTATGAAAATGAAAAATATATAATCCTATATCTCCAGTTATCATTATTTCTATCGCATGGTAATTGCAAATTGTAAGCAAGTTTCGGTGGTAAGTGTGTGCCTCGTTTAATGTGAAAACCAATAAACAGATTTGGGTAACTTCTAGAGCTCGAGAAAATCGATTAATCGAATATTCGAATTATTCGAATACCATGAAAATCGATTTTCAAAATTCGATTAGACGAATTCGAATAATTGTTCAATGTCGATTATTCGAATAATTGCTCGTTGTCAACTATTCGAATAATTGCTGTTGAACGATTATTCGATTGTTGAAATATTTACATACATGTGTATATAAAATTTGAATGTGTTCGATTTTTAGAAATTTTTTATTATATTTATTACGCAATGACGTCGTCTGCATTTCTAAGTTCATTATATTTGACGAAGATAAGGACAGCTACGCAAAGCCTTAATTTCCTACGAATTAAAAAAAACTGGTTACTTGCTTCTGTTCTATAACAGGAGTTATTGGGAAGGAATGTTAAAAGACTTACATTTTGCTTTAATACACAACTTCTCCATGGGGTTCAATATATCCCGCTCGGGCTCTGCGAGGAGGTAGAGTTGTGAAAATTTAAAACAGATCCACAAATAGAGCGGGAAACTTGTTTGCCTTCACGGCCTTTTATAAAAAAAGCTCCAGTACTATTTTCCTTTATTGTCACTCATTTTAACAAAAAAAAAAAACAAAAGGCAAACAATATATTTTTCTCGCATTTTTGCTGGGTTCAAAAATCGATTATTCGATTTTAACAGGTTATTCGAATAATCGTGGAGCTGCGATTATTCGAATAATCGGAAGAAGTCAACTATTCGAATAATGAAATTCGATTGGCAATCGTACAAAAATTGAAAATCGAATATTCGAATAATCGATTAATCGAATTATTCGAATAGATTTGAGAGCTCTAGTAACTTCATACAAAAAACCTTACGAAGTAGACCAAACCTGCAATTATTTCAGCACGTGGATCAGACCTATTTTTCGATATGTACCAGTGATTTAAAATTACTCGTGCTTGTGCATTTTTCCTTTAGGAAGCAGCTTGTCACTTCTGCACACTCGACCGATTATCAGCACTATTTTGTGTTGCACAATTTTTTGGACAAATATGACATAATTTTAATTTTCCATCACTGAATGTACTCATTTGTTCGATACCGTGGTTGAGGTACTCGATACCAAAAAATATCGTTGCAAAAGAATCGAGTAAAAAGTATCGGTATCAAATGAAAAAAATATCGATTTGGTATCGTATCGTATCGAAATTCGTGTCCCTAAGTACAGCTGAGTATAAAAATAGGCAGTATTTCTATGATCCTTATACTCATAATTGTCAGCCTATAAAATATTTTTAAAATCAGAAAGAAAAAAATTCTGGGCAGATCCGGGTTAATGTAAACGATGTGAATTCTAAAATCCAACTGAGCAACTGAGTCTTTCTAAATTCCAACTGGAAATTATAAAATTGCCACAATGCAATGATGCCCGTGGTTTAATGTAGAACGCATTGAGCCTATTTCTGGGCTTGCCAGAATACCGTACTCAGAACAGCAGTTCCTGTTGGGATGTTATCGTCGCAATCATTCCTACAGGCACCGGTGATTGGTTCAGGAGTTTTTCGTTTTTTTTTTTTTTGGGCTTTACATTAAGAAACCAAGGTCCGAGGAAAATTACTTTTTCGGAGGGGTAGAGGGGCTCTCATAGATATCAAAACTGAAATCAAAACTTGCCACAGGCTTATAGTTCACGAAATATTTGTTGGTAATTGGATGCTTTGCCTCGGTAATAGTGCACAGTTTTGGAATTTATTTTTGTAAATTTTACAACTTACAAACATGTCCGGTCGACGGGACTTTTGAATTTAATATCAGGAGGACCTCCTCTATAACACCCAAGATTTTTTTTTCAACGCATGGCGGCATGTTGGAAAAATTTCCCATATCAACATAGAGTATTTCATGAAAGTTTCATTGAAAAATTCTTAGTGGTTTGAAAATAAATACGGCGGGTGCATTATACCGTAGCCGGACTCAATAACGCATATTTCTCTATGTAGTAACAATAACTGCTAAACAGGGATTACTATTGCTATAACACGACAACGTATAGTAAAGCAAAACAATTTAAACATTATACTCACTTCCTCAAATAGGGATGTAGGAAAAACATGCGATCGAAGTAAGTCCAACATGGCGGCACTTTTTCTTCCAAATAATTTGTATATTCGCGCCGAAAGGAAATACGCAAATTTGTCCATTTAGCTAGACTAGCACCAGCTGAAAGCATGATAAAATATGAATAAATTAGGTGATTATAATTATAATTACAAGTAGCCTGCAAAAAAATGTGCGATTAATACCGAAAGAGATTTGTCCCGGATTGATCTCTTTCGAGAACAATCGGTCCACAATTAGTCCCCGATTGTTCCCGTACGGGTATAAATGTAGACTAATTGTAGACCAATTGTTCCCGAACGGGTATAAATGTAGAGTAATTGTTGGCCAATTGTTCCCTAACGGGTATAAATGTAGATTAATCGCTTTCATCCCGAACGGATATAAATGTAGATTAATCGCTTTCATTCTGAACGGGTACAAATCTAGATTCCTTAAATGTAGAAATTTTACAGAAATATGCAATGTATTTAAAAAATTGTAGAACAACCGGTAAAACGAATTGAACACCCTTTCTTTTAATAACAATGATGAATAATAATTTTAACAAAATGTTGCCTAAAATATTCTATGAAAAAATCCTTTACATTACGCTCATATAATGCATACTCAAAACTTACAATTTTTTTTATTTATTTATTAAGATTTTTTTTTCAAAAGTAAAACATTATATAATCTTTATTTATATATGCATGAAAATTTGCAATTTTTTAAAGATTGTTATTAAAAATTGTCTTGGCGAACAACTTGGAAAAATCTACATTTGTACCCGTTCGTGCTGGAAGCGATTGATCTACATTTGTACCCGTTCGGGATGAAAGCGATTAATCTACATTTGTACCCGTTCGGGATGTAAGCGATTGATCTACATTTGTACCCGTTCGGGATGAAAGCGATTGATCTACATATGTACCTGTTCGGTATGTTAGTGATTAATCTACATTGGTACCCTTTCGGGTATACAAGTTGAACAATTAGTCTCTTCATAGGACATGCTCGAACAAATGCGATCAACTCACTCCATATAAAGGGATGTAAAATTGTATTAGTCGCATGCTCCCTTGCGATTGATCCCGGACACGTCCCGGATTAATCGCATTTTTTGCAGGGTATGAACGCATACCTACATACATGCATGCATACATAGTACATATGTATGTATATACCTACGCTTGTAAAAACCTAAATATTTCTGTGCAAGTAGGTACTTACGATTTTTCTCTAGCTTTTGATCAACTTCACGCCAGAACGTCTCTACATAAGGCCGACAAAAGTAATATTTATGTCGGGGATTATAAATTGCTTCGTCATGTTGCACCATATCGATCAATTTGAAGACCTCTTCAGTCAGCCACCGTGACGAAGAACATGATTGCGGTCCCGTTGTATTAGCATAATAATCATTAGCCATCATTTAATTTAACAAATCAAATTCTCTTAACATTGCAAATTAGTTTAATTGTGTTTATTCTTATTTTTTGATTAATTTTACAGTAATTGCTCGATTTTTAATTGCAGAGACAAAATGGACGCCGCAGAAAATGCAATTGGAATTTGATTGGAATTAGTGATGGGCGAGTCCGAGATGTTTTATTCGATTCTCTCGATTGTTGAAACATCTCGAACGCTCTCGATGGTATTCATTCGTATTCGAGTCAAGTCGTAAATGGCCATAAATGGCCGTCAGTCGAAACAATCGCTAAAACATCTCGGACTCGCCAAAGATTCCTCTCGTTTTCAAATCAACCCTACAACATCTCGGACTAGCTGCAAAAATACATATTTTTTGTTGCCGCTTGAATATTACAATTGCTTTAAAAACATACAGAGTGGTACAAATCTATTGCCGTTGTTGCTACTCGTAAAATTCATTTGTTTCATAAGCGTCTCACTTCAGAAAATTTATTAATATTTAAATAGTTAATTATTATTATTATGCACGACACTCTTTAGTTGTGATTGCAATAATGCAGCGTCTATTTATAGCATATTTTTCAATTTGGTTAATTTATTTATGTATTTGCCTCACTTCCATTAAAAATCCTACTTTCTTTATCAACAAACCTCATTCAGTTTATTTCATCAACTAAAACATATCATCAAAACAACAGCCGGCTCGCCGACTCGGAACAATCGCAAAAACATCTCGCTTGTGTAGTCGAGATGTCATCGAAACAACCTCAGACTCGCCGACTCGGAACAATCGCAAAAACATCTCGATTGTGTAGTCGAGGAGCGAGTCAACTTTTGACTCGATTGTGATTTTGCAACGATGGCGATTCTCTCGATTGTCTAAACGTCTCGGACTCGCCCATCACTAATTGGAATCCGGTACATGTCAATTCGGCGAAGCTGTCACTTGGCTTGGAATGTCAAGCAAACAGTGTTGGAGAGTGGAAAAGTAAAATGGCGCGCGAATGACAATTCCAAAATAGTGGTTGCCAGATTAAACGATAGCTACTGAAGGGAGATTTTATTTTAAAATCGTGAAAATTGTCCATTAAGTCGGTCGAGTTTCGAGGCATGTCAAGCAGTGTATATGTGCGAGTGTCGGGTGATTGACGTACCCTGCAAGAATTGTGTGACCGAAAGTACTACCACTATTAAAAAAATATAATATTACCAACACATTTGCACTCGTATGTGTTTTAGCCAAGTGCAAAACCAATAAGGTTGTTCTCTGTGTCTAATATTTTTGCCGAGATATCATGATATCTTGAGAAATTTGCCACACAGAGAGAGCGCACCTTTAAGAAAATAAAATTCTAACTGACTTCATTGTGAACTAGCATGTTAGTCATATTCTTTCCACTCTTTATACAACTGTTGTCCCTTTGCTTTACTTGCTTCAATTTCGAATTAATTAATTTTTTATCTGAATAAAATAAAATTCTTAAAAAAAAAGAACTAGAAACATAAATTGAAACTCACTTCTCATAGAAGACCATTGTGAATGTAATAACATGGTTGCATTTCCCGTGATATTTTTCTCATGATATCACATATCACGGGTTGGTGTAGCAGAAATTTGCCGAAGCTCCAAATTTGACAAGACGTGTATTTTGTTGTTGTGCTCGGAACATTTATCACACTTATGTCATCTCGGCAAATTTGCCAGGCCAAAATCACAGAGAGAGAACAACCTTAATGAGATAGAATAGGATTGAATGGAATCTGAAAATAAACATACGGCAAAGTAATGAATGAAACTGTCACAACAGTTCCCGATGCCCTTAAGAATGTGATAGGAAATATCCCAAAACTTTTGGTCATGCCTGCCGGTCATATAACCGGTCAAATGACCAGCACAGTTTTTGCAGGGATAAATATCTAAAAGTTTCGATTTTCATAAACGCGAGGCCGACAACAAGAACGTGTAGCACGACGGCTGCCGATTGCACTAGCATACGCATAAAAACACTTACACATAAACACTGCTTGACATGCCAGATTGTATGTTGCTAATGGCCTTTACAGAAATTCACTTCTGTACTCGAGCATTGACCAGTAGAGCCAGTTACCGAGTTCATTAAGCTCAAATTAGTTATGCAGTAACACTATCGTTATAAAACAGCCAGATGATTTTGGTTTTCAGCCGTTACGCTAATCAGCTGCTCGATTGTTTGGTTCAGTTGATCACTGTAATGATCCAATAATAATATGGTCGTAGCAATCAAAAGAGAACACGCAATTAGTGTTAATACAAAATATGATAATTTCGTAACATTAAAAATAAAAAGAAGAGGAGCGACTCTATTGCTATGGCCACCTTTATTGGGCTATGATCAGTGTTCAGCTGTTTACTGTTACTGCACCAATAATCGACCAAATTAATACCGATACTGTTACTGTTATGGAAATAAAGTTAACACATGACTAATTGAACCTTAGGGCTTTGCCAATATAACCTGGGTGGCAGCACTAAAATTTCCCCTTCCATTGGAATAATTCAAATAACGGAACTTTCATGCTGCCGAAAAGGCAGGGCAACAGCAGATATAACTAACAAGGGGGCCCACACAGTTTATCTAATAGCGTTTTCGATTCTGGCAAAAATGTCGCACTTATTCTGCATTTTTATCGGGCTGTCAAATTATTTTGTTTTATTCCATATAGATTCCATACATTTTTTCAGGGTTGATTGTTCTATTGACAAAAATGTTGCACTCTCCCCGACCACAGGGTAGCATTTTCTGCCCTTTATATTACCAAGGGGTTGCATTATTTTTGTTTCATACATCACATGAAAAATGCAACATTTTCTTAGGGCACAGGGTGCATGTTAATAATGGGTGAGTTTCTAAGACAAAGCTGCTCCGCAACTGTTGAGTGTTTGTCTTAGAAACGCACTGTTCAGTAGTTCCGCTCATCTTAACAGTTGGCAACTTTTCGCCATTTTTTCCATCACAAATTTTGTTCGCTACTTGAGCTCAACATGTTGTGTAAAGCCAAACAGCTGATAAATTCATCAAGCCGTTTCTAATGCTAGCCATACACACTGCAATTTTTTATACAACCTGAGCAAGTTGCGCTCGAAATTGCAACGTGTTTGGGACTGTTGTATGAAGTTGTGTATCGGTTGTACGAAAAATCAAAAACTTTTGATTTTTTGGCAAGTTGTACAACTTGGTTGCATCGTTTGGGGGCATGTTGTTCAACATTTCATTTTATGAGAATTCTTGAAGTGAACACATCAAATTAAAATAATTAAAAATGAACGAATTCAACCCAAAAAACATAAATATTTGTAGAATAAATAACACAAAATGCAAAGCTAGCAGGAACCACTTTTTTGCAATTTTTTTTCTTTTTAATCAATCGTGCTTTTGCAGTACGTTCTTCTTCTTCCCACAAGCGCAATATTATTCTATTCCACCTTCACTCAAAGTAATTTTTTTTACAAAATGAGATTGTACAACAAGGTTGTACAATAAATTGCACCGTATGTAGGCAAAGAGTCCAACGCGATTGCAACCGAGTTGGGCCAACGGTCGCACCGTGTATGGCTACGGTAAGACGTAGCTGTTTAACTCAACTGCTACCCAACTATTGCCAACTGTTGAGCTCAACAGTTGCGGAGCCGCTTTGTCTTAGAAACTTACCCAATGTTAATAATAATCATTACCGTAGCCATACACGGTGCGACCGTTGACCCAACTCGGTTGCAATCGAGTTGGTCAGTTTGCCTACATACAGTGCAATTTATTGTACAACCTTGTTTTACAATTTCATTTTGTAAAAAATTACTTTGAGTGCTATTTCATATAGCATAATATTGCGCTTGTAGGAAGAAGAAGAACGTACACCAAAAGTACGATAATTAAAAGGAAAAAAGTTTGCAAAAAAGTTTCTTCAAAATGGCTGACAAGCGTTCACCGCTTGAAATAATGAAAAATAATTGTATAATTATCAACACAGAAATCACACAAAGTGTATAATAATATAATAATAGCCTCAGAAAAACTAGTTGCATACGCGATTTCACTACTTTTCTCGAAAATATGTATCAGTGTTCTGGTTCGAGTAAGGTTTTCGGCTCATCGATCTGACACAGTGTAATGCAACTCATACACATGATGTTTACCCGAATAAGCGATACGAGTAAAGCTTTTGTACGTTCGATGTCAAACGAACAAATGTTTGGTTGGAAAGTAATGTACAAAACAATGATTTGTACATAAGTAGAAATTATCGTTTGATCGATCGGTGTATGAGTTGTACTTAAACAGAAATGATCGTTTGATCGTACACTGTACGATCATGTACATTTTTAATATGTGTGTCGTATAAATATATGTATGTACATACATATATGTATATGTATGTATGTATGCTGGATTTAGTTTTAAAGCCGTTTTTCTTGCATTTTCAATTCTTTATTTTCTGTAATCTTTGTATGAGTGCGGATCAGCCGCTTTATTTTACATATCAAAAGTTTAAACAAAACGATTAAAAACTTTTCAAAGCGATAAAATGAAAAATCAATTTGTTTTATTTTCATTAGTAGATACTCTTTTATTTCATTTTTAATATAAAATTAGAAAAGCTATTAAAAAAAAGGAAAAAATTCGTGCATACAAATTAGGCATTATTTCATTTATTTATTCTTGTTTTCATCAATACTGTTTTATTTCATTTTTAATAGAAAATTAGAAGTTATTATATAAAAGGAAAAAATTCGTGCATACAAATTAGGCATTATTTCATTTCTTTATTCTTGTTTTCATTAATACTTTTTATACTCAGCTGTACTAGTACACAGAGTATTATAGTTTTAATCACATAACGGTGGATTGTAACAGAATGAAATAATCGAGATAGATATAGACTTATATATATCAAAATGATCAGGGTGAAAAGAGAAATCGATTGAGCCATGTCCGTCCATCCGTCCGTCTGTCCGTCCGTCTGTAAACACTCTAACTCGCGCAAAAATTTAGATATTTTGATGAAATTTGGAATACAAGTTGGTATCGAGACTGGGACGGTTGGTATTGAAAATGGGCGAAATCGGACCATGAAAATGTGCGCTCACTTGCTGCACTGCTAGCTGGAATGGATAATATTTTAAGGGCAAAATTATAAGGAGTTGGAAACTCATTTTTATGATTTTCCTACCACTGCATGGCATCAAAATTATTTTCGAAGGCTGTTTGCCAATCGGTAACATTTTTCTCTATGGCAAAATGAGGTAGAAAATTTTTGCCATATTGAAAAAAAACCTATTTTGCTGTGCCAAACGGAAGGAAAATTTTGACAGTTACAAAGATACACATTTGGGCGAAAACGGGCAACGATACAATTTTAAACCGTAAAATGCATATAATTGTTGATGGCAGTATTAATGGAACAGAAGAAATGTATTCATGAAACGATTTGATGTTATTTTGTATTTAAATATTTGTGTTACTTGTATGTGTATGTATTTACAAATGTGTATGTATTTCAAATCCACCACGAATACTTTCAAAATTTTACTCCCTTATGTCAAAATTTCATTTTTTCTACCGATTGGCACACGGCCGAATTGTACAAATTCATTAATTTGACACCCGTTTTCGTCTTCAATTTCACAAAAAACTTCCCACACTTCACTACGGCCTTTTCTTTTATTTGATTTTTTGTAAACACCACTTTTAAGTTTTTCGTACAGTCGAATGATCGTATAAACATGCAATGATCGCGATCGATCAACTGATCGATCGGTTCGTTATAGTATGTACATATGTATACTCGTGCGATCATACAGCGATCGTATCGTTCAACCTGTACATATGTTTGTTTCAAACCAAACCGTTCGATCGCTGTGTTGTTTAGTATGAAAGCATACAAACGAGCTGTAGCTCGTACGTTTACGGTTTGCCGGGTATCAAACGTACGTACACAATAGGCATGGGTAACACTGCGCTGCGCGGCGCAATTGCGCTAACACCAACCCTGGCGTTATTGCGCTAACTCCGATTTGGAAAATGCGCCAACTCAATATAGCGCCAACTCAATATAGCACCAACCCAATATAGCGCCAACTCAATATTGCGCCAACTCAATTTTGCAATATAAAACCGACTCAATTTCGTGCGCTAACACCAGCACCAATATACCGCTAGTGTAAAATGGCACCACCACAACGCCAATAACAGCACCATAGTATATGTATACGTATGACACCGTCACAATTATGTATGCTTGATAGTGATCTAAGTGACTCTAATTTCCAGCATATTTTCACAAATATACGGAATATGTTTCCAAATGATTATGAAAATTAAAATTAATTGTGCCCTCGTATATGTAAGCAGAATTGCGCCAAAAGAAATAAAACGGGGATGGTAAACAGTAACAAGCGAAAAAAGTTATTTATCGATTATTCCATGACAATTGCGCTAAAGGTGTTATTGCGCCAGTACCGTGAGTTGGCGCCACGAGTGGCGCTGGAGTTATTGTATCAGCGCCAAAAAAATTGCGCCATTACCCATGGCTAGTACACAATGAGTTGTATGCTATGCCCGAACTTCAAACTGATCGAAGCAGAACTCTGATATGTATAGAAGACATAAAGCAAAACAATAATGGCTGAAAATTTGGCACATTTGTCCATCAGCTGATTAATAAGTAAGAAGCATAATTTCATTTGATTCCACCATTATAATTCCACCATGGTTACCAGTGAAAAATTCCCATACATTTCATACCATGGCCCAAAACAAATGGTTGCAGCAATATTTGTAAACTCTTTTTTCACGTGTTGTGGAATAGCCTGTCTTTTCGCTGGCGTTTTCTAGTGGAATGAAACCCAAATATGGCACTCTGCACACGGAGCGTACTCTTTTAGACGCGTATTAGATACTACAGACGAAAGCTGTACGCTTTGATGTCGCGCACGTATATTTCAATTGAAGGCTGCACACGAGTCGTCAGCTTCATGCATTCGTCAAAGTATGCTGGCTACATGTCGCTTGGCGTAAAGCAGTGCTGGTAGCTAGGCGTACTACGCTTAGAAAACAGGAAGAAGAAGACGTTTGTTTACATTTTTCCACATGGTGAAATTTATAAAAGCAGTAAAATTTGTGGAAAAAATCGGAAAAAATTTGTGTATAATTAAAAAAAATGGAAGATTCCATAAAATTTTTCATCTTTTCTATTTAAAGCTTCGAAATTTAAAGCAAATACCGTATTATTAATTTGTTTGTTTGTTTTGTGCAGCGAAGTTTTATGTCGCTTCGTGTGCAGATCTTGAGGCGTAGGGAAATCGACGCTACATGAAATGTCTGGTACGCGTCTATGACGATACGCCTCGTGTGCAGAGTGCCTATCTGATATTGACATTAATGAAAACGGCCGTCGATGTATTATTTCTTAGCTGCTACGACCATTTTTTTGGCCATGATTCCAAACCAAATTAATTTATACAGATTAACTTACTAAACAGCTGATTACATACTAACATTTTCTACTTTTTTTTATTCATATTGTGGTGCTTATGTCAAAATCTATGTCAAATTTGAGCATTACGCAACACGGTATATATATTGAGACGGTAATGCCAGTAGGCGGAAATGTCAAATACTGCTTACGTCACAGGACCAATAAAGCCGCGAACAACCAAACAAACAGCTGTGCCAATTGCAAAAGGAAATGACGTATGAGGACCTGAAACTTTTTTCTAAAACCGAAAGAAATATGGCGCCATCGAACTGACATGACCTTTTAATTGGATCATGATAACGCAATATGATTTCTACAATGGCGAACTATTTTTATGACAGAGGCACCACAGAATCCACATACAATTACATGGAGCATGTATGTATAAATGTACAAATATCGTAATGCGAATACCTTTATTATTGAACCATGTTCCAAACAAATCTGCGTATAACACGCAAGAGGTCGCCAAAAGCTGTCAAACAGCTGGCAATTTGACAGTTGGCGCCAAAACAAGCGTTTTTCACTCATTGCTGCTGCGAAGTCTTTTTTAAAAGAATTTCATACTTGCGAATTTGCGGTGTTTTTACCAAACTAATTAGTTATTTATAATTTCAATTTAAGTTTAAAACAAATATTAAAAAAAAAATCAAAATGTTCGAAGCACGCTTGAGCAATGCGACAACTCTTAAGAAAATCTTGGACGCCATCAAAGATTTGCTAAATGAAGGCACTTTCGATTGTAGCGATTCCGGAATACAGGTAAGTGGGAAGTGCAAATTATAAAATATGTATAGCAAATTACACATTGCAAGCGAAAATAATCAAATGTATTAATTTTTCATTGCACAGCTGCAAGCCATGGACAACTCTCACGTCTCGCTCGTCTCCCTAACGCTTCGCTCTGATGGCTTCGACAAATTCCGTTGTGATCGCAATCTTTCGATGGGCATGAATTTGGGTAGCATGGCGAAAATTTTAAAATGCGCTAACAATGATGATACCGTCACAATCAAAGCACAAGACAATGCCGACACCGTCACATTTATGTTCGAATCGCAAAACCAAGAAAAAGTATCCGACTATGAAATGAAACTAATGAATTTGGATCAAGAACATTTGGGTATCCCCGAAACGGATTATTCTTGTGTTGTGCGTATGCCAGCAATGGAATTTGCACGCATTTGCCGCGATTTGGCACAATTTAGTGAATCGGTTGTTATATGTTGCACAAAGGAGGGTGTTAAGTTCTCGGCATCCGGTGATGTTGGTTCGGCCAATGTAAAGCTGGCACAAACATCCAGCGTCGACAAGGAGGAGGAAGCGATTGTGATTGAAATGCAAGAACCGGTTGTATTGACATTTGCATGTCGTTATTTGAACGCATTCACCAAAGCGACGCCGCTTTCGAATCAAGTGCAATTGTCGATGTCGGCAGATGTGCCGCTGGTGGTGGAATATCGCATAGCTGATTTAGGTCATATACGCTATTATTTGGCGCCGAAAATTGAGGATGATGAGAATTAGTTGGAACGTTTGTTTCAGCAAAATACCAAGTTTGGTATTTGATTTAAGAAATACATACGTATATATGTTTAATTAACTCGTATTATTATTAAGCCTTAAAAGAAATTTTGTAGTATCACTCACCACTTTTATGCTGTTGCTAGATGTATTCATTGTAAAACCGGTTATGTACTCGCACTGGAGAAAATAAAACAAAATTTTGTATACACACATTCAGTAGGTGTTTGGTGTTTAAATTGGAAATTTTAGCTTAGACTAGTAGTGGAATTCTATTAGATTCTCATTAGAAAACTACAGATTCTCATTAGAAAACTACAATAGTTTTCGATTCGTGAATTATAATTTTCTCATTTGGTGATTGTCACATTTTTTTTGAGATCGCTATAATTCTGGGCAGTTTATCGAATCTTCCTTTAACGTCTCGAATCGATATCTAAGCCCAGTGGTTGTTGAATAAACCTTCTGCTGTATATACAAGTTATAGCATTTTCAGGTCAAATGAAACTTTTTGCAACTCAAGTGAAACTTTTTTCAATTAAAGTGAAACTTTTCAACTCAAGTGAAACGTTTTTGAACTCAAGTGAAACCCTTTTCAATCGAATTGAAAGGGTTTAATTTACATTGAAAAAGGTTTCATTTCATTGAAAAGGTTTCACTTCACTTAAAAAAGGTTTCAATTGATTTGAAAAAGGTTTAACTTGACTTAAAAAAGGTTTCACTTGATTTGAAAAAGGTTTAACTTGACTTGAAAAAGGTTTCAATTGAGTTGAAAAGTTTCACTTGACATGAAAAAGGTTTAAATTGACTTGAAAAAAGGTTTCACTTGAGTTGAAAAGTTTCACTTGACTTGAAAAAGGTTTCACTTGACTTCAAAAAGGTTTAACTTGACTTGAAAAAGGTTTCACTTGAGTTGAAGTTTCACTTGACATGAAAAAGGTTTCACTTGACTTGAAAAATATTTAACTTGACATGAAAAAGGTTTCACTTGAGTTGAAAAGTTTCACTTCTCATGAAAAAGGTTTCACTTGACTTGAAAAAGGTTTCACTTGACTTAAAAAAAGGTTTCACTTGACTTAAAAAGGTTTCTCTTGAGTTGAAAAGTTTCACTTGACATGAAAAAGGTTTCACTTGACTTAAAAAAAGGTTTCACTTGACTTAAAAAAGGTTTCTCTTGAGTTGAAAAGTTTCACTTGACATGAAAAAGGTTTCACTTGATTTGAAAAGTTTCACTCAAAACTCAATTCAAATAGATTTATTTTTGTTTATTTTATTACGCATATAAAATGCTCTTAACGCTTTAGTAGTAAATATTAAAATACATACAATAACATAAAACTTAATTTAGAACATTTGAATTGAAAATATAGAAAGTAATCCAAAAAAAAAAAAAAACATTTAATATCTCCAACTCCCTCCTCCTCTATCGCTCTCTCTTTCAACCACTTACTCCACAATATAATTGGGATGTACAACCAATAGCGGATCATCCGCTTCTTCAGACTCTTCCTGGGTGCGACGCGGACTCTTGCCCGGTTTTCGCAATTCCGTCGTTTTCAGCGGTATAATCACTTGATCGTGATATATCAGACGATCGATTACCTTCTCTATCAAATGTTTGCGTGAGATGAGCTCCTCTTCGGATTCAATTTGTTCGGCCACTTGCTCCAAATACCATGTAACCACATCGCTACGTTTCATGCCAGAATCAACACCTTCCGTCTCGCAGCGCGCCTCCTCATTGCGCATATGTAGTACGAGCATTGTTGAGAGATTTTTATAATCTTCAAATGAGAGTGTTAGTTTCTTCTTTTGCAACATGCTCGCACCGCCGCCATCGGCTGCCTCATGACCATTCGTTTCACCATTGCCGCCACTTTCCGTTGTTGTGCCGTTGGTGGCTGCACCATTGGCAATACCGGCATTATTTTCCATTTCCACATCACCCACATAAGCATCCTCACCCATCAACACGCCACCAACGTCGTCATCGTCCAAATGTATGTCCGGCTGTTCAACGCGTATGATGGATTTGTTTAGCAATCGATAGGCTTCCTTAACATGTCGCTCCTGCACTTCGTTCATACACTCCAGTTTGGCCATTGCTTCGCTTAGACGTATCATAGATTCCAACTGACGCACCGTGATACGCCAAGTGCTGCGACCGGCTATACCCGTATCGCGTTGACGCAGATGGCCATAATTTTCTACCAACAGCTTCATAGCTTCGTGACCGATAATCGGTTTGAATTGACGCGCAAATGTTATGTAGCGCAACACTTCCTCGCGTGTGTACGCACATTCCACCGACTCTTCAATGTGCGAATGCAAATCGACAATTTTACGCGCAATTGCATAATCCACCACTTCGTTGCATTCGTCAACGAGTATAAAGAATAAATCGAAACGTGACATAATTGGCGCTGACAGTTGGATATTTTGCTGCAAACTCTTGGTGCGATCATAGCGGCCGTTGATGGGATTAGCGGCAGCCAATATGGATGTACGTGCATTGAGCGTAGCGCGAACACCCGCCTTGGCCAATGATATGGTTTGTTGTTCCATAGCTTCGTGTATAGCCACCTGATCGCGTGGATCCATCTTATCGAATTCGTCTATGCAACAAATACCATTATCGGCCAACATCAGAGCGCCAGCTTCGATAACAAAATCGAAACTCTCTTCATCGCGCACCACGGCGGCAGTGAGACCTGCAGCCGATGAGGCTTTGCCTGAGGTGTATACGGCGCGTGGTGAGAAGTCGGCAACTTGACGTAAGAATTGCGATTTTGCGGTACTGGGATCGCCAACAATGCAAACGTTTATATCGCCACGCAGTGTAGTCTCTGAAAAAAAAAAAAAAAAACGTAAACAATTAAAATACAGTTTTCTTTTAATTTTGTTACTCACTTTCATGCGTGGTTTTGCCCACACCACCAAACAGCTGCAGCAACACACCGCGCTTAACTTCATCATTGCCATAGATGGAGGGAAACAAGCTGGTGATGAGATTATTATACAAATTACGATCCTTAGACATTTCATAAACTTTATTCCATTCAGAATCGGTCATTTGCTTTTTCATATCCTCCGCCGTCACCTCAGACATAGGCAAATCAGTGCCACCGAAACGCGCTGTGGTCGCTTGTACGCTGCATGCCAGAAACGACATGCGATAGCTGAGCTCACGTGTGCCCAACTCTTTCAGGCCCGACACACCCTCTGGCCCCTCGCCCGGCTTATGTCGTGAGCCCATTTCTGCCTTTGCGCCTGGCATATTCAGCACACCAACATCAGGTACGACGATCAGTGTGCCAGTGAAGTCATAACGATCACCGGCTTGCACTGTTTCCACCAGCTCTGATCGCAGTATTATTTCCACCGAACGCGGTATGCAACCGCGCGGCAATTCCGATTGTGTCTCTTGTATGCGTACCTTTTGAAAGTCGACAAAAAGCGACTTTTCCACGTCGAGCATAAATCGGCGTCGATTACTGCATACTGGATTGCGACAGATTGTTGGATTTGTGAATTTGAATTGTTGTTCGACATTGCGTATTTCCGTTTGACAATCCAAACACATGAAAGTTCCTGTAACCAGCTCGGGATGCACGGGATGTGTACGAACGACTTGACCGGAGATGCGTATGAGTGTGCCTATTTTGGAGGTGGTTAAGTCGCGTACCTTATGACGCGTTGGCACATCGGTGAATGAGACATAACATTCCTTTTCCTTTAGACCGCAGCGATCCTTAACAAAGTTACATACGGATTGACACAGGAATGGGTAGATGCTGCGGGTGAGAATAAGATTATTAATAGTATCAACGAACATAAAACGTCTGAGACAACTCGGTCCGCAAAAAGGGACAATATTTAGTTGGCTTTTAGTACTAGTACTGCTGGCCATAATTACGTAGCAGACTTACCGATAGTATTCTTCAATAATTGTCGTAGCCAAATTCTGATTGTACTTTTCTACATCATCAAATGAGACCTCCAATGTATAACGATCTGGCGATTCCAAATCAGTAGCCGGTCTCACATATTTGATTTCGCCATCTTCTTTAAATCTGTTAAAAAATAGGTAAATGTAGATATACCTTACATTTCTAATTATCGCTAATTATGCACTTACTCCTCCAAGAAATCTTGAAATAGTTTCTGACACCGCAAGCCCACTTCGTCTTTGACGCGCATCTGTCCAATTTGATTATCGGCTACATCCATGATTGATCTCGTATAATTTCACTGTTTACCAATAAAATTATTTAAATACTGATTATTTTATTATGCTATTTGTTTAAAGAAGGAATTGATAAAAAAACAGCCGAACAAAACACGCAGCAAAGAAAAAACACATTTGTTTGTACCAAATTTGACAGCTCAGTCGCTTCTTTTGGCGCGTTGATGCTTCTTCTTCTGCTTTGCGTTACGTTAATAGGTCTGTTTCCGTTTATCGGAAATTAATTAACGTTCGGTCCGTTTCAGATGAATGTGGTTTCCAAAATTAGCTAAAATTACTAGCAAAACATATTGGTCTCTGAGAGAAAGTTGTTGTAGCCACCAAGACACTTCCCAAAGACTTTGGGCGCTTTCACATTATTGGGTGCGGTATCGGATCGACATTTTTGGTTTGTACCGAAAGCTTACCTACCACATGCGCTATGACGTAATTAAATTCTTAACAAAAACAGCTATTCAGCATTACCAGATCATCTTTGATTTTAATTTTTAAGAAATATACATAGATAAAAATTAATAATTTTCGATTAATTTTTTTTCCATGACTTTGGTTTGCTATTGCAGCTACGTTATTTTCTCCATTCGTTGTAAATTTAAAGTTACGCAGGAAAAAAGTAGCGAGTTGGGTTGCTCTCGACGGCGACTGCGCTAACTCATTTAGTGATGGGCGAGTCCGAGATGTTTAGACAATCGAGAGAATCGCCATCGTTGCAAAATCACAATCGAGTCAAAAGTTGACTCGCTCCTCGATTACACAATCGAGATGTTTTTGCGATTGTTCCGAGTCGGCGAGTCGGAGGTTGTTTCGATGACATCTCGACTACACAAGCGAGATGTTTTTGCGATTGTTCCGAGTCGGCGAGTCGTAGGTTATTTCGATGACATCTCGACTAAACAAGCGAGATGTTTTTGCGATTGTTCCGAGTCGGCGGGCCGGCTGTTGTTTTGATGATATGTTTTAGTTGATAAAATAAACTGAATGAGGTTTGTTGATAAAGAAAGTAGGATTTTTAATGGAAGTAAGGCAAATACATAAATAAATTAACCAAATTGAAAAATATGCTATACATAGACGCTGCGTTATTGCAATCACAACTAAACAGTGTCGTGCATAATAATAATAATTAATTATTTAAACATTAATAAATTTTCTGAAGTCAGACGCTTATGGAACAAATGAATTTTACGAGTAGCAACAACGGCAATAAATTTGTACCACTCTGTATGTTTTGTAAAGCAATTTTAATATTCAAGCGGCAACAACAAATGTATTTTTATGTATTTTTTGCAGCGAGTCCGAGATATTGTAGGGTTGAAAACGAGAGGAATCGTTGGCGAGTCCGAGATGTTTTAGCGATTGTTTCGACTGACGGCCATTTACGACTTGACTCGAATACGAATGAAAACCATCGAGAGCATTCGAGATGTTTCAACAATCGAGAGAATCGAATAAAACATCTCGGACTCGCCCATCACTAAACTCATTCGTAACGCCGTCGTCTATTACAGCTGTCCTTGCAAATACACATATTCAATCTTTTTTGACAGTCACTTGAAATCGGAGCAGATGAATTGCGGTATACCGCGGTAACATCGCTCACTAAAGTCTTAAGAATATCGAAACAGCCTTAAATTATGTTATGACTAGTAAATGCCCGTCTCGCTTCGCAGCGAAGAAAAATGTTTTTATGTTATAATTAGTCCTTCCCACTAACTTTCCCTTTCTATATCCTTTACCCTTACCTTTGCGGGCATAAATAAGAATTTTATGAATATCTCGACTCAAGCGCCACCTAGTGGGTTAATTTTTTTGTAACCGAGTTCTTATAAGAATTATAATTACATAAAAAATATACGCACTAAAAATTAACAGAATGGGATCATAAATACGGATTTTGCAAATATTATGGCAACTCCGTATTCAGCTGACAGCAATTGTTCCGCAGAGCGGCGCGACGATCGCTCAAAAACTGGAAATCAGCCTGGCCGTCGACCGCAAAAGCAGTTACTTATTTCAAAAACCGTTTTCTAACGCTACTTTTTTTCTTGTAATTCATCGTGAAAGATCATACTCAAGTGCCTTTTGTGAACAGTTTCTTACTCAATAAATTCGATATAAAATATAGGTATATATTTAGAGCGTTAGTTGAGCCCGTAGGGAAGTGCTAGAACCGTAGGAATTTTAACACAATTTACATTCTTTGCAGTCATATTCGCTCTTTTGTGGTAAAATTCCTATGGTTCTTGCACTTTCCTACGGCTCACAATGGGTGATAGCGGCCAAAAATAAATTCAAAATTAAAGTATGAGTAAAACAATTTTTTTTAAATAGAAATCGACAGATACATCAAGTTGTAATAAAAAAGCTTACATAAAAATTTTTGAGTCTCTTTTCGTTTAGCCGTACAGGGTGCCCAAAGTTGAGCAAAAAATAGCTTCTTTTTTTTTCTCAATGAACACACCTCATACAAAATGCTCTATCACATTTAATTGTTAACATGTGAACTCGAGTAATACATCATTACATAGATAATGATTTTCTCTTTCAGAAATTATAACGCAGTTGTAAATACCGTTCACTATTGAATTTATATGAATTTTGAAAAATTGACAAAAAATGTCGATAAGAAAAAAATTTTTCTCGACTTTGAATAAAAAAATTAAAAAAACAAAAAATATCACCTCCTCAAATTTTTTTATGATTTGAAACAATATCTTCTTAATCAAACTGCATTTTCATTTTAAAAATCCACTTGCTCCATTTGCTTTTATAATTTTTTTCCCATTTGCCTAAAACTGCGTTTTTGTAAACGCATTAATTATGTTAATTTTGACATTATGAAAAACGTTTATATTTAGGCGAATAATCGAATATTTCTTTATCGTCCTGCAATAAATAGTGCATACTTTCAAATTATGAGCTAATTTTTTTATCAGCGTTAATTCATATCTTTGACAGCTTTTTTCTTTTGGAATATAAAAAAAAAATTGGTAAAAATTGTAAAACTTTAAAATGAAATTAAAAAAAAAAACAAAAAATATGACCTCCTAAATTATTTAATATTTCACAGTCCTAAATGTCTTTTATAAACAGGTGAAAAAATCGTAAAAATTCGTTTGCTCCATTTTGTTTTATGAACTTTCTTATCGAAGGTGTTTTTTAAGTTTTCGTACATTTTTCCCATACAAAATGCCCAGAAGTATGCTTCAAAAAGTTTAAATTTTTTTGTATGGGTAATATTCGTCAAAATGGTGAAACTTAAATATCGATATTTTCAATTCTAATTAAGATATTCGAAGAAACTAAACGCTGTTTTCAAGGGTAATGATTATGCTTTCAACTGGTTTAATCGAATTTGAGTGGAAGGTAATTACATAAAAGATATTAAGCAGTGAATAGAGCCAAAAAACGTGTTTTTTGCCAATTTGGACATGAATATCTCAAAAACTAGAACCAATTTGGAAAATCTGACTCCAGATTCAGGTTTAGCACGCTGAAATCCTTTATAAAAGTGTAATTTCATTTATGGCATAACATTTTTTTGAAATGCGATTTTTTTGTATGAAAATTTTATGATAAATGCTTATATAATACTTAAAAGTGCATATATTTCTAATTTAAAAACGGTGAAGTGCTTTACCCCTTTTCCAAAATGATTCTGCATTTTATTTATATTTCAACAATGTATACACTAATCAAAATCGAGCATTTTAGCTATAATAGTTAGGAAAATTCTGAAATCTCAAAAATACCGTTATATGGGAGGTGGGCGTATTTGTGGGTGGATTTTGTTCAAATTTTCACAGTTTACTAATTGCAACAAAAAAAGCTTAAGTTCCGACTTTCAAGATTCTAGCTTAATTATTACTATTTTTGGCCGCGTTTGTATGGAGGTGCCCCCACTGTGCGGCTCAACGAACGCCATATATAATATAGCAACTGCAGCGCCATCCAGCGAGAAAAAAAATCCCCTATAATTTTATATATATAGAAGATTTGGCAGCACTTTCAGACCAAACATTAAAAATTAACGAAATTTAAAGTTAAATAAAAGAAGAAGTTAATTCAAATGACTGAAAATAAAAGAAGTCTAAATTTTGCACCAAGTGAAATAGATTTACTTATGTCGGTTGTAACTAATTACAAGCATGTAATTGAGTGCAAGAGAATGGACGCAACGACCACTGAACAAAAGGAAGCTGCCCGGAAAAAGGTCAAGAAGGATTTAATTTTTAAAAGTGCTAAGTGGTGTGAAGTTAATGTTATTGATTTTGACGCAGTTGTTTTTGAGACACCAAATGAGTCACCAACAGTGTGCAGCATTCCTACCGTTGCATAAAATCGCAATGCCAATAAAAGCATCTTCTCTGGACACAAAGCATGATTCCTGAAAGCAATTACATAATTTATAATCCCTCAGGAATTAGGAAGGTAAGCGCAAACCTGTCTGTTTTATGTTTTATAACATCTTTAATTAGACTGAGGATACTTTAGGCAGTTTCTTTGTTAACTCGGAACCGATCGCGGAAATCTTTTTCATCGTACAGTTGAAAATATTGTGGACGCTCACGAATTATTCTGGTTCTCCTTAATACAATAATATTTATTACTTCGTATTCCGAGTCGCTGTTTTCATGGCTAATCCAATCAAATCCCATATTTTAATGTGTTGTTTAGATTTGCTCACCTTGATTTCCCACTTAAAAATGCATGGTAAAACCGGCCTTAAATGTATGCTGAATTTTTTATGTATAAAATATTGCCAAAGCAATGAAGCTGAAATAACAATATTTCAAGTTCTAATGAAGATAATCGAAAAAGCAAAATGCCATTTTCAACTCCAGATTCAGATTTAGCGGACGCGGAAGTATAGGCTCATTTCTGGGTAAAAATTTTTTCGTCCATATATGTATGTATGTTATCTTCTGATCCTTGCAAATTTCACTAGTGATTTAAACACTATTAATCTTTCGAAAATCTCTCACCAAAAACGTTCCACGTTGCCTCATATTAAATAACTATGTATGTATACATATCGGCCAAATGTGAAAAAAGCTCTGGCGCTTCGTATCTTCACATCTAAAATAAATACATCATTAATCACACATACAAATTAACGTAAATAATACCCTGCAAAAAATGCGATTGATCCGGGACGTGTCCGGGATCAATCGCAAGGGAGCATGCGACTAATACAATTTTACATCCCTTTATATGGAGTGAATTGATCGCATTTGTTCGAGCATGTCCTATGAAGAGACTAATTGTTCAACTTGTATACCCGAACGGGTACCAATGTAGATTAATCACTAACATACCGAACGGGTACAAATGTAGATCAATCGCTTTCATCCCGAACGGGTACGAATGTAGATCAATCGCTTTCATCCCGAACGGGTACGAATGCACATCAATCGCTTTCATCCCGAACGGGTAAAAAAGTAGATCAATCGCTTTCATCCCGAACGGGTACGAATGTAGATTAATCGCGGGTACAAATGTAGATTTTTTCTTAAAAAATTGTAAATGTTCAAGCATATTTAAATAAAGATTATATAATGTTTTACTTTTGTAAAAAAATCTCAATAAATAAATTTAATAAATTGTAAGTTTTTTTGAGTATGCATTATATGAGCGTAATGTAAATTATTTTTTCATAGGATATTTTAGGCAACATTTTGTTAAAATTGTTATTAAAAAAGGGTGTTCAATTCGTTTTACCGGTTGTTCTAAAATTTTTTAAATACATTCAGTGGCGTAGTAACGGGGGGGTTTTGGGGACAACCCCCCCCCCCCCCCCCCCCGAAAGATTCGTTTTGACCATAAAACCATCTTTGACTTTATTAGCATACATTTCCTTTTCAGGAAAAAATCAATGAGATTGTTATTTTTCGAAATTGGTAATTCGAAATTTAGCGCTTTTTCACGAAGTATTATAATTCTAGCGTTTGTTGAGCCGTAGGAAAGTGCAAGAACCGCAGGAATTTTACCACAATTTACATTCATTGTACTTATATTCGCTCTTTTGTGGTAAAATTCCTACGGTTCCTGCACTTCCCTACGGCTCAACAAACGCTACAATTATTATACGGTATTGCTGTTATTAACATGCTAATAACAGAAAAGTAACGCCAATTATTTAAATTTCAAGTTTTCTTTCAATTACTTATCATCTTAATCAAATAATATTAGTATAAACTACAATGGGAATAAATATGCAATGTATAAGAGTATCTGAACTTGAGATTTTACTTAATGTCTGTCAAAATGGAATATTAAAAAACTAAATTATATAAGAAAATTATTATTTATAACCGTAGCACATAGGTAGATTTTCAAGTTTTATGCGGCCAAAAATATTTTATTGTGTACATCTATTCCAAATTGCTTGTTTAATGCAAAATTTTAATAATTTGTGTTAAAAGTAGAGCTCTCGATTTTTTTTGAACATTTTCGAGTAGCCCGAACAGTTGTTGTTCAAATGCTCGAAGAGTTGTTTGTTTGTTTATTACCCGTATGTTTGTACGGGCATTTGAACAATTCGGGTATTTTGAGGTCCAGAGATCTCGGGTTCAAACCACGGTCCGAGCAAAACACCAAAACAATTTTTCTAATTAGTAAAAATCCAATTATTGGGTTTTTTAAGAGCAGCGGTCACCTCTCGGCAGTGGGCGGCATACCCTCCGAGAGTATTTCTGGCATGAAAACGCTTCTCACAAAAAATGCATTCGCCGTTCGGAGCCGGCATAAAACTGTAGGTCCACCCAATTAGTAGGAAAAAACAAAAAGGAGCACACCTCGAATTGGGAGAGAAGCTCGGCCATAAAACTCGTCAGAGTTATAATAGCGCCATTGTATATATATATTTTTTTTCTTTATATCGCCCGTTTTATGCAATAGGGATTTAACTCGAAATTTTCGATTTCTGGGATTTTTCCATATATTTCAATAACTGGGTAGTGCCTTTGAATCTAGTCTTATAAAATACTCAAAAAGATAAAAATGGCGGAAATAAAAGTGATTTTGTAGTTAGCCGTAGAAGGAAACTATTTGAAATTATAAAACTTTATTTGCGTTTTCCCAAAAAAAATTTTTTTTTAGTTAAATCCCTATTGCATAAAACGTGCGATATGTAGTTTTTTTTTATTTTTCCGATACACATTTTTTTTGTTTGTAAGCTCGAATGCTCGAATGTTTGTACGGGCATTTGAACAACAAACGAGCTTCAAACAAAAACGATCAGATCGAATTGCTCGATACCCGGGTATCTAGGGCTCTAGTTGTCGATTTTATTGAAAAATACATATATACTTGTCGTTTTCGATTCGCCATCACACAAGCGAGGTCGGATCGAACAAAAATGTTTGAATCCATAATGAGTAGTAGCCATACTCGCTAACTTGTCGATAAAAATTTCCCTCTGCTCGCTATCATTCATATATAAATTTGACAGAAGGAAATTTATAACCAGCAGAGAAATCGTGAATCGAAAGCGGCTACAGTGACTCAAAAAAAAAAATCATACGCCAGAGTTTTTAAATTTATTTCAAACAGTTCTGTCGAAAATTTGACTCTCTTATTTTCGTTTAAAAATGTAAACAATTTTTCAATAAAAATCGCCTTAAGCAGGATTTCTAAGCTTATGGAAAAATCCGAAAAATCGTAGAAATTTCTAAAAGTGGATTAAAAATTTCAAAGCGCGGCCAGAATTTATAGAAGATTTTGAGATTTCTAAGTGTACTGTTATGTAGCCAACCAATTTTAGTGTAAAAAGTGCTATTCTCAATGCTGTAAAAATTTCCGTCGATTTTAGTAATTTTTTACTGTAGGGTGTTTGCGTTATATGTACGTGAGACCGTTCCAATTAAAATTTCCGAAAAGCCAATGAAATTTTTCAAAAAGTTGAATGTTGCATATTATTATATTACAATTGAATGAGCTGCAAAATTGCATACTCAAAAATCTTCTAAAAAATGTAGCTTTATAATTCTTAGCCCCTTTTTATGATAAGTACTTCCTTAACTTTGAAAAATTGGAAATACTAAAAATACTGCCTAAAAAGTTAACAATAATCGCTGCTAAATATCTGGGTTACTTTCGAGCATCACCTAAATTAACCAAGATATGCGTTAGAAATATAAATTAAAATTAAATATAAAGCACAAAAAGAAAATTATTGTAGGTACATATGAAAAACCCTGTATCTAGTGGTGATGTGCGGCTTTGTGCGACGTAATTTTTTGTCGGCAAACTACTAATTGTACTAGATATCATGTCTGAGGGTTAATTTGAGTCTGACAGAGCAACATAACAAAACCAATTTTTAACATGAAAAAGAGTGATAATTTTTTTTTAAATATCCCAACTTTAAAAGCTTAAAACTATAAACTTAGAATTATTGGAAACCAAGGATATTATTGAAAAGTGTTAATAATTACTTGAACCTTTAGGATTCATCACGATTACTTAAATGAAATGCTTTAAATAATAAATATTCAAGTTGAAACTAGCACTTAAAAATATGTAAGAAAAAAAACAAAAAAATTAACTTCAGATATGCTAAGTTACGACCATCTGGGGCAAATGCAGAGTATGGGGTCGGGAAAAAAGCGATGAATTATTGTTCCCCATTCTTTTTCCAATATGTGGGTATGTTTTTTTCTGTAATTGTAACAATTTTACAAAATTCAATTTTGGGCGCATAAAACTTGAAAATCTACCTATGCACGTAGATTTCCAGAAGAGAATATGAGACTTACTTTTGAAGTATAGTTAAAGGCCCTTGGCAACTGACAATCTGGCATGTCAAGCAGTGTGTATGTGTGAGTTTTTTTGTGTGTGTTAGTGCAATCGGCAGTCGTCGTGCTACACGTTCTTGTTCGGGCTCGCGTTGATGAGAATCAAATCTTTTAGATATTTGCGTCAATCACCCGACACTCACACATATGTATACACTTCTTAACATTCCAGAATTTAAGTGGCCAAGGGCCTTAAGAGTTTGATATATGTATTATAAGCGATATTTGTGTACTAAAATGTTAAATTATAGTCTGAAAAAATTACATTTCGCTAGCTTAGAGTGCAAACTGTGTAAGTCCACTTTTATGAAAAAGTGTATTTTTATGTAGAACGCTAGAAAAATCAAATACGCACTGCGTTAGACAAGTCTGTGATACTTTTCATATTTCTACTCGTTGTTATTCAGTGATACGCAAATTGTGTAAGTCCAAAAAGCGAAAAAAATTGTGTAAGTCCAAAATATTTATATGAACAGAAATTTTTTTTCATTTGGAATTTTTTTTTCTTTTTTGTTTTTTGTCTCTCCTACAAAGTTTTAAAAAAGGACTTACACAATTTGCATTCTAAGCTAGCGATTTTTATCATTTGTAAAAAAAATTTTAGTTTTTTTTGGTAATTTTAATTTTGGTAAATTTTTTATATTGGCTGTGACCCCCCCCGAAAAATTCTCTAGCTACGCCACTGAATACATTGCATATTTTTGTAAAATTTCTACATTTAAGGAATCTAGATTTGTACCCGTTCGGAATGAAAGCGATTAATCTACATTTATACCCGTTCGGGATGAAAGCGATTAATCTACATTTATACCCGTTAGGGACCAATTGGTCTACAATTAGTCTACATTTATACCCGTTCGGGAACAATTGGTCTACAATTAGTCTACATTTATACCCGCACGGGAACAATCGGGGACTAATTGTGGACCGATTGTTCTCGAAAGAGATCAATCCGGGTCAGATATCTTTCGGTATTAATCGCACATTTTTTTGCAGGGTATCTACATATTATGTACAATGTATTATAAACAAACAGGCGCCTTTAAAGCGCGCAGGCGATTTTTTTTTATTGATAATTAATATTAATATTCGCGAATATGGTGCATATCAAATAACAATCTAAATGATTTTTAATGACCACAACAGCTCTTAAGTTGTCTCCATACAATTACAATACACAATCGAAACGGATGCTAAATAGACATCTGCGCATATGTATGTACATACATACATACATACATACGTAAATGTCCCATTTATTCATTATTTACACATAAATGGAAATGCAAGCCAAATTTAATTATGTTATGTCTATTTTTATTCGCACTCTAAAATCACGTTGTTATATCGACGCTTCCGTACAATACTGTACTAAGTGAGAAAAGTGTGTTTTAATTATTTAGCGTTGTTTGGTCCAACTAACTTAATTAAATACTTAATTGGCGCTTAAACGTCTAAACGTCTTTGGCCGAGTCCAACATAGCGGGTCTATACTCCTTGATATTTGAAATACAATTGAACGGTGTATGATTTTAGGCGCTATGGGGATGTTAGGCATTACAAGATGCTGGATTCGATTTTTTTTAATTTAAAATATTAATTTTAAATGTAAAGGTCATAGTAATCGAAAAATTCAAATAAAAATAAAAAATAAAAATAAATAAAATTTTAATTTTAATTGCGGAAATCATAGTAATCGAAAAAAAATTAAAAGTGCTGCATTTTATTTTTTTAAATATAAAAAAACTGTTGGAAAACTCTAAGATGAAATGTCTGTTAGTTTTCAAATTATCAGAAATTGGTTTCGTGTTTAATTTATGATTTTTAATCCTCTATGCAGTAGTACAAAGTAGATACAGTCAGGGCAAATGGTAAGATAACATTAATCGTTTAAAGAAATTTATTCAGAAGAAAATCTAAGGCAACCCCCAAAAGCATGCAAAGGAAAATCACGGCACCTACTACAAAAAGCATAAAAAACGTGTTAATACACGTACCAACAAAGCAATGGAAAGCAATATTGTTTTGGGAATGGGGTGGATTTGAAAAAAGCGCCCACATAACTACATATTTATGTAGGTATGTATGTATATACATAAATATTTATACATATTATGTATTTTCGTATAAAAATTAATAAACTCATCGTTTATGCATTAAGTCCTGTCGCAATGACGTCGCCGATATGCCATGCTGCAGCAAAGGTGAGAACTTAAGCGCCGCCTCCTTTATGTAGCATACGTGTGTGTATACGTATGTGCATGTGTATGTATGTATGTATGCCTGAATGTTTTATTACCTATTGTTAGTGTAAGTTTGTGCGTAAGGGTATGCGCACTTGCTGGCTGCCTCCCCTGTGTGCGTAGGTGTTGAATCAGAAAGTAAACAGAAACAAAAACAACTACAGCAAAATCCAAATCAGAAATCAAAACACAACAGTTAGGTACATATGTACACATACAATAACAAATATAACAACTAAAAACGCTTACATAGTCACATGCACCCTACAAAAAAGGTGTTAACAAATCAGGAAAATCACTCTTAATTTAAGCCTTACGCCATACAAATTTGCTACACTTATAATTTGCAAGCCTTATTTCAGAAGCCTTTAAATCAACGGCCGGCAAATATTTTCCTGGGAGTCGAAGAATGTTCGGCTGTCTCACGTACACAGTTCGTAATTACACGCACACAACACGAGTGTCAACAAGCAGTGCACAAAAAAATCAAATTTTATTCAGTTTTATGCAAGCATTAAATGAAGCAGGTTGATATCGCATTGCTTGATTATTTAATGGTACACTGAGCATAAATTCAAATTATATTTTATTGATCAGGTAGATGGAGTTTATTAATATCTAAGTTATGCCACCTTCATAATTTAACTGTTAAGTTATACAACAGATACATAGGTACATTTTGAATTCCGAAAATGTGCTTGATTGAGGCACATTAGCTTGATTTCGTCAAAAACCCACATATGAATTTAAAAAACAAAAAAAATTTTTAATTTTCAAAAAAAATCACCCTCTGCAAAAAAATTGAAAAAAGTTCAAGTAGACACAAAACATAGGATATATATATTTTCCTATCAAATTTAAGTTACGTCGACCACGCCAAGATTTATCTGTTAACTTATACAACATATACACTTTTTCCAATGCAATACCACCAACACAAGCATTTTTGAGCGTAACATACCTACTAATACTCCCACATATTGCGTCCTCTCACCGTGCCGGCCTCTGCTTTAAATCTGCTGTTTTAATTCTTAAATAAGGCTTAGATTTTTTGGTGCGCACATATGTACACACATTTATGTTAAGACACACACTCATACAAAGTACATTTGACGAATGAAATTCCAGTGTTTTGCAGCCGAAACAATGACGTCATTAACACAAGCGACCCTCTTTCTGTAAGTTGAGTTAGAAGTAAACAAAACAAAAAATAATGGAAATTGGAAAAAGTAGTATGTAATGAAAGGTGTGTGTTAAAAATGTATGAACAAAAATATACATACATATATTAAGTACATAATTTTTGTAAGATGCCAATATGAGATTATAATGCACGTAACATTCACCATATTAAGTATGTCTGTACATACATATGTATGTGCCTCATACTCCATTTCAATCATCACTGTTAAGTACACGAACGCAGAGAACGTATATATACTTTATACGTTCTCTGCGAATGTCCATCGTTAACATCATGCGTAGGTGTTGGAATGGCTTAGAAACTACCCTGTAGGGAAAATCTCTAGTTCCGAACTAGGTCGCTTCTAGTGCATTTTTCGACACTGCTAGTGCGAGCTAAATCTCTTTTTCGTGTTATCAACTGACGAATTTAACACGGCGATGTCCTAGGCGGTGTCAATTGTCACTCTCTGCACTACATTTTCGATAGTTCCGAACTAGTACTAAATTCTAGAGTTTACACTAGTTCGTTTATTGGCACAATTTCGATAGTTCTGAACTAGCTACAAGTACCTACAAATTCTACAGCTTTACATCTGCCGCTTAAGTGCAGCCTTTGACACACTTCATGCAAGTGGCGCGATGGCCGACTGGCTAACACATCTGCCTTTCAATCTGAGGGGCGCAGGTTCGAATCTTGTCGGTGTCAAGGTGGATGATAATTTTTTTTTTAATGTTTTTTAACTTATATTTTTTTATTTATTTATTTAATACAAATTTGCAATAATATTTAAAAAGTAATAAAATAAAAAAAAATTAAATTTAAGCCTGAGGGATCGGAAAAGCATAATTAGGGGAACATTTCATTTCATACAAGATGCAAATAGAAAACTCTTTATATAAAATGCTTCAATAAACATCTGAGAATTGCAGAAAAATTTTCATAGAATTTTGTCACTTCGAAATTGCATACAAATCAAAGTGTGTCTTATAATGGTCACTCAATTCACTCCTTCTGAACAGGTGAGGGTCTAACTACAATTGATCTAGTTCCCTTTTGACACCTTTTCGCTAGTTCGGAACTAGAAATTTTGCTCACTAGTTATTAAGTTCCCTGCAGGGTATACACAAACATGCTTACATACACCTGTATATGTTCATATATATATGTATTGCTCCTGTTGATGCATTTTTATATAAAAGCGCATACAGGTGGCAGTACGAAATAGCAACAGCAACGACAACACTAACACTCACACTCGCTGTTGCTGTTGCTAACGTGCTGTTGCGCTAAGCTTTTGCCGTCTGTAATAGGCGTACGATAGTGGAGAGTCAAAGAAGTAGTGCAGGAAGAACGAAGTCAACAAATCACATGTTATAAAAGAAATATCGCATGCGATAATATTTTACATACGAGATGTGATTTAAATTGCCCTTTAAGTTCTTGGCGGTAAATATGCAAATATATTTGCAGAAATTTGCTGATAGAGGAAGCATTTGTATGAAAATTACGGAATTAAAAAGACATTAAAGAGCTTCGGCCAGGTTGAATCTTAAAAAAAAAAAAGATAATAACGCAAGTCATTGTTACTTATCTACTTTGAGTAGCTAAAACAGGAACTGCCTAAAATAGCTTTCCGATCTATCGCTATCTCGGTATAAAGTTCCACAAAAAAGCTATAAATTCATATAAAATGCGCCTAAAAGTATGCAATCATTAACTATATTTACTCGTAATTATACAACTCTGATGATTTTCAGTGAAACATATTACCTGTACGCGGATTCTAGATCTCGCCATCGTAAAATGAGATCGCCAAAAATATGCAATATCTGGTAAAATGGCCGACGTACAAAACTGACTGATCAATAGAGCTCGGATAGTAGGTGAAAATCATACGCCTAAAATTATGCTACGTAATGTTTGTGAACACATCCAGTGACAAATTTAAGGGTGGGGTGCATTCGGGTCTAAGGCCCCCGTGTATGCAATTGGATTTTTTGCTAACTAGGATGCCAGAAAAATAAATTATAAAACGACCAAAAACCAAAAGATAAATTATAAAGATTTTTTATGGGTTGCACGTGAAAAATTGCAAAGAAAGCTACAATAAATAAATATAATAATAAAGAATAATAATAAATAAAGTATAATAAATAAATAATAAATAAATATATAATTATAAAGAATAAAGAAAAAAATTAAAAATTTGTAGTGACTCGCTTAAATTTGAAACAAAATCTTCGCACGTGGAGGAAAAACAATTACAGTTTCAAACCAAATATATTTTGAATGAAAATGAGGCAAGTGCATATTAGCAAATGGAATATAACATACAGCTTTTTAATTTGTAGTGGTCTGACTTTAAAGATTTGCATATTTACTTTTTTTTGTAGCTCCTTGAATTTTACTATAAAAATACTAATACCTGTTATTTGAGATTTTTTTTCTAGCTGTCCTCCGCATTTTTTTTCATGCGAACTTACAAGTCGAAAAAAACTGCGTACTAGAAAAAAATATAAAATTTCTACTCAATTGTCGAATTTTCCAGAGTTTTGCACAAACTTTTTAACTTTAATATATTTAGTTTCTGTTATAGATTTTTTGATATAACAAATTACAATTATTAAAAACAAAAATCACATCACTGTATGCTTATTTAAACTGCAAGTTTGTGTAACATGATTAACAACTTTTCTAATAAAATCTTCACCCACCATACCAGTATGCTACCCCTCTATATTTAAATTGTAATCCCGCCACTGAAATTTACAAAATGTAGCATATTTTGAGGCGCTTGATTTCACCTATTCTTCCGAGCTCTAGTAATGATACAACTCTGATTTGATTCAGTGAAACATATTACTTTATATTACCAGATACATATTGTCAGTCGCCCGCCATCAACAAAAAATTCCATGCAACACAAAAATTATATTTCTCGTGATATAATTGCAAATGCATTACCATCATTAACATTGGCGCCAATGTCACAACTGCCCACGAAAAGCTTTCACATTTACGAGGAATAACATTTCTGCCATCGGCCATTGTCGTATCCGAACTTTTCCAGCGCCTTCGTGCTATTGACGCTGTTAAACGAATGCTATGCTACAATATAAATACACAAATGCCACAAAGTCGCCGACACATTCGTTTGTAACTCGTGCCACTAATAGTAAATCGCAAACGAAAACCAACCAACAAAAAAAAACAGTTAAGAATAAAAAAGTTAACAACTCAGTTGTTAACAAAATATAAGTTCTGTGTGTTTATTCGAATTTAATTGAAACATTTTATTTGAAATAGACTTTTCAATAATTAATTGCATATTAACCGGTTATCTACTTACTATTTTTGTCTCAATAATAATAATTATTTGAAAGCATACATTTAGGCGCCAAGTATAACAAGTGACATTTACTAAGTGAAAATTTCAAACCATTAGGAGTCGCTTATGTGAAAACGCTTAAATCGTCTGACTAAACTAAAAAAAAGAAAGAAAAAAACAATAAAAAAATAATAAAAATTTGTAGCAACTTGCTTTGGTTCCCATGCAATTACATAAGGACTTGAAAACAAAGTGAAATATTCTAGCGCATTTACTGTACTGTTTACGTTCTCACCACAAAGTTCTAGTGTTTTCTGATGCGTGTAGTAAAATATTTACATTATAAAAACTGTTGAATTTTTAGCTAAAGAAAAGTGAACTGAAATAATATCAAAACAAAATTTGCATGCTCAAACCGTGATGTAATCTGTGGTAGCTGAAAAATTTAACAGGTAAGTAAATTTGCAAAAAAGGGTTTTTTGTATGTAGATTATAATATAATCATAACACATATTATGTACAATAAACTTACAAAAGAAAAATGAAAAGAAGAATTGCTTCACATAAAAAAATCAAAACATGATTAAAAAAGTATGGTAACTCGCTATAGAAGAATTCACGTCAAACTAACAAATACTACAAGTATTTTAAATTTAGTATATTTTTAATTTTTTGTTCTATAATTTGCCTGCAATATCTCGCAGTCGCCTTGCGTCCCGCTAAAATTAAAAATTAATTAAAGAGCTACATATCTCCCCTTCGAGTGTATTTCTACACTCAGGGAAAAAACATTAAAAAAAAACATACGTGCTTAAAATGCGCAAAAACGTATTTAAAAGTTTTGCAAATACGAACAGTTTCATTTTAAAAATGTTTATTGTAAAATCATATGAGAAAAATAACGCTGATTCACTGCAGTGTTCTTTATTTTATATTCTCTTCCGGATTAGAACCATGAAATCAACCTGAAAGTGAATCCAACAGCACCACATAGTCGAACATTCAACATTATATTAAATTTTAGTGATGCTTTTATACTTTCTCTGTTTTCGAAAAAGAATCTATGAATTATATAAGTCATTGTAAAAACCAAATTTGAAAAACTTTTGTTTTTTTGGATTTCACACAAAAAAATATTTTCTCACAAAAAATTTTGAACAAAGACCGAGTTTTTGAATCAGCATTCATTTTCATTTTAAATTTAAAAATTTTCATTTTTAATCTGGTTTAAAACGCGCATTATGAAAATAAAGACAAAATAAAAAATGTGATGTTTATTTTTTCCTACAATTTTTTCCATGGCCATGTATTTAATGAAAGTGGGTAGTATGGCTCACAACGCTTAAAGAAAAATACGTATTTAACAATTTTTCGAAATTCGAACTATTCAAAGTTATAGCTATAAAATTTTTTCGAAATTCTTAGTTTTTGCCGATTTTCTCACGATTGATCAAACCGATCTCGCTAAATTTTGATATATATATATATATATATAAAGGATGATGTCTTCTACCAAACTGCATTTCTTATTTTTTGCAAATAATCTTTTTTTGCAAACGCTCTCAAAACTGGCTATGCGAAATTTTTTCGATATTGAGTTTTTGATGGATCATGTAGCAGTATTTAAAGGCGTATAATGTCCATTAAGAATTTATTGCAAAATCTTTACGTATTCTGAAAAAAAGCATTAAATACGATTACACTTTTGAAGGTCTCTATATATTTTATACAGGGACGGAAAATAACTGTTATTTTTTTAACGTAGTAGAAAAGTTCAGCGAAAATGCGCGATGTGTATTTTTTCTGGGAATTTTTAACCATTATATTGAGGTATATTTATTTTTGGTTAAGAATAACCATTATAATGACCAAAATAATTTTATGATCAGGAATAATAATTATAATGACAAAAAAAATGCTTGGATCAAGAATAACCATTATTCAGTTTTTTGCTTTCCTATGGCAAAGAAAGCTAAAATAAGTAGATGCATAACCTTATCTGCAACGCACTTAAAATTCCTTGAATTCTTAGTCATGGGCAACCAAAAAAAAAAAAAAAATTATAATAGAAAAAATTTTCTATAATGGTTATTCTTGACCAAAAAAAAAAAAATTGGTGGTCACTATAATGGTTATTATGGACCAAAATTTGAATTCATCAATGTTAATAGTTAAATACGACCATCACTTCATTACTCTTATAGCCGTTATGTCCCTGATTTTATATATAATATAATAATATATAATACAATGGCGCTATTATAACTCTGACGAGTTTTATGGCCGAGCTTCTCTCCCAATTCGAGGTGTGCTCCTTTTTGTTTTTCCTACTAATTGGGTGGACCTACAGTTTTATGCCGGCTCCGAACGGCGAATGCGTTTTTTGTGAGAAGCTTTTTCATGGCAGAAATACTCTCGGAGGGTATGCCGCCCACTGCCGAGAGGTGACCGCTGCTCTTAAAAAACCCAATAATTGGATTTTTACTAATTAGAAAAATTTGTTTGGCTCGGACCGTGGTTTGAACCCGAGACCTCTGGCATAGCAGGCGACCACTCTACCCACTGCACCACAGCGGCCACACGATTTTATATATACACATTCAAAAGTAAATTTTTGTTTTTTCCACTTTATGGCTTAATATGAAAAATTCACATAGGGACTTTTGAGAGTGGACTACTCATATATGTAAATAGCAAAACGTTTTAGAAAACATTGATATTCTACAATAATATTTAACAATTTCATTAATTAAAAAAAAAAAGTGAAAATAATCGTAATCTATCACAGCGTAAAATTCACAAGCTTATTAAATTCCATCTTGCTAAAAATAAATGCAGCGCCGTATTGATTTGCATGACATTGTTCAAGCGAATGAATTTCATTTGGCTGAGCGAATGTGAGTTAGTGAAGCGCTGAAAGATAAATTAAAATTTATCATATCAGAGAATAAATGATATTCGTATAAATGAAAATATGCGAATGAAAATGGAAATGCACAATGTAAAATATGCATACATACATATTTTATATCATTAAACATTTGATGAAGAGAGTTTAAATTAGAAAAAAAAAAAAAAAAAAATAGCTAGTTGCATTGGAAAAATACTTAACATTCATCTAATGAAGTTCGTTTACATTTGTGACTAAAAAGCAATTTATTAAACAGTGTCGTTAAACAAAAATATAACTAAATGTAAATTTAATATTTTTGCTATTCATTCATTCAAATATGACTTGTATTGAAAATCAATTAGCATGTGACTTCACAATAGACTCTTATAGACAATATATGAGTATCTTTCAGTTCCACACTTTTCTTCCCCTATACCTTTTGCCATTAATTGATCTCATTTACTTTTTCTTCAGCATTCTTGCAGTATTAATTAACAAAATGCTTGAGCTTGAGCTGTCAATATGTCTGTAGTAGAAAACGTTGGCAACATCAATGCCAATTGATTAATTATTGCGACAACTTGAAGGAATTGCGCCTATAAGTACATGCATTTATATGTATGTATATATGTATGTAGGCTCATTAATTGAATGACAAGTCTTATTGAAGGGTTTTAAATTGCATAAGTAAACATATGCTTATTCATTATTATAAGTGAAATTTACTAGTGGATACATTCATACGTTCATTTGGAAGAGATCTTGATTACTGCGTATGATTTAACATAAGAATCTGATTATACACATACACAACAATAAATGTGATATCTATACCGAACCATTAACCTCGAAAGTAGTTAAAAACATACATACCTACATATGTATTTAAAAACAAAATATGTATAAAACAATATATAAAATTTGTTGCATATTTCAAGGCGACATACATATGTTTCATTTTAATTCTCTCACATTCTTTGTATTAAAATATAGTCTTAGGATACCGCTAGTAAAGTTTCGCAGCGAACAATTATCTAGAACATTTTAACCGACCAACAACCTTTCCAAATGGTATTTTGCTTGCACTGTGTTATTGTCGAGCACTAAAAGATGAACCAGTTGGTTCACCTGGGCGTATGAGTAACATTTTATTTTAACTACCAGAGGCAATGATTTTGCGTTCTTGGAGAGGAATGATAAGTGGAATGATCACAGAGAACAATAATGCTTTTTTAAGTTGAAATAAAAATTAATATTCAACTACTGATGGTTACAGCGTAGGTTCGAAACCTGTGTGGCTGCCGAAAATAAGTCGGATGACGAAGAATTGGTTTTCATCGAAAGAGCTTTCGCTTCTACCATCGCTGTGTGAGTTGCTTGGATTTTCCGCTTATCCCAAATTTTCCGAAATTCAAAAATTAATTTAGTTCTAACCTCACCACCATCTAATGTAATATTTTTAAAGTGCATACATGCAGTAAGAAATTGTATTTTAAAAAAATTTTTACTTATTTACATATTTATAGAATAACAACATATATACATACATACATGCATGACTTATGTATATGTTTTTATACTATGTCTACATGTGATCAAATTATATGCATGTACTTAATAATAACGTTTACATAAATGTAAGCAACATGTTTGCGGCATGCCACAGTGTTTATTAAGTGCATGCAAACATATACTTAGATACAACCATACATATGTATGTGAACATAGTTCCCAACAGACTAGGAAGTAAGCGAAATGTAATAGGACTTGAGAACAAGCTTATAACAATTGTCCATTGTAAGCTTATTGCAATACAGTTTTTATAAGCTTAATTGTAAGCTTATTCACAAGCACGATTGTAATAATTGGGGAACACAAGCTTGAAAACAATATTACAATAAGCTTACTTTACACTTGCAATGAAAGCTTCAAAAACTATTAATATTAAGATTGTTTAAGCTTGCTGTAAAATTTTTTTAAATTTTGGTTTTACAATGATTCATATAATTCATTATTCCTCTTTCGGAAAAGGGAAGTATAAAAGCCTCAATAAAATTCAATATAATGTTGAATATCCTACTATATGATACCGTTCAGGTTGATGTCATGGTTCGAAACAGGAGGAGAATATAAAATAAAGAACATTGCAGTAAAGGTGAAGAAGGAAAGAAAATGAAAAGAAAAATGCAAATAAAAATTTATTTTTTTCTTTTTTCAACTATTTATACATACAATTGTATTTATAAGCTTACAACAAGCTTTCACAAGTAATATTTTTCTACAATTACATTTGTAAGCTTATAAAAAGGGTGCCGTTTTGATTTTTCTACAATTATTCTTAAGTCTTTTTCAATACTTTACACAAGCATTCCTCAAGCTTAACGCTTATATTTGTAAGCTTGTTATAATATTATTCTCAAGCCTTTTGGTTTATTGGGTTATGTATAAACTTGTAAACAGCAATAATTTGATGGAAGTAGTAATTCATGTCGACTTCAATATATGATGTATATATACATACATACCCTGCAGGGAAAATCTCTAGTTCAGAACTAGGTCGCTTCTAGTGCATTTTTCGCAACTACTAGTGCGAGCTAAATCTCTTTTGCATGTTATCAACTGGCGAATTTAACACGGCGATGTCCTAGGCGGTGTCAATTGTTACCCTCTGCACTACATTTTCGATAGTACCGAACTACACCTTTTTCAGTTTAAATTCAGAAAGTTTCAATTGATATTCAGAAAAGTACAATTGAAATTCAGAATTTCCATTTGAAATTCAGAAAGTTACAATTGAAATTCAGAATTTCCATATGAAATTCAGAAAATTGCATTTGAAATTCCGAAAATTACAATTGAAATTCAGAAAATTACATTTGAAATTTAAAAAAAAAATCCATTTGAAATTCAGAAAGTTACATTTGGAGTTCAGAAAATTACAATTGAAATTCAGAAAACTGTTTTGTGCTGTGAGGAAGGTTTCTGAATTTCAAATGTAATTTTCTGAATTTCAATTGGAATTTTCTGAATATCAAATGTAATTTTCTGAATTTCAATTGTAATTTTCTGAATTTCAAATGCAAATTTCTGAATTTCAAATGGAAATTCTGAATTTCAATTGTAACTTTCTGAATTTCAAATGGAAATTCTGAATTTCAATTGTAATTTTCTGAATATCAATTGGAAATTCTGAATATCAATTGGAACTTTCTGAATTTAAACTGAAAAAGGTGTAGTACTACATTATACAGGTTTCACTAGTTCGTTTATTGCTAGAATTTCGATAGTTTTGAACTAACTACAAGTACCTAAAAACTCTATAGTTTTACACTGCCGCTTAAGTGCAGTAATTTGACATACTTCATGCAAGTGGCGCGATCGCACACTAGTTAACGCGTGTGACAATCAACCTGGCGAGCGCGGGTTCGAATCCTGTCGGTGTCGAGGCGGATGATAATTTTTTATTTTTTTTTTAACTAATATTTTTTTATTTATTTATTTAATAAAAAATTACAAAAATATTTTAAAAGTAATAAAATAAAAAAAATTCAAAATAAGCCTGAGGGATCGGGAAAGCATAATTAGGGTAACATTTCATTTTATACAAGTTAAGATGCAAATAGAAAAATCTTTATATAAAACGCTTCACTAAACATCTGAGAATTGCAGAAATATATAAAGCCGACGGCAATTGAACGAACGAAAAATTTTCATAGAATTTTTGTCACTTCGAAATTGCATACAAAACAAAGTGTGTCTTATAATGGACACTCAATTCACTCCTTCTGAACTGGTGAGGGTCTAACTAAAATTGATCTAGTTCCTTTTTAACACCTTTTCGCTAGTTCGGAACTAGAAATTTTGCTCACTAGTTATTGAGTTCCCTGCAGGGTAGTTATTCACAGTGTTTTGCAAGCACAAATATTTCGTCGCTATAGAAGAAAAAAGACGCAAACTGTTTTGTTGAGGAAGAAAGACGCAAACTTTTTTTCTTTCAAAGAAAGACGCATTAAAAATATTTTTCGAAAGAAAGACTTTATTTTTTTTGATAACGAAGAAAGATGCTTTATTTTTTTTACTATAAAGAAAGACGCATTTAAGTAAATATTTTTTAGGAAAGAAAGACGTATTCGATTTTTTATTTTTCTTTGTCAATATTAATGCTAATGCGCCTATCTTCGCAGTTAATAATGCTAATGCGTCTTTCTTCGTCGAAATATTTTTTAATGCGTCTATCTTCGTCGACATGTTTTGTAAAGCGTCTTTCTTCCCTGAGATATTTTTAATGCGCCTTTTTTCGTCGACAAATTACTGACATGCGTCTTTCTTCTTCCGGAGCGACGATTTGTATATGAATATATGTACATATGTAACTGAACATAAATTATTCACAGGTACATATGTTAACATCATTCATTGTATCTCGCGAAATCGCACAGTTACGCATTTATTAGCATTATTTATTGTTATCTTTATTTGTAATTGTTTTTTTTTTCTGAGAGGCAGTTAATAATGTTTTAATACTACAGATATGGATGATTTAATCTTTAAGTAAGATTAATATATGCATAATTCAATAAATATATGTATATGAATCTCCGCAATACTGCACGGACCAATAAATGTGCTATGAAACACTCCCAACAAGCATTCCTGTAAGTCTTTTTCAAATAAGACTTTTGTAAGTGCTGGGAGCAAACGTTGATAAAACACTTAACTTTAAAAGTTGAAAGTTGAAGTGTTTGAAAAATAGCTTAAACTAAGTTTACTAAAATTAATCATTTTTTATTATTAATAAAGAACAAATGGCATACAGGATATTTATACATATAACTGCAGCGCTGATCGTACTGTTCTCTCTTCAATGTCTTCAATACTAGAATTTTCGTAAATTTATTATACTACTCCACCAGAAAATTTCTGCCGATTTCTTTTGTATCTGCCTTTCTTAAATTTATTTGATACAATTCAAAACATGTCTATGTTTAACACAAGAACTTTGCATTTAATTTCCAATGAAATGGCAGTTTGATAAAGTTGCAATCATTGAAGCCACAGTCAATGACTTTGAAATTGTCGCACAGTGTTATTGAATTACCCAAAAAGCCAATCAAACTGTTCAATAAGCAGTACCACAACAGCCATGTTAATGCCAAATTTAAATTGCCTCAACTAAGTGTGACAAGTGTTATGGCGAAAGAGAGCGAAGGCGGTTGAGCAAAGCTAATAAAATTTACATGACAATGACAAAGTTTTATAACAGCTGTAGCATTTGTGGCAAGTTATACGACACACAAAAGAAGAAAGAGACAATCATGATTAGAACTTGGCGATAGGTGAAAGTGACCTGTTGATTTTGTAATTTGCTATGCATGAGAAGCAAAAAAAGTCAAAAAGAGAGACCCAAAGTCTGAAGTACGAACACTTGGCATTGTCTAACTTTGTTAAGGTATTTGGCATGTGTGTATCAATAGGAATTACAATAAAAGTTTTATTCTACTGAAGTATGCATATTTTATATGGTACATTTCTAGATCAATTTCAATTTTAAGTTTTTCTGCAGCTAAACGTGATGGAATTGCTCTAAGTGGTCACCAACAGAAGAAGTAAGAGCCGGGTGCCACGTGAATATCAATGTTTGTTTGTACATACATATGTGCGTATTTCTATTAGCGCATAATATGCATATGCGTGTTAAGTGTAAGTAAAAACAGCTATTTAATAGACGGAAATAGTATCAACAGCAATTCACAGATAAACGAACATATCGAAAATAGCTTTTAAATGTGCCAATTACCTGCATGATATCATTTAATATTAATTTAATGCAGCGATATTGAAATGAACTAAATAATGTAATTTTTATATTTTTTTTAAACTAAAAATAAATATCGTCGCCCGGATAAATTAGTGTCGTATGTGAAGTTTGGGCCGAACTGAGTTAATAATACAGTTATACTAAACTAATCAAGATCTTTCGAATGAAGTTATCCGTTTTTTGCTATCTCCTTTAGTTTAAGAGATATTGAGCAGAATTTTTTCGTTTGTGCAAGGTCGCAAGCGATTTCGTCTAATTTCCAATGTGCTTTTAATTGCTGTCAATTATTTAATTTATATACTTTTATGAGAAATCAAATACAATATTTAACTAATTTTAAAAATCTTTAATTTAGTTAAAATTGGGAACACATTTTGTCGTACGTCATACAAATTTCCTGCAAAAATGTTGCTAAAGGTAACATACGACAAAATTTTACTGCAGAAAATCCTTTATAAATTCCAAAATAATAAACAATAAATAACAAAATTAAAATAATTTAAGAATGTTGTGGCCTAGTAGTGTTCTGCCAGACTTTGGAGAAAAACTAATCAGAAGTTTTGGAGAAATACAATTCCAAACTTCAAACCCGTTTTCCCAAAAGTCTTCAAATGCAACATACGACATTAATTTATCCGGGCGACGATATGTAATGCTCGGACATCAGCTTTATATTTGCCTTTCAGCAATTTCAAGCCCTAATTTAGTATAATTTTTACAAAAAGGGTTGCCACCTCTTTAAAAATAAATTTTTACTCTACAGTTTGTTTGATTTTAAATTTTAGCGCTTTGCTTGAAAAAAGTAATTTATTATAAATTTAAAAAAAAGGGTTGCCACCTATTTAAAAATTTAATTTTCCGTACAGTTTGCTTGTTTGTAAAATTTCAAGTGCCATAAGAAAGGGCTTGGCCTGGAAATTATTATTATAATTTATACAAAAAAGGTTGCCAGCTGTTCAAAAATTCATTTTGGCTCTACAGTTTGTTTGACTTTTAAATTTGAAGTGTTATATGAAAGGGCTTGCCCTGTAGAAGGATAGTAAAATTTAATTTTTATAAAAAGGATTGCCACCTATTTAAAAAATTTAGTTGAATTTTTTTCACTATAAGAACGAATGGAACAGAAAGGAAATTAAAGGAAAGAAAAGGAAAATGAAAGGAAATGAGAGGAAAGGAAAGGAAAGGAAAGGAAAAGAATGGAAATGAAAGTAAAGGAAAGAAGAGGAGAGGAAAGGAGAGGAAAGAAAAGAAAACGAAAGGATAGGAAATGAAATTAAAGGAATGGAAATGAAAGTAGAGGAAAGGAAAACAAAGGAAAGGAAAGGAAATGAAAGTAGAGGAAAGGAAAGGAAAAGAAAGGAAAGGAAAGGAAAGGATAGGAAATTAAAGGAAAAGAATGGAAAGGAAATTAAAGGAAATTAGAGGAAAGAAAAGAAAAAGAAGTGAAAGGAAAGGAAAGGAAAGGAAAGGAAAGGAAAGGAAAGGAAAGGAAAGGAAAGGGGAAAGTGAAAGGGACGGAAATGGGGAAGGAAAAGGAAACGAAAGGGAAAAGTTAAGAGGAAAGTGTATGGAAAAAAGAAAGGATAAACGCAAAAAGGAAACGCAAACAATGGGGAAAGAGAAGAGAAAGCAAACTGGAAAGAGAAAGATGAGTTCGGAAATCGTATTTTTTATGTCGCTAGAGGACTAAAATATTCTAGAAAATTATTCGATATAAAACTTCACTATGGGCCTCCTCGGACAAAATCACCAGTAATTATACGTTTTATTTTATATTTACTAGTAAATGCCCGTCTCGCTTCGCAGCGACGAAAAATTTTTTTATGTTATAATGAGTCTTTCCCTCTATCTTTCCCTTTCTATTTCCCTTTAACTTTACCATAAATACGGATCTTCTGAATATCTCGACTCCAGCGCCACCTAGCGGTTTCATTTTTTATAATCGAGTTCTTAATTAGATAAAGAACATACCTGCCAAAAACGAACAGAATCGGATCATAAATACGGATTTTGCAAATATACAAATATAGAGAAAAAATATAGCCTATGTCGAGAGGACGTATCCAAAGAATAAGCTATCAAAATTTGGCATAAATCCGTCTAGTAATTTTTGAGACATTTTCTCACAAAAACCTCCTATAATTATATATATATAGTAGAGCTCTAGATACCCGGGTATCGAACAGTTCCAATTGATCGTTTTTGTTTGCAGCCCGTTTGTTGTTCAAATTCCCGTACAAACATTCGAGCAGGGACTTGTAACGCGTTTGGGTTTCGGTTTCTGTTACACAGCTAAGTAACGAAACAGAAACAAAACTCCTTTGTAACAAAAGTCGTAACAAAACTCCGAAACGTTTCCAGCAGAAACAAAATCTGTAGCCAAACTAAATTAATTTTGTTCCTTGTAACAGAAACAGAAACAAAACTCCTTTGTAACAAAAGTCGTAACAAAACTCCGAAACGTTTCCAGCAGAAACAAAACCTGTAACGAAACTAAATTAATTTCGTTCCTTGTAACAAAATCCGTAACGAAACTAAACTAATTTTGTTTCTCAGTATCAGAAACAAAATTAATTTTGTTCCTTGCAACAAAAACAAAACCAGAAACAAAATTAAATTTGTTCCTTGCAACAAAAACAAAACCAGAAACAAAATTAATTTTGTTCCTTGCAACAAAAACAAAACCAGAAAAAAATTAATTTTGTTTCTCAGTAGAAAAACTATATTTGCAGAACATTAGGATGGACTTGTTATTTTTAGGTATATAATATACATACATATATATGTATGTCTGTGGCAACCAACTAAAGTATGGAATAAGACACTTATATTTTTTAAATATTATCGTAAGGGACATTTATTCAAATACGCTCAAGGTTGACTTTTACCCAGTATCATATTAAATTTATTACACTATTGGTAACAAAAATTGGCTATAATAAATAACAAACGAAGCTCGCCCTATGCGAGTGAAAATTCTTTGGCATTTGGAAATGTTTATATAATTTGAAATTTCACAGCTTTTGCATGTCTACATCTACTTCCACACTTACCTCTACCTTCTAATCTACCTCTACCATGGAACCAACTAAAAGAACTTAACTCGACCTCTGTTCAAATCCAAAAATATCTTAAGTGAAGTTAAAAAATTTGTATTTGCTTAATTAATCAAGCTTTATTACATTTCTGTCAATCTATCATTTCTCGCAGCCAATTATAGTTCGAAACAAGTTTCTAATAGGTATTAGTTAATAAAGCAAATTATAGGGTTTTTTTTTTAATTTCGCCTTAGTAAATTTTTACATATTTTCCTAACTCCAGTTGAGTTAAAAAAAGGAAACGTAAGTAAGGAGTACTCATGAACATTGATGTGTAATCAGTTTCGAAATAGGACTTTTATTCCCTTTCCCTTATTCCCTTTTTCACTGGTTTTCTATCGATTAAAATGCGACTATCGTTTTTATAGTTTTTTGTTGCCATTGTCACTGCTACATTTTGTTGTTTTTGTTTGTTTTGTTTGATTTGGTGTTTGTTTTTGATTTTTAATTTTTGATTTTTAATTTTTGATTTTTGATTTCTGATTTTGATTTGTTTTGTTTTGCTTTGCTCAGAAACATGCAAGATCATTCGGATCCACGTTTGACCCATATCTCGGGGCTCCGTGTAGAAGTCCTGCTCAAAACCTTTCATTTGATACCAACATTGCTCAGAAATATTCAAGGATCATCCGGGTCCTCATTTTGACCCATATGTGGAGACCCGGTGTAGAATAGAGCTTTATACGAAAGCCCCGCTCAACATCTTTCATTTGATACCAATATTGTAGAAGGCCAGCTCAAAACCTTTCATTAGATACCAATATTACTCAGAAACACACAAGATAATCCGGGTCCTCGTTTTGACCCATATCTCGCGACCCGACCTAGGAATCATAAAGAATAGGGCTCCCTCTAGAAGCTCTGCCCAAAACTTTTCATACATATATATAGTATACATATATATATTATATACCTAAAAATAATAAGTCCATCCTAATGTACGGCAAATAGTATTATAATAATTTTTATAGTTTTGCCACTCAGAAACAAAATTAATTTCGTTTCTGGTTTTGTTTTTGTTGCAAGGAACAAAATTAATTTTGTTTCTGATACTGAGAAACGAAATTAATTTTGTTTCTGAGAAACAAAATTAATTTAGTTTCGTTACGGATTTTGTTACAAGGAACAAAATTAATTTAGTTTCGTTACAGGTTTTGTTTCTGCTGGAAACGTTTCGGAGTTTTGTTGCGACTTTTGTTACAAAGGAGTTTTGTTTCTGTTTCTGTTCCTGTTTCTGTTACAAGGAACAAAATTAATTTAATTTCGTTACAGGTTTTGTTACTTATTGAAACGTTACAATTTTTTGGTTTCGAATTTAGTTTCTATCCTTTAATGTTTCTTGGAACAGAAACGCCAGAAACGAGAGTTTCGTTTCGTTACGAGTTTTGTTACAAGTCCCTGCATTCGAGCATTCGAGCTTACAAACAAAAAAAATGTGTATCGAAAAAACAAAAATAAAAACAACTACATATGAAGAAGAAAAAAAAAATAAACAAAAGAAAAAAAAAAACTTCAAAATGCCCGAATTGTTCAAATGCCCGTACAAACCATGGTATAAAAAACACAAGTATGTGCATCGTCATTTTGACGCTGTCTTTTTGATTAAAAAGCAGATTTTTGAAGTTTAATCTTATGTCAGTTTGAGAGTATAGCGATGCCAGACTTTTATTTTTTGAATGCGTAGATTTTTGTTTGAAAGTTTGGGTATTTCAGGAATCAGAGGACAGAAAGAGAAAGGGCACTAGTGAGCAGATTTATGGAACTTCTGGTAGCTCCTGTTCGCTCACTCCACAAATCTTAATCCACTCTCCGCGAATAAAGGGTATCGTCGGAAATTGGAAAAATTTTATATCACCGTCTTTGCAGCCATATTTGGTATTATTGCACCGCGGAAATAAGCAACTCATATTGTTAAAATCTAGGGTACATATTTTTTTGTGATTGGATTGGACATATGTACATACATACATATATAGACTGAAATGCTCACTTGGTATGGTGGTGTACATACATATCGTCGTTTAAAGTGCAAAACCGCGTGCCATTTTTGCCAAAAATGAGATTTCATCAAAAATACATTCCTGGCGTCCGTCTCCATCCATTCATGCAACAATTTTGAGATACACACAACGCAATTCCAAATAATGACACAGTTTCAAAACCGCTTTTTTTAAGGAAATTTTTCTAACCAATACCGTGAATAATAGGTGTTATTGCTTTATAACTGTACTGTAATGTACTAAAGTTTATTATACTTTCATAAACACGAAATGGATTATAACTTTGCTTTATTGAAGAAAAGTTTTTACGTACGCCTGCAAATCCGCCTATACGTCACTATTGAACAAAATAAAGGGCGCAAAACCGCTTATAAATACATAAGTAAGCCAATAACTGCACATTTAACTGTTTTTCGCCAAAATGATATTTGGATTAAGAATATAATCCAAAAATCTACCTTTGTTTGGATGTGGGTTTGCAAAATTCCGAACCGTTTTGAATTAAAACAGATTTTACTGTCTCCTGTAAAATTTGGGTGGTAGCGGATACGCGGTATTGCACTTTATGCGACGATATGGAGTTATAATAGATCAAACTCCAAAACCTCCCCAAACTATATACCAGAGTGATCACAAAGCCTAAATTAAAAGTGATCGTAACTACTAAATTAATTAAAAACTCACCGAGAATACCGGAAAGGGGCTACTTTGTAGTACGGCCAAGCTGATATTCCGCGAAGTAAAAATCCGAAATGAATCTTTATGAATCACTGATGAAATTCATCTATGACTGAGGGGGCATCAGTGAGTACTTTAAAATAAAGACTGAATTTTTCATATAAATGGTTTGCTTTTTTCAAAAAAAAAAAAAAATAATAATAATAATAAAAATTGTACTCAGAAGAATCATCAATGATCATTCAGCAGTGAAAAAAATTTACTGCAGGATGTGTAATTTTTTCAAATTGAAAAAATTTCTAATTGTTGGGGTAAGTGGAAAAAAATTCAACAACTATTTACAGCGAAGGTTGAGTGTATATCTATTTCACGAAAAACCATTTTCGATCATCAGCACTCTTTTCGGAAGTGGATGCACCGGGGATTGAACCCGAGTCCATTCCAACTTCAGCCGCAATGACCCAACGGATAAACACACTCGGCCATTGATACTCTGTGCAAGCTGTTGGATTTTCCCCACTTTTGCCTTTTTTCATTTTCAACATTAACGTTAGTGTGTATATGCTTTTGCATATATTCTCCACTTACCCCAACAATTAAAAATTGAATTAAAATAAAAATTTCGTGCTAAGTACTAAAAACTCTTTCAAGTAAAATTGTTAACGTTGTTTGGTATATACATAAAATAAAATACCAACAACAATGTTCATTGCGAACTGCCTACAACAAAAAATTCAGCACGTTTGTGGAGAATATATGCAAAAGCATATACACACTAACGTTAATGTTGAAAATGAAAAAGGCAAAAGTGGGGAAAATCCAACAGCTTGCACAGAGTCTCAATGGCCGAGTGTGTTTATCCGTTGGGTCATTGCGGCTGAAGTTGGAATGGACTCGGGTTCAATCCCCGGTGCATCCACTTCCGAAAAGAGTGCTGATGATCGAAAATGGTTTTTCGTGAAATAGCTATACACTCAACCTTCGCTGTAAATAGTTGTTGAATTTTTTTCCACTTACCCCAACAATTAAAAATTGAATTAAAATAAAAATTTCGTGCTAAGCACTAAAAACTCTTTCATGAAAAAATTTCTTTCAATTCAAATTGAAAAAATTCGTTACTATGAATACCATGGTTACAATTTATTTTTAAAACAAAGCAGTGAAAAATGCCATTAATGGAGGATTTTTATCATTGAGTATGGCAGCACGAAATGTCATAATCTGCTTAATTGTCAGGTGGTTAATATGGCGACGAAAACTTGACGTTTGTTTTACCTGGTATACTTATACCATGCGTACAAACATACGGGTAATAAACAAACAAACGACTGTTCGAGCATTTGAACAACATTTGTTCGGGCTACTCGAAAATGTTCAAAAAAATCTGGAGCTCTAATATATAGATTAATAAGAAACTATGGGCTTAAAATCGATTTATATTCTGCAATTTTTATGAGGCAGTCTTTTAGTCAAGTAATAAAATATTTTGTATTAGATTAAGCAGATAAAAATGAGTCAAACTTCTTACGCGGAAGCTGGAGTGAACTTTTTCGAGATTTTTGAAATTTGGTTGCTCCACAAAACAAAATTTTCTTCGTCCACCAATACTTGCATTGATTCTTGGCTTTTCGGGCAAATTAAAGTGAGTTGTACCAAATATTCTAAAGATTTTTTGTTATGGTTATATTATACAGATATACATACATACATATTTTAAAGACTAATAAATATATAAACAAATATAGTATCTGATACGTATGATGACATCTAAAATAAACAAATCTATATAATTTCAGTTTGTTATTTGAATAAATTACAAGCATGCCATTACTTTTTTAAATAAACTACATACATGTATAATTTTGTGTTGCTTAAGATTATGGATTTCAATTGAATGGTGCTGATATTTTCGTATATTTCTCTGAATTTCGTTTGCTTTGTGTTCTCTGCGAGCTAAAATTATATACAATTATGTATATGTATGAATTCATTTTCAAGTGATACAGAACTCTATATAAATGTACATAAATACATATTTTTTTATTCACTTATACTTTTATTATATCTGCTTGTCCATTACATGTATTTTGTAGTAGAATTAGCACAGCCTAATAATTTTATTTGGAAAGTACGAAATTCTAATGAAAGGCTACCTATTTAAGTGCGCCTATTGTAAGAAAGAAAAGAGCTTTATCATTCAGTTGTGTTAACAACTACTTAGAGTCGCTGCTTTGATAAAAAAAAAAATTAATGAAAATTCAAAACTAAACAGAAATTGAAAAAATTAGAGGCTCTTTGAATTATTGCGCCAAAAAGAAGTTTAGCAAATTTAGGACTATTGTTTGGCATGAATGAGATGAGAAACTTAATATATACCTACAAATGTACATATGTAGTTAAATATGTGGGTACATATGCAAATCAAAAATCCAAAATATTCTAGGGTAGCTGCATTTATAATTCACGGATTGCTGAATAGAATTCATTTGGTGCAAATTAGCATAGGCTTTGTGAAAACACATGTATGTTTGTATAAGCTGTACTAATCTATTATAGCGATCAGAGCTGTAAAAAGCTGCAATCATTCTTCCCAGCAATCATTGATTGTTCTACCAGTTTTATTGCAATGAAAATTTATTGCAGTTTTTTGATTGTAAAAATTGCAATTTGAAATAATCTGTGTTCCATAGATTGCAATAAACATTTATAAAAAAATGTTTGATTGTAAAAAACAACAATCAGCGATAATTTACCTTCCATTTATTGCAATAAACGTTTATTGAAATTTTTGGGGATCAAGTACATTGCAATAAAATTTATTGAAATTTTTTGATTGTACAAATTTTCAATACAATAATTTACAAAAATTTCATTGCAATAAACATTTCTCATAAATCACTTTCATTGTAAAAATTACAATAGCAATAATTGTATTGTGATAAATTTTCATCGTAAATCAAATTGATTGAAAAATGTTTGATTGCAAGGCTTGCAATAGCAATCATTTTCCTCATAACTTTATATGTACGCATGTATTGGGACTGACGAAAGGCAAGCGCCTGGGTAATTCGAGTAATACCCGGCATTTATATAACACGGTTAGCCGCGTAATACACCATTTCCCGGTACATATTTATGTATGTACATTAAGGTGTCCTTAAAATTAAATTAGCGATTTTCTTCGATCTCGCTCCCTACATCGTTAGCAGCATAATCAAAGATACCATAAATAAATTTTGTCGCAAAGGGCTCAAAGTTTAGATAACCATATGGGACCCCTGGCAACACCTCTAACCGTCTCCGATCGAGACAAAAATTTGCATTTAGTATTTTTGAGTACAGGACAATCGATTTGTGCATTAGATATGGGCGATTCCAGAATGCCGAACGTGACGTTCGTACTAAAGACCTGCGCAAGCTCACTCGCTTTTCTTTGAACACTGTGTGATTCGGTGTCATTGCCAATGTTATGCTTGATTCGGTTTAACATACGATCAGCACTCGCACGACAGTATATGCTAGCATGAGTTGAGTGACAATGCAGTTTGCTCATTTCCATTTAGCCATGAACACACAGGCTTGAGTATATTTTCTGTGCCTTGCGAGTAGTGTGCGAGAGGACAGTAAAAGCACTAGAAAAATAAACGAATCAACCGAATCATTCTTGTTTGTTTGAGTGAATGCAGTGAAGTAAAACGACGCAGCAATGGAAGAAGTAAGTTTCTACTTATTTGTGTATACATACATATATGTACATTAATTTGATAGCTTGTACTTATGTATATATGTACATATGTACATACATTTGTTTTATTGTAATTATATTGATTAGTTAAACTAAATGAAATATATGTATATGTGTGTATGTATATATTTTAATAAAATAAATATTTACTAGTATAGTTGTAGTAATAGTATTTGGCTGATATACTAATTATATATGAATTTAGGTATGAGCTAGTATCCAATGCTACAATTTTACTATGTATTTCTTATTTCGCATTTTTTTAGTAAAGCGCTTTATGTATTTATGTATGTACATATGTATGTACATATGTATGTATACTATTATAATTCCTCTTTTACTCGCATTCGTTACGTATGTACATACATACATACATACATAGCTCAGTTGCATGTTTCAAGCCTTCCGAATCTATTGCCTTTCGAATCTATTGCCTTACGAATCATTTGTCATTCAACTCAATTGCTTTTCAAGTTATGAGTGATTGAGGGCATATCTCTTTTTGTTGACGTGCAGTGCAGAAACACTTACGCTCTATTTACAAGCTCTTTCGCTCACATGTTGAGCCAATGTTATGCAGATCGGCTCACACCGTTTTATGCGAGTGGCTTACATCGTCAAATGAGTGAATCGTTGCAGGGGTTTAGTTCGTACGCTTTTAAAGCTCAATAAAGTATGCATAGCGTTGCATATTTTTCTTCTGATTTGCATTTTTAGAAAGCACTTCAGCAGCACTCTAAATGGTGAAAATAAGAAGTAGTATCGATTTCAACCTTCTGAGATATTAGCATTTAAAGGGTGATGGCGAACGTGTCAAAATGAAGATCAAATTTTTAGGTGCTAATAGAAAAGTGTAAAATTCTGCGAATTTTGTTCCAACATTTAAAAAGTCATGACTAGAGATCAAAGTAGAATAATGTGGCTCTCCATTGATGGTTTTACCGTGAAAATATATGCACTAGTTTCATTTTTATAAGCTTAAGAAAAAATTTATAACGTGACATGGCGGACGCGACAAAATTTCCCAACCGGGGTCATAACGATTAGTTCATCATTTTTATCATCCAGACTTTATACAAATTGACCAGTACCGTGTGCCCTGCACCATCCAATATGTACATACATACATACATATGTACCCGGGACATGGGTTATTACGCGGCTAACCGTGTTATAGAAATGCCGGGTATTACTCGAATTACCCAGGCGCTTGCCTTTCGTCAGTCCCAATGCATGCGTACATATAAAGTTATGATGAAAATGATTGCTATTGCAAGCCTTGCAATCAAACATTTTTCAATCAATTTGATTTACCATGAAAATTTATTACAATACAATTATTGCTATTGTAATTTTTACAATGAAAATGATTTACGTTGGAAGTTTATTGCAATGAAAAATTTTGGAAATTATTGTAATGAAATGATTTACGAGAAAAGTGTATTGCAATGAAATTTTTTTAAATTATTGTAATTGTAATTTTTACAATTAAAATGATTTACGGCGAAAGTTGATTACAATGAAACTTTTGTAAATTATTGCAATTCCAATTTCTGAAATCAAAATGATTCATGGTGAAGGTCGATTGCAATAACATACTTCTAAATTTTTGAAATTTTTATTTTTACAATCAAAAAATTTACTAGCAATATGATTTACAATCAAAGCTGCTTACAATAATATACACTTTTTATGATTGCAATACAATCTGATTGCAGCTTTTTACAGCTCTGATAGCGATCATATACATATCTTCGTACCATACGAAAACTAGCATACGATTTTTTATGGCTGACGAAAAGTAACAAAATCGAGTTTTGGCTGCCGAAAAGTAACAAGTTCGACTTTTGGCTGACGAAAACTAGCAACTTCGTTTAAACAGCAACAATTTTAATGTAAAAACTGTATATAATTACTGATACTTTTCGTCAGCCAAAAGTCGATTTTGTTACTTTTCGTCGGCCAAAAGTCGAATTTGTTACTTTTCGTCAGCCAAAAGTCGATTTTGTTACTTTTCGTCGGCCAAAAGTCAAATGTTCTACTTTTCGTACAGAATTTTTTTACTGATAGCTTTCACCAAAAATCAAATTTTATGTACATACTAGCTGACCCGGCAAACTTCGTTCTGCCCCAAATAGATTTTTTTTATTAATTTCATTTCAAAAATTGTTATTACACCGGTATTATTTTTAATAGAAAATTAACGATTTTTCACTACTTCATTGTGTATACAACTTCAAAAATATATAATTTTAGTATTCAGTTTAAGGCTGCACGATACACAACATTTTTAGTGTTCTGTTCCAGATATTTATTTTCACTGAGTATTGGCTATTTTCACTAAGTAAGTAAGAGGATTGATATAGTATACCTCCATAATGGTTTTCAGGCCCCTCCTCCAACCCTTTCAGATATATTCAGCCTCAAAAGTTTAGTACGTATGGGAGGTGCAATGCCCCATTTTTCGATAAATCTTTTCTTTTTTTTTTGGGTGAACATGGTATTGATATCGTATATCTGCATAGTGATTTCTATATACATGCCATGAACGCTTTTAGGGATATTAACCTTAAAAATTAAGAACGCATGGGAGGTGCCACGCCCCCTTTTCCCAAAACTACTGGTTTTTTCATAAGCACGCTATTGATATCGTTAATCTCCTGATCAATTTTCAGGTCCCAACCTTAAACGATTTTATAGTAGAGCTCTAGATACCCGGGTATCGAACAGTTCGAATTGATCGTTTTTGTTTGAAGCCCGTTTGTTGTTCAAATGCCCGTACAAACATTCGAGCATTCGAGCTTACAAACAAAAAAAATGTGTATCGAAAAAACAAAAATAAAAACAACTACATATGAAGAAGAAAAAAAAAAATAAATAAAAGAAAAAAACAAACTTCAAAATGCTCGAATTGTTCAAATGCCCGTACAAACATACGGGTAATAAACAAACAAACGACTGTTCGAGCATTTGAACAACATTTGTTCGGGCTACTCGAAAATGTTCAAAAAAAATCTGGAGCTCTATTTTATAGATATTCAGCTTGAAAAATTAAGTTTGTGTGGGAGGTGCCACGCCCCCTATTCCGATAACCTACACTTTTATGCGCAAAAATTGTTTTGATATCATATAGCTCTGTACCAATTTCCAGGTCCCTGACTTAAATCCTTTTAAAGATATTCAGCTTAAAAAATTAAGTGTTGTTGGGAAGTGCCACGCCCCCTTTTCGTATAACTCCTATTATTTTGCGTTAATATGGAATTGTTATCGTTTATCTCCACACAAATTTCCAAGCCCCTAGCGTAAACAATTTTAGAGATAATCAGCTTTAAAAATTAAGGTTGTATGGCAGGTGCCACGCCCCCTTTTCTGATAACCCCCACTTTTCTGAGTGAGAAGGGTTTTGATATCACCTACCTCTATACCAATTTTCAGCTCCCTACCTTAAACCGTTTTAGAGATAATCAGCTTTAAAAATTCAGGTTGTATGGGAGGTGCCACGCCCCCTTTTATGATAACCCCCACTTTTCTGAGTGAGAAGGGGTTTGATATCACCTACCTCTATACCAATTTGCAGCTCCCTACCTTAAACTGTTTTAGAGATAATCAGCTTTAAAAATTAAGGTTATATGGGAGGTGCCACGCCCCCTTTTCTGATAACCCCCACTTTTCTGAGTGAGAAGGGTTTTGATATCACCTACCTCTATACCAATTTTCAGCTCTCTACCTTAAACTGTTTTAGAGATAATCAGCTTTAAAAATTAAGATTGTATGGGAGGTGCCACGCCCCCCTAACATTTTTTTATTTTTTCTTCGACTAAACCTTCGCGGGGTAACGACAAACAAACCCCCCTAAGGAAGTATTTGATTTGGTTCAGCCGTTTTCAAGTTTTAGCGTTACAATTAAATACCAAATCATTTTTATATATATAGATTTATGTATGTACATATGTATATTGTATACCCTATACCTTATAACTTCTTGTTGCATATGCTGCTTTTGAAGGCGTTTCACTGCGCTCGAAATATTAATCAATCTGGTACTTAATAGTCCAAAAAAGAAGAGAAGAAAATACCATTTGCTAAAACATTAATTATGCTTATGCGATAACACGTTCAATTAATTGACTAGGGCGTATACGCAACGCAAACCACACACGACATACCTGCACAAAAATTACAAAATCTAAATGTTACGTATACGCAGTGGTGATGCATATCTGCACGTCCCCATATGCACATAATATGTAGTATCTACACAGGTCTACACATACATACATATATAACATATTTTAATGTGTTGTTTAGCCTTTTACCATAATTTAGTTTACAGCCGCTGTTGCGTTTTACATGCGACCATTTCTTATGTATGTATGTAGATATATGTAAATAATGTAGTTGTTGCTAATTGAATTTCGTTGTTAGCTTGTTGAATACATATGTATTTATGTATGCATATACCTATGTATGTAGCGGTTGTCACGTACATAAATTAAAATTAGGCATAAGAGCTTGTGGTTTATACATATATGTATATCTACACATCTACATACCTATAAAGCTATAAAACCCTCACGACAAAAGACAAAATTCAAAATTTAATGTTTTGTGTTGATAATTAAGCAGAAAATGTACAGCAGTGGCCAGGTGGGCGGTGGGCTATGAACGTCGATAAAGCACGAAAAATTAAATGAGCAACACAATGTGATTTGTGTTCACTGCATCTGCTTGTTTTTAATGAAAGCTGTATATGTGCTTGCTTGCGTGTGTGTGGCTGTATTTTATGTTGCACGTGTGTCTATAAATTTTGCACAAACATCTTGCAGTTAGATATTTTTGTGCCTATTTTATAGTATTCTTAATATAAATCGTGAGGTACTTATAACTGCTAACAACTTTATGCTTATCCTTATGGTTGCTGTTTTGAGCAAGAGCTTCTTGAAATCTTCGTACAAATCTTCATAAAAATTGCCAATTTCTGTAACGTTTAACTTAAAGTTAACTCCTTCCATGTTGAAAATAGCCTGACAAATTTTTTGCTCAAAATCGTTTTGAGGTTCTCTGTTTTTAGTAGAAAAATTCTTGTTGAATTGAAAATTTAATATCGTTTTAGGTATAACTTGATATTTTTCCATATTTTCATATCCACGTTTCTTGCAAATTTTTTTTGTGTTTTTGCGTATTTATTTTTACACAATGAAAAGTTTTAAAAAATTCACAATTTCAATAATCAATAACAAGTTATGTTAAAATAAATAAGGGTTATAAAAATAAATTTAAAATATCAAAAATATCAAATCATGAAAATTGAGTTTATTTATTTTAAATTAGTTGGCAAAGGCAACAAAAATTAAATGTAAAATAAGAAAAAAAGGAAAAATGTGTAGGTAGTAAATTGTAAAAAATTCCACCGAAAAGTTTTTTTCTCGAAAAAAGTTTTTGAATAATAAGTTGTTAAGAAAAGTATGAAGCAGTAAGTGAATATGTGCGCAGAACATATGCTTATATATATATTGATTTATGTATATGTATGCATATATATGGATGTGTATAGTACGCATTAGACTGGCTTGGTCCCCATACGAAATAAAAAAGTTGTAAAAGTCCACCCCTAAATTTGAAGCTTATATTGAGAGGATTAAGGGACAAACATTTTTTTTTTGTAAATAACAAAGTTACAAGAAAAAAACTATTTCGGCGGAATTTCGCGGGATCAGAAAAAAATAAAAATTTTGTCCTTAATCCTCTCAATATAAGGGTCGGACTTTTACAACTTTACATATACTGAATTGCTTAAAAAAAATTAGTTAAATAACAGCTACGTTAAATATTCGTCGTGACGTAACTTCTTTGTTAATTAATTTAGTAAAACCGTTTCAAGGCAACATTGTCATGAATTTTGAAGCACTTTCATTTGGCAAAACAAAAAGGATAATTCATGGACATACAAATAAGTTAGCTGACCCAACTATGTGAAAACGACTTCAGAGCTCAAAAGAGCATTAGAAGTAAGTGTAGAGCTGCAAAATACGAAAATAATGACGTATCAATTTTAAAAATCGGATGAAAAATAAAAAAGTTAGAATAAAAAAACGATTTCGGCGGAATTTCGCGGGATCAAAAAAATTTTTTTTGTGTCCCTTAACCCTCTCAACATAAACTTCAAATTTAGGGGCGATCTTTTACAACTTTTTTTTTTGACCCTATCTAGTACGCATGTATACTGCATGTATGTATGTATATGTGTAGGCACGTATGTATGTACCTATGTGTGGGTTTGTGATCGATTTCAAATAACAAACTTTTATGAATGAATACATAATTAGGCTAAGACAAAGTAAAAGCGTGGCAATGATATCGATACGTTTACGTACATAAATATGTACACTTGAATATACATATACATACATGTGTGTATATTAAGTTGGTTAAAAATTTTATTAAAACCGCGCTTAAGTTAAACTTTTTAGTCAAAACAATATCAATCAAAGGCAAAGTTGTTTTAGGTACTTTCTTTTACTGCGCAATAACTTTTTATTTTGATAAATTTATTGGTTGCCTATTCTTCAATGAATTTCACTAGAATCAGAAGCCAAACTCCAATCAGACAAAACTTTCCATTTATCAATTATCATACACATTTAGTTCAAATATAATGAATGTCATACCCTTTCTCCCTGTTTTTCTTTTATATTTATACTCGGAAAGTTTTTACTTAACTTATGTTAATTTGTTTGATTTTAAAACATGAAAAATTAGACAAATAATGCCACTTTGAAGTTTATCTGTATTGACTTGACATACGAGTATGAAAATTATGTATGTCGTTAGAGGGCTAAAATGTTCTAGAAAATTATTCGCCATAAAATTTCACCAGAGGTCTCCTCAGCCAAAATCTTTATCAAACGTATGAAATAAGTCAAAGAGCTTTTGGATGATATTTAAAAAAGATTAACACAAAAACTAATGGTGGGTGGATTTCCTTACCCTGAATTTTTCAAAATTGATTTCAGTTTCAGAATAAGAATCCCCAAAAAATCTTAAATAAGTTTTTTATGAAAAATTCAAATATGTAATAGAGATTAACTAGCTGGACCAGTGCGCATCTTGCGCAAAAAATAATAAAACATACATGGCGCCAGTCGATATAGTTTGTGCTGTCACGCTCATTTTAAAAAAACTTATATTTATTTGTGATATTAAGAGCTTTATGGCCGGTGAAGTAAAAAGCGAAACAAAGGTTTCCTTTTATCCTCCTACGCGTTTCGGTGCATATTTGCGCCTTCCTCAGGGAGTCTGATTTTATTTACATAAATTGAAAGATAATATATATAGGACAAATTCTAAAACAAATTATTTCAAATGACTATAACATCAAAAATTCGCTCCAACTCAAAGACAAACTAAAAAACTTGACAATTAAAAAAGACGAGATCTTAGTTTCATTCGATGTTATTTCTCTTTTCACAAATATCCCAGTGCAACTCGCTATAAGGACTATAATGCAAAAATGGACTTCTCTTCGCAACACTAATCTGACAAGGAAACAATTTCTAGATATTTTAAACTTCTGCTTAAGAGAGAACAATTATTTTTTACACGATGGAATTTATTACCAACAAGTTCATGGTATGCCCATGGGGAATCCCCTATCCCCCACAGTAGCGGACATTGTTTTAGACAAAATCATTGACGACGCCATAACCGAGCTAAAATCTAAGGACATATATATCTCATACATAACGAAATATGTAGACGATATATTCGCAATTGTTAAAATAACTGACGTGGAAGAAATATTAAAAGTATTAAACTCACAACATAGAAAAATCCAATTCACCACTGAACTACAAAACAACAACAAACTTGCCTTCCTAGACATGGAAATATATAATCAAAATAACAAAATTTCGACAAATTGGTACGTAAAACCCACAGCATCCTCAAGAATGATAAATTTTCATTCGAACCATCCCTGGACTCAAAAGAAAAATACAGCCATCAATTTAATAAACAAGATCGGTGCCCTGAGCGACCAGGCGTTCAGAAAAGAAAATGAGATAAAAATAAAAAACATACTATTAAAAAACGCCTATCCTGCCAAAACAATACAAAGGCTGTTAGCAACAACAAAATACAGACAAACAATACATACGAAAGCAAAAACAGCTGACAAAAATCCAAGCAAAACTTTTAGAGGAGTAACATACATACATGGATTGACAGATAACAAAACTCTACGAAAATGTATTCCCAATGAAAAACTTACATTTGCACATAGACCACAACAAACATTAAGAAAAATATATAGCAAGACAAAAGACAAAATCAACAAAGAAGACCAACACAACTTAGTGTATGAAATAAAATGCAAGGGAAATAAAAATGAGCTCTGCAACAAAATCTACATAGGTACTACGAAACGTTCATTAGGCACAAGAATAGGAGAACATAAAACAGATGCAAAAAATAAAAAAACATCTACTGCACTAGCCCAACACTTGACCAATACTGGGCATGCAGCAGACTTCGACAACACAAAAATATTAGACATAGAAAGACGAACAACAACACGACTAACACTAGAAAGTCTACGAATTCAACAACGAATACAAGACACAATAAACTTCAAAGAGGACGTAGACAATATAAGCTGCGCTTACAGAGCAGCAATAACAAACAAAGTCAACCCATACGAATGACAGTAGAAAACAAAATATGTATATGTTTATATTTATATGTTGTGTTGATTGATCGTCAGGTGTAGATATGTTTATTGCATAGTTCAAATTTAAATTTAATTTATCCAAAGTAAGTTTTGATTATAGTTATAAATGTTTAATATTATATTGTGTAATCTGTTAATCGTTAACCAATTATGTAATTATGGTTTTTGTTTGTGTTTTATCTTTCAATTTATGTAAATAAAATCAGACTCCCTGAGGAAGGCGCAAATATGCACCGAAACGCGTAGGAGGATAAAAGGAAACCTTTGTTTCGCTTTTTACTTCACCGGCCATAAAGCTCTTAATATCACTATATAAATTACTAAGCAGTTGGCCTTTACTACATAATTAAATAAAATTTCGGAGAGCTTATAACCCGAATTAATCGAAAAACATAACATTACAAAAATCCACAACAACACACATCATGAAGCATTTTTTTGAACATATTAGACTCAAGTATGACGAACGCACTTGCTACGTCCTCAAACAACACAACAAAAACCACAAAAAATTAGCTAAACAACAACAAAGATTAAAATACTTATTAGAATGCAAAAACTTCGGAATAACTCCACCACATTTACTGGGTAAAACAAACAGCATACAACACGGGTTCAAATTAGATGTCACAAGAAAAGAATTAGAAAAAATAGAGCAACACTTCATAATGAAAATTTTGAACCTTGAAATTAAGGAAACCAACATACAAATAAAATTAACCCGTTCTGGCATATACCACACCTGCAAAACCCTAAACAATAGCCTACATCAACATGATTTTGACTTGGTGGAAAAATATCAAAAACAATTTATGAACTACATTAACACACAGACAGAGGAAAATCTAAAGAAAAAGCTAGAGGGACACATTAATAAAAAGTTCGACAGATACGGGTTCACCATCAACGAAGACTGGTTCATCAATAAGACCAACATACAAATACCCCGCGAATCAAGGTGGTTACTTTCACTTGGGAACAAGTTTGCATTACCCACGACATCGAAAACACTTTCACCAATACGAGTGATTGCGGAAATTGAGCAAGGGATACAAACCATCACAGAGGAAAAGGATAAAGATATAGCACGATGCAACGTGGCATCTAGGGTTAAGGCTTTTAGAAATAAGTTTAATAATAGTGCTAAAGAAAAGCTAATTTTAAAGATTTTTGAAGACACAAAGAAAATACTAAGACAACACAATGACTCGATGATCATTACCAATGCCGACAAAGGTAACAAAACAGTAATGATGGACAAAAACGAATACAACAGGAAGATGACAGAACTCCTTAGCGACAAAGAGACATATAAAACCATTCGATTAGATCCCACACAAAAATTATTAAGGAAAAACAACAAAATAGTGAATGAAATATACAAAAAGAGAAACATTGATGTTGTGCAAAAACATAAGTTGACGTGCAATGCAGCCACAGCTCCTAGATTGTACGGTTTGCCGAAAATACACAAACAAGATATGCCTTTAAGACCTATAGCATCCTCTACAAATATACCCTGCTTCCAACTTTCGAAATATATAGGACAAATTCTAAAACAAATTATTTCAAATGACTATAACATCAAAAATTCGCTCCAACTCAAAGACAAACTAAAAAACTTGACAATTAAAAAAGACGAGATCTTAGTTTCATTCGATGTTATTTCTCTTTTCACAAATATCCCAGTGCAACTCGCTATAAGGACTATAATGCAAAAATGGACTTCTCTTCGCAACACTAATCTGACAAGGAAACAATTTCTAGATATTTTAAACTTCTGCTTAAGAGAGAACAATTATTTTTTACACGATGGAATTTATTACCAACAAGTTCATGGTATGCCCATGGGGAATCCCCTATCCCCCACAGTAGCGGACATTGTTTTAGACAAAATCATTGACGACGCCATAACCGAGCTAAAATCTAAGGACATATATATCTCATACATAACGAAATATGTAGACGATATATCCGCAATTGTTAAAATAACTGACGTGGAAGAAATATTAAAAGTATTAAACTCACAACATAGAAAAATCCAATTCACCACTGAACTACAAAACAACAACAAACTTGCCTTCCTAGACATGGAAATATATAATCAAAATAACAAAATTTCGACAAATTGGTACGTAAAACCCACAGCATCCTCAAGAATGATAAATTTTCATTCGAACCATCCCTGGACTCAAAAGAAAAATACAGCCATCAATTTAATAAACAAGATCGGTGCCCTGAGCGACCAGGCGTTCAGAAAAGAAAATGAGATAAAAATAAAAAACATACTATTAAAAAAACGCCTATCCTGCCAAAACAATACAAAGGCTGTTAGCAACAACAAAATACAGACAAACAATACATACGAAAGCAAAAACAGCTGACAAAAATCCAAGCAAAACTTTTAGAGGAGTAACATACATACATGGATTGACAGATAACAAAACTCTACGAAAATGTATTCCCAATGAAAAACTTACATTTGCACATAGACCACAACAAACATTAAGAAAAATATATAGCAAGACAAAAGACAAAATCAACAAAGAAGACCAACACAACTTAGTGTATGAAATAAAATGCAAGGGAAATAAAAATGAGCTCTGCAACAAAATCTACATAGGTACTACGAAACGTTCATTAGGCACAAGAATAGGAGAACATAAAACAGATGCAAAAAATAAAAAAACATCTACTGCACTAGCCCAACACTTGACCAATACTGGGCATGCAGCAGACTTCGACAACACAAAAATATTAGACATAGAAAGACGAACAACAACACGACTAACACTAGAAAGTCTACGAATTCAACAACGAATACAAGACACAATAAACTTCAAAGAGGACGTAGACAATATAAGCTGCGCTTACAGAGCAGCAATAACAAACAAAGTCAACCCATACGAATGACAGTAGAAAACAAAATATGTATATGTTTATATTTATATGTTGTGTTGATTGATCGTCAGGTGTAGATATGTTTATTGCATAGTTCAAATTTAAATTTAATTTATCCAAAGTAAGTTTTGATTATAGTTATAAATGTTTAATATTATATTGTGTAATCTGTTAATCGTTAACCAATTATGTAATTATGGTTTTTGTTTGTGTTTTATCTTTCAATTTATGTAAATAAAATCAGACTCCCTGAGGAAGGCGCAAATATGCACCGAAACGCGTAGGAGGATAAAAGGAAACCTTTGTTTCGCTTTTTACTTCACCGGCCATAAAGCTCTTAATATCACTATATAAATTACTAAGCAGTTGGCCTTTACTACATAATTATATTTATTTGGTTTTATGTCTACAGTAGAACTTATGGAACTTTCAATGAATTACTTATATGTTTGACAAACATATCGCATAAAATGTTTTTATTATACCTACAGATCGTGAGTTTTGAGTTTTTACTTATAAATCTTTGAAAATTTGCTCCTCTTGGCCCATTTTTCAAAATTTCAGCATGTTTTCTCATAACGGCATAACGTCATTTCATCACTCGGGCTTTATTAGTGACTGAATTATCGTGTTTTACGTGTTTTTCGAAATACATCCATATGCCTTATTTTCAACCCCAACTTTCTCTGTTCCCATTAGAATCTGTGTACCCAATTTAATTTAAATATTTCTATTTTTGCGCAAGTTAGTGTGTACGGCCAGACGGACGGACATGGTTCAATCATTTTTTTTATCCTGATCGTTTTGATATATAGATCTATGTAAGTCCATATCTATCTCAATTTTTTATGGTCTTACGTACAACCGTTATTTGATCAAAAGTATACATACATATACATGCATATATTGTATGTACTACGTACAGCATATCCTATACTGAAAAGCCCCCCTTTAGCATAGGCATGAATACACACGTGTTCGCCTAAAATAATATAATGTATACATACAAACATACGGCTGAAGCTTATAAAAGTGTTTTAAAATATACACGACTATTAAAATTGAGCAACATCTGCATTTGAGATTTGAATTGATAGAATAAAATAATTATGAAGGCATAGTTTTAGGCGCAAATCTTTTAGTTTAAATTTAAACATTTTATTTTTGCAAAATACTATTTAAAAAAAGTACCACGCCCAACGAAACACCGTTTCGCATGCATAGCTAATTAATACCTTTAAAACGATGCCTTACTTATTAATTTTGGTAAAGTATGTGAGCAGAAAAAGAGATATTTATAAAACACCAATTAGAAATAATATATACTAGCCGGACCCGTGCGCATCTTGCGCAAAAAATAACAAAACATACGTGGCGCCAGTCGGTATGGTTTGTGCTGTCACGCCCATTTTAAAAAACTTGTTATTTATTTGGTTTGGTGGACCTTATGGAACTTTCAATGCATTACCTAGATATATGTTTGACAAAGATATCGCATAAAATGTTTTTATTATTCATATATAGGTATGTGCAATATATTTTTATATATTTTATATATATTTTTATGTGCGTATGTGGTTCTTGCCGACTTGGGTAATTTTTTTCCACACGTTTGCCTTGGCTTAATCGATTTATCTGCTACAGTTCCTGAGTTTTGACTTATAAATCTTTGAAAATTTGCTCCTCTTGGCCCATTTTTCAAAATTTCAGCACGTTTCCTCATAACTGCATAACGTAATTTCATCACTCGGGCTTTATTAGTGATTGAATTATCATGTTTTACGTGCTTTTCGAAATACACACATATGCTATATTTTGAACCCCAATTTTCTCTGTTCCCATTAGAATCTATGTACCAAATTTCATTAAAATATTTCTATTTTTGCGCAAGTTAGAGTGTATACGGCCGGACGGACGGACATGGTTCAATCATTTTTTTCATCCTGATCGTTTTGATATACTCTTATATATTAAGGTGGAGTGAAAATTTTTGTTTGGAAATTCAATTTGTTCCAAAGCCAGAACGGCACCTTTCTAGCCCAGTAATAAGCCTTTAAAATTTTATTGACCTACTCGCATGTTTAGAGGTGCCCTCAGCCCCACAAAATTGAAAAAATAGCACGATCTGGTACAAATGTGAAATTTCTACAATTATGAAATAAAAAAAACCAAGAATGAGGATTGAAGAGCCTCTGAAAACTTAATGTAAAGAAAGAAAGAAAATACGAAATCTATAGCCCTACTATTGCAGATGCATGTACATAGATATGTATGTAATTTTGTAGAATTGCTTGTATATTACCATTGAATGCACCTGTTGTCAGTTGTGACTTTCACGAATTCCACACAATGCCAACACATCCATACCGCACAGTAGAGCTGTGAAACTATCGATAGACACGAACATCGATGTTTTACGATAGTCCTAAGGGTGACTATCGATACTATCGATAGTATCGACCTATTTTGTATGTTTTTTAAAATCCATTTATTTTTCGCTGCCTTTTAAAAATACAAACTGATTTTACAATTCATTAAAATTTCTTTGTAAGAATAATAACACATCGACAGTTTTTGGTTTTAAACTCGACCGCCTATGACAATTAAACCAGCTTTACTAAACATGCGTTCAGACTCTACGGATGATGCCGGGATACAAAAAAATTTTTTTGCAGGGCCAGGCAGAGACTCTAGCTGATTTTCTAACACCTGAAGAGAAAAGGATGGTTTCGAATAAATACACATATGTTTTATATCTGTTATAATAATTATACGATTTCCGATATCTACCTTCCAATACAATAGCGGGTTTGTGTTTGGTTCTGAGTTAACTTGCTCCAAGTACTGGCTCTTCTTCAGGATTACATCGGTATTTTTTGCTCTCTGTTTTTGATTCAACACTTCAGAAATTTTTGGTTTTTTATACGGCAATGTGTTCTCAGTAAAAAATTGTGCTTTGAGAATTAATGTTGAAATGGGTAAATGTCAAATGCGCTGGGAAAGAGTATACACGATAGTGGCGATAGTACTAAAACTATCGATAGTTATTTCAAGTGACTAGACCATCGATACTATTGATAGTATCGTCGATAGTTTGACAGCTCTACCGCACAGACCGAATCGGCCAGCCAGCCAGCTATCTACTGTTTTTTCCAATTCGAGTCTTTAGTTTTCGAGTTCGCATTTAACCGCATGCATTATCATAAAATTTCTTCATTTAAACATACATATGTGTGCGCGTAAATACTTACATCTAACTACTAGCTTTGTTCTTTTGTTTATACATGTGTACCACTTGCAACAACTTGCTTTAATCGCTTTTCTTTAATCGCTTTTTAATACTTTATTTAACGAGCTCTTCCTTGATTCTAACGTCAATTTTACAGTTTCATTTGCCTTTCTTAGTGGAAAAGGAAAATCACAGTTTTGTTTAATTAACAGTAGCAGAGTTGCAGTTAGATGAAGGAACAAAATTCTTGTTGAAGGTTAAAATAAATACATATATGTATGTAGTTGTTGTTGGCCACCTTTGTTGTTTGTGTGTAGTTACTTCTTGCCGGCTTTAGGTAGCTAGGGTGAAAAGAAAAGTAAATATGAGGGCAGTGAGCGTAGATTCAGATAGATTTTCTGGAGCTCTATAGTATTGGCAAGAGAAATTAGGCCTTCCTCTTCTGAAGCTTACAAACATACATATATGTACACTAGCAAATACCCGTCCCGCTTCGCAATAACGAATAATAATTTTAACACGTCGTCAAGTCAAGTCAAGTCAAGTCAAGTCAAGTCAAGTCAAGTCAAGTCAAGTCAAGTCAAGTCAAGCCAAGTCAAGTCAAGCCAAGTCAAGTCAAGTCAAAAAACGAACTGTGCAAAAACAAACGTAAGTAGGCTGCGCTCTTTTGCCTCGCGCGACTGCGACGCTCACACTGAATACGGTAGTTGATCAACGAATCTGTCTTTGCTTGCGCTTTGTTGAGGTTTTCGAAAATTTAAAACCGGGAAAAAGGTATTAAAGCACCGGAATTGCTCAAAAAAAGTATATGGTTCTCGATATTGGACTAAGCTGAAATATTCAGTAAGATCATATTCTAAGAACATTTTCTGAAATCATCAGCAGTAAGAAATTAAACATAACTATTTAAAACTTTCCGAAACGAGCTACGAGTTTCGAACTCTTTCGGAGATATGGACATGTCCGCGTTAATTTTTCTCTAAAGGGCAAAAAAAACTCCGCAAGCATATGGAAAGATGCTCAGATCCTCTGATATTAATGTTTAAGCTAAGATTTTCTTAAAATGCTGAAATTTTCTCTGACAATTATTGTCGTTACCATAAAAGTGTTCATAAACAAGTTGAATTTTCTTTGACGACCTTATGGGATTGGGGTTTAAGGTGAAAATAAACTTATCTGAGGACTAATATATAATAAGTATTTCAAAAGGAAATGTAACTCTCTATAATTAACTGGATTCCAAATTTAAATCTATCACATTGCTTTTGAACTAAATTTAAACAAATAAAGCATAATGTCATTAAACTTAGCTTAACTCAAAACCTGCATTGAGCATGAACTAAGCAACTGTGCCTTTATTGTGTCTACCTATATACATATCTACCTATCTAATTAGGTTTTGTCTTGCCGGTGTGCAAAATTTAACTGTTCATAAATCATCATATATATATTATTTCTAATTGGTGTTTTATAAATATCCCTGTTCCTGCTCATATAATTTACCAAAATTAATAAGTAAGGCATCGTTTTAAAGGTATTAATTAGCTATGTATGCGAAACGGTGTTTTATTGGGCGTGGTACTTTATATGAAAAGTAAGGGGGGGTAAAAGCGGGGTTGACCCCCGCAGGAGGGGTCATACATAAAATGTATATCAAAATAAAGGGAATCAAAATACCTATCGAATGGTATAAAAACATTCAAAATCGGTTCAGTAGTTTTTAAGTAATTGCAATTTAAAGAATGCATAATATAAACTTTGACCTTTAATAACTTTTGTTGTTGTTGTTTCCAAAAAAAAAATTCACTTTAATACTCAACTTAGCCTCTTTATCAATCCTCATACTTCGTTTTTTTTTATTTCATAATTTTAGAAATTTCACATTTGTACCAGATCGTGCTATTTTTTTCAACTTTGTGGGCACCTCCAAACATGCAAGTAGGTCAATAAAATTTTACAGGCTTATTTCTGGGCTAGAAAGGTGCCGTTCTGGCTTCGGAAAAAAAATTGAATTTCAAAAAAAAAAATTGTCACTCCACCTTAATACGAGTATATACGATTATATCAAAACGATCAGGATGAAAAAAATGAGTGAACCATGTCCGTCCGTCCGGCCGTATACACTCTAACTTGCGCAAAAATATAAATATTTTAATGAAATTTGGTACACAGATTCTAATGGGAACAGAGAAAGTTGGGGTTGAAAATAAGGCATAAGTATGTGTGTATTTCGAAAAACACGTAAAACATGATAATTCAGTCACTAATAAAGCCCGAGTGATGAAATGACGTTATGCCGTTATGAGGAAACGTGCTGAAATAAAAATGGGCCAAGAGGAGCAAATTTTCAAAGATTTATAAGTAAAAACTCAAGAACTGTAGCAGATAAATCGAGTAAGCTTAGACCACTGATTTGCTAAAGCAAACGTGTGGAAAAAAAATTACCCAAATCGGCAGGGACCACGTACATATGTATATATAAAAATATATGTAAAATACATAAAAATATAATACACATACATATATATACGTAGGTATAATAAAACATTTTATGCGATATGTTTGTCAAACATATACATAAGTAATTCATTGAAAGTTCCATAAGTTCCACTGTGGACATAAAACCAAATAAATATAAGTTTTTTAAAATGGGCGTGACAGCAGAAACTATATCGACTGGCGCCGTATGTTTTATTTTTTTTTGCGCAAGATGCGCACGGGTCCAGCTAGTATTTTAAATACCTATTCTATGCATTGAATTTTTAATCAGTTACAAAGCCCTTCAATTGTTTCAAGCAGCAAAGTGCGTAAACAAAAATATCCCACAAAAAAACCAAAGCGAAAAAACCAACCAACTAACTAATAAGCACAAAAATGAGACAAATAAGTACTTACATGCCCAAAACGGCATATTTGTTTGGCTTTGTGTTTTTTTTTTTATTAGCGATGTAGTATAACTCCTCACTAGTTTTAGTCAAATTTGCTGACAGTGACATTCCCTTGCGCGTGTTTAACCGCAAATTTGTTTGACCAAAATGAACAACTAACTGGCTGTTTGACTATGTCAGTGGAGAATAAGCTCCTCCGTTAACAAAGCAGACAATATGGCCTTGATGCTGATATAAAAAAAAATTCCATTTTGCAACTGGGAAATACATATATACAGACATATATACATACATTGCAAGCCGCGAAATTCGTTTTACATACATATATGCAAACAAACAAGTTCGCTAGTGGGTGCAAGGACAATTTTTTGTTGTCGTAGCTGTCGTAGTTATTGTTGTTGCTATTGCTGTTGCTATTGTATATGTGTGCTAAAGCTTCCGGCCAATGTCAATGTCATAAAGTACAGAAAAAAAACAACAACAAACAAATTTGCTAAAAGAAACGAGTGGCTGATGATGAACAGATGACAATGAGTGGCTGGAGAGGTTCTATTCGTGGAGCTCTCACCTTTTAGTGGCTGGTAGTGAGTAGGTAGGTGAGTAAATAAATATTAGAAATTGTTGTTTGGAAGATATGAAGTGCAGGTTAAGGCAGGTAATGGTGGCAATTTGTTTGCCTAAGCTCTTTTACGAGGCTGCGTTGGTAGTTAATGAATGAAGAAAATTGTAAAAGGGAAAAAGAGGAAAGTGGAGGTGGGAGACAAGGAGAAAAGAAGTAAAGAGACAAGGGGACAAAACTATAGTAAACAAGCAAAGTAGTACTAAAGTCTATGCACAACTTATTAGCAAATCAGAGAAACGCTTGTGAATATTATTTCCTTTGTGAAATCACTTACAAAAAAACAATTTTGTAATGAGCTCTTTGTTTGGTTGAACAAACAAACAACAAATTAATTGCGTGTCAATTAAAATTTTCCGCTTAATTTAAATGATTTTAAATTTATGAAAGATAGCGTGCACTTAAGAAACGTGTTTTCGCTCTCCACTTTATTGACCCACTGAAAGCATTTCTCGCTTATCTTATTTGTTTGTTTATTCGTCATGTTTTGCTATTGGAGTGCTCATTGGAGGATAGTAGCAAAAAAAATATGAAAGCCAACACAAGCCATGAAAGACAAACAAAAACTTTGCGTGACTTTAGAAGTTTTAGATAAAGTTTTTTTTTTGTTTTTCAATGGGAATAAATAACTGGAAAATACACAGGAGAAATGTCACAACCATAAAAGTTTTGTATTGAGGCGGAGGAAGGAGGTATTTTGTTATGAAAAGTGCGGAGTAGAAGTAAGGATGGCTAAAAGGTTTTGCGGTTTTTGATTGCCCACGCTAAAACAGTTTATCTTAGCAGTATTCAAGGAAAGGCTTTAGCCTAACGATGCAGAGTCTGCTCACCAAAAAGTTGAGTTCAAGTTGTGCAGTAGGCTTGAAGTACAATTAAAAGCACTTAAATTAAAACCATGGGAAACGTTTTAGGTTTGATGATTTGAGGTTAAGGCGATAGGAAAAGAATTTTATTTGTAGCTTTTCATCAAAAGGATTTAATGCGTTAATCAATTAACTTTTAATTTAAATTTCATTTCCGAAGAGCTCAATTAAAACCAGCAATTATTTATTTTCATTGAGCGGAGATTGAAAATTTTGTAACTAAAATTAAATTTCAGTTCTATTGTTAAAAGTCATTAGGTTTATCTACTTACCCAGCCAACATTTATTATCGTGGAAGTGACTAAAAAGTAACTTCAAGAAGTTTAATTCAATCGCGGAAGATATCGCTTTCTCAACTTTTTCCTATCTTCGTTCGAGAAAAAGTGTTCCCCGTCAACGTTACGTCCATAAAGAGTCATAACCGACACTTCAGGAAGTATCTTCCAAGTGTCGTTTGGAAGAGACAAAAACGTTACGTACAAATAAACTAATAAGACACTTCCGGAAGTAACTTCTTGGTGTCATCTGGGAGACATAAAAGCGTCAATTATAATTTTACCCTCTATTTCCTCACTTTATATAAAACCTAAATAAAAGTACAAATGTGTACATATGTATATATATTTTCTCACTTCTTTATTTTTTATTACCACAGATATACACATACATACATACATCCACAAAGTTATGTACATATCACGTGTTGGTTAGAGCAAATGTTTTCCTTCAGGAACAGATAGTTCATTTTCCTTTCGAAGAGAATCTAAAAAGGAGTAGAAAACCAAAACCTTATAGTTCTATGAAGTCCTAGAACATTTTAAGAGAACTTACCAAAATTTTTAGCAAGGAAAAACACCAAATGAAATTTTGAAGAACATGGTTTTCTTTAGGATTTCTTTGATTTTTGTTTAATTTATAAATTTAAAATTTGTTAAAAAAATTGTTTTGACTTTCTTTTGGTTGTCAATACACAAATATCTTCTCCATTCACACCAAGAAGTAAGATACGCGATAGCAATGAAATTTGTTGTTGTACAGATAGAGATTGTCTGTCGAATAACGCCTAGAAGTGCCCCAGACGTTACTTAGTTGAGATAGACGATAAACCTCTCTTCCAAATGCTAGCAGGGTACATACTTATTTCTTGGTTTAAGTCAAAAACCAATTTCAACTCCTCTTAGTAAGGATTTGGCTGCATGGAAATGATTAAACCACAAAATACGAGACACGCGCAAATTACATTTTTTATTTACATATGTACGTATGTATTTAGGTATGTACATACATACTTACACTCCATTTTGTCATATGAAAAAAGGAAATGAAAACTTGAGGTAAGAAAATAAGATGACCTGACAATAATTACACAAATGTTTAATGCAAATAACAACAACATCAAAAAAGTTGTTTGCAGGTTGGAATTGCCCATTAAGTTTTATGGCATAAAAGAGGCGGCAACATCTGAAATAAGTCTTAAAATTTTTGGTAGACATATGTAAATATGTGTATGCGTGACCTTGTAATTTTCGATTGCAATAACAAATATACATCAACCATACATATATAAATTATTCACATTTATCCAAAAATGGCTTTATTTGCCGTAGTGATGGGCGAGTCCGAGATGTTTTATTCGATTCTCTCGATTGTTGAAACATCTCGAATGCTCTCGATGGTTTTCATTCGTATTCGAGTCAAGTCGTAAATGGCCGTCAGTCGAAACAATCGCTAAAACATCTCGGACTCGCCAACGATTCCTCTCGTTTTCAAAGCAACCCTACAACATCTCGGACTCGCTGCAAAAAATACATAATACATATTTGTTTTTGCCGCTTGAATATTAAAATTGCTTTACAAAACATACAGAGTGGTACAAATCTATTGCCGTTGTTGCTACTCGCAAAATTCATTTGTTTCATAAGCGTCTCACTTCAGAAAATGTATTAATGTTTAAATAATTAATTATTATTATTATGCACGACACTCTTTAGTTGTGATTGCAATAATGCAGCGTCTATGTATAGCATATTTTTCAATTTGGTTAATTTATTTATGTATTTGCCTCACTTCCATTAAAAATCCTACTTTCTTTATCAACAAACCTCATTCAGTTTATTTTATCAACTAAAACCTATCATCAAAACAGCAGCCGGCCCGCCGACTCGGAACAATCCCAGAAACATCTCGCTTGTGTAGTCGAGATGTCATCGAAACAACCTACGACTCGCCGACTCGGAACAATCGCAAAAACATCTCGCTTGTGCAGTCGAGATGTCATCGAAACTACCTCCGACTCGCCGACTCGGAACAATCGCAAAAACATCTCGATTGTGTAGTCGAGGAGCGAGTCAACTTTTGACTCGATTGTGATTTTGCAACGATGGCGATTCTCTCGATTGTCTAAACATCTCGGACTCGCCCATCACTAATTTGCCGTATAACTTAAACATATTTAGGCGACTCACAACCTGTAATATTAAGTCATATCGTCAGAAGTCATAATATTTTGTTGTTGCATCCTAGGCTGTATGTGTACTAAATAAATACAACTCTGCACTATATGTTTTTGGGTCGTGGTATTTGATAAGCTGTTTTTGTTTACTTTTGCACAGGGCTTCGGAAAAGTTTTTTATAACTAATATTTGTTGTTTGCCGGCTCCAGGTCGTAAGAAAAACAATCAAAAATTTTTTGTTTATATATTTTTCATGCCAATATATTTCGATTACTTTCAGTAATCGTCCTCAGGGCCAAGTTGTCATAGTTGTTTTTTATTTCTGCATATCCCATTTTGCGTGTTATATGCCAACGGCGTGCCTTCCGTCTTTATATATATGTTATGTTTGGCGACCTTTATTGGTTAATATTTGTTGTTTGCCGGCTCCAGGTCGTAAGAAAAACAATCAAAAATTTTTTGTTTATATATTTTTCATGCCAATATATTTCGATTACTTTCAGTAATCGTCCTCAGGGCCAAGTTGTCATAGTTGTTTTTTATTTCTGCATATCCCATTTTGCGTGTTATATGCCAACGGCGTGCCTTCCGTCTTTATATATATGTTATGTTTGGCGACCTTTATTGGTTAATATTTGTTGTTTGCCGGCTCCAGGTCGTAAGAAAAACAATCAAAAATTTTTTGTTTATATATTTTTCATGCCAATATATTTCGATTACTTTCAGTAATCGTCCTCAGGGCCAAGTTGTCATAGTTGTTTTTTATTTCTGCATATCCCATTTTGCGTGTTATATGCCAACGGCGTGCCTTCCGTCTTTATATATATGTTATGTTTGGCGACCTTTATTGGTTAATATTTGTTGTTTGCCGGCTCCAGGTCGTAAGAAAAACAATCAAAAATTTTTTGTTTATATATTTTTCATGCCAATATATTTCGATTACTTTCAGTAATCGTCCTCAGGGCCAAGTTGTCATAGTTGTTTTTTATTTCTGCATATCCCATTTTGCGTGTTATATGCCAACGGCGTGCCTTCCGTCTTTATATATATGTTATGTTTGGCGACCTTTATTGGTTAATATTTGTTGTTTGCCGGCTCCAGGTCGTAAGAAAAACAATCAAAAATTTTTTGTTTATATATTTTTCATGCCAATATATTTCGATTACTTTCAGTAATCGTCCTCAGGGCCAAGTTGTCATAGTTGTTTTTTATTTCTGCATATCCCATTTTGCGTGTTATATGCCAACGGCGTGCCTTCCGTCTTTATATATATGTTATGTTTGGCGACCTTTATTGGTTAATATTTGTTGTTTGCCGGCTCCAGGTCGTAAGAAAAACAATCAAAAATTTTTTGTTTATATATTTTTCATGCCAATATATTTCGATTACTTTCAGTAATCGTCCTCAGGGCCAAGTTGTCATAGTTGTTTTTTATTTCTGCATATCCCATTTTGCGTGTTATATGCCAACGGCGTGCCTTCCGTCTTTATATATATGTTATGTTTGGCGACCTTTATTGGTTAATATTTGTTGTTTGCCGGCTCCAGGTCGTAAGAAAAACAATCAAAAATTTTTTGTTTATATATTTTTCATGCCAATATATTTCGATTACTTTCAGTAATCGTCCTCAGGGCCAAGTTGTCATAGTTGTTTTTTATTTCTGCATATCCCATTTTGCGTGTTATATGCCAACGGCGTGCCTTCCGTCTTTATATATATGTTATGTTTGGCGACCTTTATTGGTTAATATTTGTTGTTTGCCGGCTCCAGGTCGTAAGAAAAACAATCAAAAATTTTTTGTTTATATATTTTTCATGCCAATATATTTCGATTACTTTCAGTAATCGTCCTCAGGGCCAAGTTGTCATAGTTGTTTTTTATTTCTGCATATCCCATTTTGCGTGTTATATGCCAACGGCGTGCCTTCCGTCTTTATATATATGTTATGTTTGGCGACCTTTATTGGTTAATATTTGTTGTTTGCCGGCTCCAGGTCGTAAGAAAAACAATCAAAAATTTTTTGTTTATATATTTTTCATGCCAATATATTTCGATTACTTTCAGTAATCGTCCTCAGGGCCAAGTTGTCATAGTTGTTTTTTATTTCTGCATATCCCATTTTGCGTGTTATATGCCAACGGCGTGCCTTCCGTCTTTATATATATGTTATGTTTGGCGACCTTTATTGGTTAATATTTGTTGTTTGCCGGCTCCAGGTCGTAAGAAAAACAATCAAAAATTTTTTGTTTATATATTTTTCATGCACATATATTTCGATTACTTTCAGTAATCGTCCTCAGGGCCAAGTTGTCATAGTTGTTTTTTATTTCTGCATATCCCATTTTGCGTGTTATATGCCAACGGCGTGCCTTCCGTCTTTATATATATGTTATGTTTGGCGACCTTTATTGGTTAATATTTGTTGTTTGCCGGCTCCAGGTCGTAAGAAAAACAATCAAAAATTTTTTGTTTATATATTGTTTTGTTTATATATTGTTTTGTTTATATATGTTTTTTATAACTATTTCCGTATAATATTTTAATATGACATATGACTTTATGACACTTTGTGAATCCCCTAACTGTAAATACTTGTGCTATAGCATGAATCTGGATTCAAAAGGCAGACCAAACAGATAGTAAAAATATTTGTAACACATACATTTATATATGTTTGTGGCACAAAATGAGCATAAATAATAATGATAATCTATATATATATATAAAAATCAAGCCCATTTCTTTGTCGCCGGCTTTCGCCGAAACGCGTGGAGGGATTTTGACCAAATATACACACCAGCTTAGTACCTTGCCCTAGATGGTTTATATGCACATTTTTTTCAAATCCGGAAATCGGTTCCCGAGATATAGGTCAAAAGGTCAAAACGTGGATCCGGCTTTCCCCTGAATATTTTTGGACGATATTGGTATCAAATGAAAGGTATTGAGCAGAGAATTTACATAGAATAGTACTCATTGTGATTCGTAGTCGGGCCTCGAGATATGGGTCAAAACGTGGACCCGGATGACCCTCGAATATTTCTGAGCGTTATTGGTATCAAATGAAAGGTATTGAGCAGAGAATTTACATAGAATAGTACTCATTGTGATTCCTAGGTCAGGTCCAAAGGTGTGGGTCAGAACCCGGACCCGGATAACACCGAGATATTTCTCAGGGATATCGGTATCAAATGAACGTGGACCCGGGTTTCTCAATGATATTGGTGTCAACTGAAAGGCAGGGCTTTTACATAGAGATGAACTCATTATGATTCCTAGGTCAGGTCCCCAGATGAGGGTTAATATGTTGACCCGGATAACACCGGGATATATCTTAGAGATATTGGTACCAAATGAAAGGTGTTGAGCGAACTCTCATGTAGAGCCGTACCCATTACGATTTCTTGGTCAAGTCTCCAGATAGCTAGCCATTATTGTTCCTAGGTCAAGTTCCCAGATGTGGGTCAATAAGTGGACCCGGATGAGCCCGGGATGCTTCTGAGTAATACTGATATGAAATGAAAGGTGTTGACCGGGTCTGCTATATAGATATTTTCATAGTGATTCTTAGTCCCGATACCCAATTATGGGTAAAAGAGACGATTTGGACGCCACGGAAAGTTTTTAAGCAATGGTGGTATGAAATGAGAAGTGGAATGAAGGGTATGTTATACTAAACCCAGTTCCCTAGGGAAAGGGGAAGAGTAATGAGAGTGGGAAAGGCAAAGGGACGGAAAAGGAGAGGTAGAATATAATAAAAATTGAATGAAGAGGATGGGGAGAGAAGACAGGGTAGAGAAGGAATAAGAGGGGGAATAAAAAGGAGAAAGACAGAAAAGGAGAGGTAAGAGAGAGCGATAGACAAAGGGAAGCAGAAATGTGGCGGGAAAGGAAAAAGGAAACGGAAATGAAAGGAAAGATAAATGGAAAGGTAAAGAGAAAGAGAAAGAGAAAGAGAAAGAGAAAGAGAAAGAGAAAGAGAAAGAGAAAGAGAAAGAGAAAAGTAGAGGGAAAGGGAGTTCGAAACTAATACGAAGAAAAATGGGATAAGAACATGAAGACGGCAAACTTTTGAAAATATAAATTTTTTCCATCACTTTTTTTAAACTTATCTGAATTGTGCTGAGCTCTGCAGCCCGAGGTAATTTCGGTTTCTAGATACTTCCAATATATTTTAAAGTGTGCCGTTTTTTGCTTCAAGTAAATATAATAGGAAGTGGGCCAAAGCAAAGCTTGGCGGGGTACAGCTAGTAATAATATAACCAGATGTGAACTTTTACCAGCTCAAAATATGCAAGACAGCACAATTAAGGAAAAATATAAAAATATGCAAAATATGCAAAATATGATGTCTACGCGAAACACATTCCATGACAAGAGACATGAAAACATGTAATGTTTAATGACGTACACTCAAAATTTCTAGAAGCTATAGAAGCAAAGGTATCTCCAAAATCCTCAATTATGTATACAGTGTTGTGGAATCTTCCACCATTTATTTAGTAAATATAAATAGGAATATGTAGACAAATAAGAGATAAAGACTGGGTGAGTGATTATCTCTTGTTACAGTCTTTGTTAATATTAGGAATATAAGAATTAATATGCTGATATGATGTACATACACGCATACATGTATGACACATACATATATATATAACAATAGATATTTGGGAAACGTATTTCTTATCAGAGAATTGAAACACATAAGAAATACGTCGCCATTTAAAATGATATGTAAGGGACAATGCTTTGTCTGGACTCTGATGCTTGTTATTTAGGAGCATTGTTGTTGAAATACATTGCATTGTCAATTGCTATCGTTTCCTAATATTTACTTAGGATAATAGGGACGTGCTTCTTATCTGTGGAGCGTTACCATTAGTTGTAAGTGTACATATAAGTATTTACATTTGTATATTTACACACTGGACGAACTGCGTTCGTTCAGATAGAGATAAGGATAGGTTAATTTTAGTATAAATAAAGAGCTCCGTGCAACGGAGCGTCAGTGTTCTTTCAACTATCAACATTGGTGACCCCGAGGAACAGCATTTCTGTAAGTATTAAATTTTTTTCAGTGAAATTGAAAAACTAAAATCTTGTTTAAAGTGAAAAGTGAAGTCAGGATTTTTAATTTTTGTTGTTATAAAAAAAATATATATATACAAAAAATGTCTGAAGTATTGAAGCGCCAAGAAGAGTTGGGCCTCTATTTTTTAGAAATAAAAAAAACTGTTGATTCAGAAAGGCATTCCGAAGCTCTTGAGAACTTGTTGGTTGAAATTAAGGACAAGTTCAATGAATTTCGAGCAAATCATTTTGCGTTATTGCCTAAGCAATCGCTTAGAGACTATAAGAGTTATTTTTCAAATAATTATTTTAAAAAAATTAAAGGTACTCATGATAATATTGTAGGTATTATCAAAGAAAAATTACCTACAAATGCAGTTGGAGGAGACAAAAAAGTCGCAGAAATTTCGAATCAGATGGAAACAATGGAAACAATGATCCGGATCGAAATGAGGCTAAAAGTATTGAAACTAAGTCAGAAAATGAGGCACAGTCAATTTATAAAGAATTTGAGCATATTTTGCAGAAAATTAGAAGGTGTCATGATAAAATCCAATTGGGTCTCAATACGGTATTACCACGCCTTACCGAATTAGAAGATCGTGCAGAAGATATAAAATTTGAGTTCAATAGATATTTCCCTGAAGACGATCAGTTGTGTATTGAATTTAATTTTCTAATGAATGAAGGATTGCAACTTGTCAAAGATTGCAATCTATCCAATAATTTTCCCTCCAACGTGCAACACATACAACCTTTGAATAACATTTCATATAAATTGCCAAAAATTGAAATTCCAGTATTTTTTGGCGATTATTCTAAATGGAATTCGTTTAAAGACATTTTTTGTGAGGTTTATTTTAAGCCAGAAATTTCAAATACTCACAAAATCGTTGCCCTCAAGACAAATCTTAGAGGAGAAGCTCTCAATTTAATAGAGCACTTAACCGTATGCGGAAATAATTTTGAAGTAGCGTGGGACATTTTGGAAAAAAGATACAGTGACAAAAGATTAATTACTAGTAAAATTTTCAAAAATTTGGTTGATGTTCAACCAATTACATTCCAATCGGCGAAATCATTAAAGCAATTACATGATTTGGTGACTGCAAATCTAGGTGCTCTAGAAGGAATAGATTTATCGCTTGAAGAATTCAAAAATGCATTTCTGCATTTTTTGGTGGTTAGAAAATTAGATGCAGAAACTAAAAGTAGATATGAACAGTCATTAGAAGATACCTCTGAAATTCCGTCCATTGATATTCTTTTAAGTTTCCTCCAAAAGCAATTTAAAGCTCTGGAGGACCCGGAAAGAGTGTTAACCCAAAATCAAAAAAGTTATGAAAATCATAATGTTAAAGTTTCTAAATGTGTTTTGAATTGTGAAGAGATCCATTCACTTCAAAATTGTGAAAAATTTAAAAGACTTTCAGTAGAAAAAAGAAATAAAGTTGCATATGATAATAAAATATGCAGTAAGTGTCTCAAATCGGGGCATATATTTAGATTCTGTACAGCACCAAGTTGTACGAAATGTAAGAAAGCACACCACATTTTGTTGCACAACGAAAGTTTAGGTGAGCGAAAACAAAAAGTGACGTTAACTGCTCAAAATAAAAATAAAAAACATATTCTACTAGCTACAGCATTAGTGAAACTCAAGAACAAGGAAGGAAAATTTATCACAGCCAGAGCTGTTTTAGATAATTGCTCTCAAAGCAATTTTATAACAAGTTCCCTCAGAAAGAAGTTAGGGTTGAAGGTAAAACATGTAGATAGTGTAGTAGAAGGTGTGTCTAGAAATATTTCTGAGGTAATTGGTCAAGTAAGGCTTGATTTAAAATCAAATATCAATCCTGAGTTTAATACGCAAATAGATGCAATAGAATTAAAGGAGATAACACCAAATATGCCAGGAGAAAGAATTGATATAACTAATTTTCCTCAGGTGCAACCATTTGCTGATCCCAACTTCCATATTCCTAATAGGATTGATGTTTTATTAGGAGCCGAAATAATGGGCTCCATATTAACCGATTCAAAAAGAATTTATATAGATTCGAATCTTTATATGGAAAATACAGTTTTTGGGTGGGCGATTATTGGCCCAGCGCCTATAGAAGTATGCAAGTTTTATTGTGGAATTATAAGTTGTAAGTTATCAGATCTTGATAAAAGGGTTCAAAAGTTTTGGGAAGCGGAGGAAATTTCGAAAAACGAAAAGTTTTTAACAAAAGAAGAAAAAGAATGTGAAACACATTTTTCCGAAACAATGAAAATAAAAAAGGATAATCGATTTCAAATATCACTGCCTTTGAAAAGGCCTAAATCAGAATTAGGTGATTCAAAAGGAGTAGCCATCAAAAGATTCTATGCGTTAGAAAAAAAATTGTCGAAAGATCCTAGCCTAAAAATGCAGTATTCAACATTTTTAAAAGACTATTTGGAACGTGGTCACATGGAAGAAATATGTTTTAAAAATCTTCCAAAGGAGGTAAATTTCCTTCCTCATCATTGTGTTCTTAGGCCTGATAGTACCAGCACTAAACTTAGAGTCGTATTCGATGGTTCATGTAAAACTACATCGGGTTTATCTTTAAACGATATTTCATTGACAGGACCAAAATTACAAGATGATCTATTTAATATATTAACACGATTTAGAAAACATAAGTATGTTTTCACGGCTGATGTAGAAAAAATGTATCGCCAGGTTTGGGTGAAAGATGAAGACCAATATCTCCAATTAATAATTTGGCGATGGGACAATGATAAACCATTAAAAGTGTACAAGTTAAAGACTGTTACTTATGGCACTGCCTCTGCCCCATATTTAGCAGTGAAATGCTTGCAGAAAATTGGCGAACTGTATAGCGATAAGTATTCAAAAGCAACCGAAATAATTAAAAATGATTTCTATATGGATGATTTAATGACAGGTGGAAATGAAATATCCGAGTTAGTAGAAAATCAGAAAACTTTGATACACATTTTAAATACGCATGGGTTTTCATTAAGAAAATGGTCTGCAAATCATCCTGAACTCCTTATGAATATTGGAGAAAATGAGCGTGAAATAGAGATTAATTTCGACAAAGAAGACTCTGTTTCAACTTTGGGGCTAGCATGGGTTCCAAAATCGGACGAATTTTCCATAAAATCAACTTGGGAACCTTATAAAAATGAAATTATTAATAAGAAATCTATACTTTCAGATATAGCGAAGTTATTTGATCCTCTAGGTCTTTTAAATCCAGTGATTGTCACAGCCAAAATCTTGCTTCAAGATCTTTGGAGGATGAAGCTCAATTGGCACGACGAAATACCGGGTCAAATAAGAACTGATTGGATAAAGTTTAAGGATCAACTACCAAATTTGAGAACTATAAAGGTAAAAAGACACATGTTTATTGATAACGCCAATGTGCTAGAGATACATGGATTTTGCGACGCATCTCAGAAAGCTTATGGAGCAGTGGTTTATTTGAAATCTATAAACGCAGAAAATCAATCACAAATAAGTTTAGCTAGTGCAAAATCTAGGGTTGCACCGCTCAAAACTCTTTCTATCCCGCGTTTAGAACTCTGTGCAGCAGTTTTGCTAGTGGAGTTAATGGAAAAAGTCAATGAAAGCCTACAAGAAAAAGTTAATCTTATAAGGTACTATAGCGACTCAGAAATAGTATTATCGTGGCTTAGATTAGATCCAGGAAAATTGAAAACCTTTGAAGCAAACAGAGTTGCGACTATTCAAAGGAAAACAGAGCAGACGCATTGGTGTCACGTTAAATCAAAAGAAAATCCAGCTGACATTATATCTCGAGGCCTATACCCAAATGAGATTATCGAAAATAGTTTTTGGTTTAATGGACCGAATTTTTTAAAAGAAGATACGGGTAGAATTATAGAAATAGATAGTGTGATAGAAATTCCTGGGCTAAAAAAGAATGTGTTGGTTACTGCTCTAACTAAAAACAGAGGAATAATTGCAGACATAAAACACAAAAACAGCTTTATTTTTCTAAGGAATGTTCTAGCTTTAATTTTGAGATTTATAGATATCAGAGTAAAAAACCCAATCAAAGATCGCCATTCGTATCAAAAATTAGCAATAGAAAAAATCGCGACACAGACACAGTTAAAATATTTTCAAGATGAGATTCAGTTGCTAAAATCCCAAAAAGAAATAAAGAAATCATCAAAATTAGCTACTCTTGCTCCATTTTTAGACGAAAAGGATATTCTTAGAGTAGGAGGTAGAATTCAAAAGTCTTCACTTCCATTTGAAGCTAAGCACCCTATATTATTACCGTATAATGATCCTGTAACAACACTTATTATGACGGAAATACACAAAAAACATTTGCATGTAGGTCCAAAAGGCTTGTTAGCTTTAACCCGACAAAAATATTTGCCTTTACGTGGGAAACAATTAGCCACTAAAATTGTACATTCTTGCTACAGATGCTTTAGGATAAATCCTCGTTCGATACATCAGTTTATGGGGAGTTTGCCACAGGATAGAGTAACAAAAGCGCGAACTTTTGAAAATATTGGCATTGATTTCCTTGGTCCAATAACAATTCATCACAAATTAAGAGGTTCTAGAACAGATAAAGGATATGCGTGTATTTTTATTTGTTTCGCTAGTAAAGCGGTTCATTTAGAAGTAGTCAGTAATTTATCAACCGCCGCATTTTTAGGTGCTCTAAAGAGGTTTATTGCGCGTAGAGGAAGCCCTAAAAAAATTTATTCTGATAATGCTACTAATTTTATAGGTGCAAAGAATAGCTTGAATGATGTTTATAAACTTTTTAAAGAAAAATATCACATTAAGCAAATAGATGAATTTTGCTCGCAGAATGAGATAAAATGGCAAACGATACCACCAAGATCGCCTCATGTAGGAGGGTTATGGGAAGCAGGTGTTAAAGTAGTGAAGAAACATTTTAAATCAATTGAAGATTATAATTTTACCTTTGAGCAACTGTCAACAATTATGGCAGAAATAGAAGCGATCATGAATTCACGACCCTTAACATCTCTCTCCGATGACCCAAATGATTTACAGGTTTTAACACCTTCGCATTTCTTAATAGGGACATATCAAAGTATTTTGATAGATAGTAAAAATAATACCACGTATAAAAACTACAGAGATGGGTGGAGAGATGTTCAGAAATTTAGTAATGAGATGTGGGAAAGATGGTCCCAAGAGTATTTAGGAGAACTGCAAAAACGATACAAGTGGCAGTACCCAAAAACAAATATAAAGCCAGGAACCTTAGTTTTATTAAAAGAAGATAATGTTCCACCTCTTAATTGGAAAAGAGGTAGAGTCATTGAGGTCAAGTTAGGTGCAGATAATTTAGTCAGGCTGCTAACGATTAAAACGGCTCTGGGCATAACTCAGAGGGCCGTGCAAACCATATGTCCATTTCCGGCAGATTTATTTAAAAAAGAGGAAAATGAATTTGACACTAGCATTAAGAAATCAAATGTAATATGTGCAAATTCAGCACTAGCTAAGAAAAATAAATTAAATAAAACTTATGAAAATGATTGTACAAAACCAAAAAGAAAACGTCAAACAAACCTTCAATTTAATTTACCGTTAATTTTAGTAATGATGTTATTTATTCCTCTCATATCTTGTACTTCCAATGTAAAAGTTACATATTTTAAGGAAACGTCAGGTATTTTTTTTGAAAATAGGGGAGCTGTTGGGTTAACAAGATCTTCGTGGAACATCATCGTTCATATGGACCTAGAACCTTATCAACAAAGCAAGATCGGAATACTGACCCACATACAATTTTTGTCAGCAGCAATCGACGGTCTGAAAAGGGAAGGCATCGATGAATCATTATTACTTTTACAATTGAAATCCAAGTTTGCGCAAATCAAACTAAACGATAAATTAATAGTGGCAAACAACCCACGGCGGGGAAGAACCAAGCGGGCACCGCTTGAGTTTGTAGGAAGCATATACCATGCCATGTTTGGAATCATGGATGCGGAACACGCAGATATTCTGGCGAGGAAAGTTAAGGCCAGTAAAGTGAGAGATGAGTATGTGCTTGAGCTAATCAAAAACATGACAACAATTGAAGATGCCACCTCCAACGTTATTAGAAACCAGACTGATGGTATCAACAAAAACTTAAGAGCAATAAATCAATCGCTCTACACAATAGAAAGACAAATAAATAATGGGCTACATCACTCTCAAATACAAGATGAAGCTGTCACTGTATTCATGATGATGGAAGCATTCCAAAAAATGCAAGAAGAAATAAAAAATTGCATTTTTAACAAGCTCAACATCATTCCCGACAATGTGCTCTCAGTCTCAACACTTGCCAAGCATATAAATATTATGCTCAATCATTTACCACATCATATGTCATTACCAGATCGAAGTCCAATAGAACTTATCAAGATCACATCAATGATGACCAGAGTAATTGAAGAAAGCATATTGTTCCAGTTAAAAATACCGCTTATTAGTTCAGAAATATTTCAATCTTACCAATTATTCCCATATCCCACTATGCACTATGGTAATTTCATTCATATCAAGGCATCTAACAACATACTATTTGTCAGTGAAGGAAAACATCATTATTACTCTAGTAATGAACACCAGTTTCTTCGGTGCACAAAATTGAAAAAGCTGTGGCTTTGCCCTCAATTACATCCCATCTATCGCTCCTCAGGAAAACCTAATTGTGAGGTAGATATCCTTTTACGAAAGACCAATTTGTCTGCAGCGTGCGAAATTAGCATTAGCAAACCTAAAGCATTTTGGGAGCAACTTAATGCCAGAAATATGTGGATATTTTCCCTTCCGAAACCGCAAACTTTGGAAGTAAACTGCAACAACAACATTTCAGAAATAGAACTCCGTCAACAGGGAATTATTGAAGTACAACAGGGCTGCCGAGTTGATTCTGCCGAAGTAACGCTATGGACAGTGGACGAACCATCTGAGGATATATGGTACATCAATCCTAGCTTTAATTTGTCATCCAAATTACCTGAGCTGAAATGGTTAAAAATTAAAGAAGCAATCACTTCAATTCAATTGGGAGATATTCCAAAGATGACAACAGACTTCAAATTTGACCGTGGGTTCAGTTTTGATGACTTAAGTCTAGATGACATGCTGCGAGAACAGAGTTGGAAGTCAATTACAATAATCATCGCGACTATCTTGCTAGTGATTTTAATGCTAAAGGTAATTATCCAGTTGCTGACACCAAGACGGCCCAACTTTAGCTTGTAACCCACAGTTTTTCAATAGGGGGGAGAATGTGGAATCTTCCACATTTATTTAGTAAATATAAATAGGAATATGTAGACAAATAAGAGATAAAGACTGGGTGAGTGATTATCTCTTGTTACAGTCTTTGTTAATATTAGGAATATAAGAATTAATATGCTGATATGATGTACATACACGCATACATGTATGACACATACATATATATATAACAATAGATATTTGGGAAACGTATTTCTTATCAGAGAATTGAAACACATAAGAAATACGTCGCCATTTAAAATGATATGTAAGGGACAATGCTTTGTCTGGACTCTGATGCTTGTTATTTAGGAGCATTGTTGTTGAAATACATTGCATTGTCAATTGCTATCGTTTCCTAATATTTACTTAGGATAATAGGGACGTGCTTCTTATCTGTGGAGCGTTACCATTAGTTGTAAGTGTACATATAAGTATTTACATTTGTATATTTACACACTGGACGAACTGCGTTCGTTCAGATAGAGATAAGGATAGGTTAATTTTAGTATAAATAAAGAGCTCCGTGCAACGGAGCGTCAGTGTTCTTTCAACTATCAACAAGTGTAACAAAATAAAAAAAAAAATTGAAAGTTCTTTTTTCGAGGTTGACATATGTTATAGGCCTTACCAATACCATACGAAGATTGCATACTTGGAATTTCCAATACACCCCCAAAATCTGGAGTTAGGGGCCAAAAACCCCTTTTTCATAGGTTAAGTCATATATTATACCATAAATTTTTCTCCGTTTATCCCATTATAATTTCAATGTCGTTGAAAATACGCTTTTAACAGTATACGATCTGTTAATGTATCTTGATACATAATTACCTTATTACTTATTCGCACTTGAATTCCGATTGTTCTGTTTACTTTTGGTTATTCTTTTTCTACACTTTCCATTCTCAATGGAGCTTTTTTCGACATATCGTCGCTATAGAAGAAAAAAGACGCAAACAGTTTTGTTGAGGAAGAAAGACGCAAACTTTTTTCTTTCAAAGAAAGACGCATTAAAAATATTTTTCGAAAGAAAGACTTTATTTTTTTGATAACGAAGAAAGACGCTTTATTTTTTTTTTACTATAAAGAAAGACGCATTTAAATATTTTTTAGGAAAGAAAGACGTATTCGATTTTTTATTTTTCTTTGTCAATATTAATGCTAATGCGCCTATCTTCGCAGTTAATAATGCTAATGCGTCTTTCTTCGTCGAAATATTTTATAATGCGTCTCTGTTCGTCGAAATATTTTTTAATGCGTCTATCTTCGTCGACATGTTTTGTAAAGCGTCTTTCTTCTCCGACATATTTTTAAAGCGCCTTTTTTCGTCGACAAATTACTGACATGCGTCTTTCTTCTTCCGGAGCGACGATATGTCATTACAAAATACCCTAGTCCCCTAAAATTTTGAGGACTAACTCAAGAGATATTCCGGATTAATTAATTAATTCTCAATTAACTCCGAATTAATCAGCTATTGCGGATTATCGCTTCAAATGTTATTGTACTATTTATTAGAATACCCTGTGCAACTGGCTATAATAGACAAACAAACGGCTACAAACAAACTGCAATGTCATTTGTGCCGTAACTAGTGTTGGCTGTCGATTTGCGGTTTAATTAAAATCTCAGTAAATTGTGGTGCGTACATATGGGCTTACGCATTCCCATATGTACATACAGGCACGTGAATGCAAATAAGTGAAATAAGCATATACATTAAGCCGTATCACGTTATATGGACAAAAAAAAAAGTTTAATGTGTGTCAGTTTTATTTGAACACATGTCGAAAAAATATTTTTGGTGTAAAAAATTTTTTTTTAAGGCCCGCGTTAAAAACAGCCAAATCGCGTTTTTTGTAATAACTTCCTTATTTGATGTCGGATCTCTATGATCTTAATGTCGCAGAAAAGGTCTCGCTCAGCACTATATTTGGCCCATATAAAGCTTCGTCCTCAAAGGTTGTCCTGAGTTTTACCGTTAAAAATTTTGGAGTTACTATCCCTAGATTTTTTTTATTTTTATCACTAATACAAAGCTCTCAAAAAACCATGAAGAAGCCCCCAAAAAATTCTAGCCTTTATTCACAAACAAAAAAGTTATAACGTTGTAAAATGAAACACTGTTTTTTTTTTTATAAAAAAATTACCACAGCGAAACACGTCAGCTTAATTTTTGGCTCCAGATTACGATGGCGTTTTTAGAAAATCCGGATTAGCTCCCATTTTCGAGATATTTAAGAAAACATTTTCAGTTTTCACATACAAAGCGATCCGATGGGGGCGTATGAGTAACTATTGTTGAGGTATTAAAAATAAAGAAAAGGGGAAAAAACTATACGTACATATATGTATATAAAATGCATATGAGAGGAAAGAGAATACCCTGCACATAAATTTCAATTTGTTTTAAACGTTCGAAACCTGAATGTTTTAAAGAAAATTGTATTCAAAACAATGAAAATATGTCTTTAGCGGCGAATCATTCCCATTTTTCCATAATCTGAGTAATTTGCTTTTGGAGTGTGAGCAAAGTAATATAAGCGACGAAGAACTCACTTTCAAAGCTCTGAAACTTCTTTCATAAATATCTCAAAATTTGGAGGACATCGTCATTTTCGGTCTCGGTTATCATAGATAAGAAGATGTTTTCGGGATTAAAGTAATATGCATTATTTTCAATTGTAGGCTGAATAATTAACTGCATTTCTAGGGGCAGACGACACATCCAGCGCAAGTATTGATAATACATTTAGACTTCCGTTGTCTCTTTAGGCGCGTATAATTTTACAACGAACTCTAGCAGTTTTTCTAAATAACTTGGATGATTTTACGATACGCATGGATGCAGAAATCGTGAAGCCGTTGTAAGCCAGCGCGCTGTGCTTAGAGGTCCCACTTGAATACTTGCCAAATCTTCACTACAGCCATTATCATTCAATATAAATAACGTTGAATAACGAATAGTCCAATCATCAATAATTTTTTGCATATCATGTATCCAGTATTGGTAGCTGTTCCATCGCGGTACACCATTCTCAAGTCAAGCGAGAACTTAGAATACTTTTTAATCAAAAACTCATACTATATGGCGTTACTGCCTCATATAAATAAGAACTTGGGATAATTTTCCAAAAAACAGGTTCTCTGATTTTAAAACGGTATAACTTTTTTGTTTGTGAATAAAGGCTACAACTTTTTTAGCGGAGTCCTCATGGTTATTTGAGAGCTTTGTATTAGTGATAAAAATAAAAAAATCTAGGGATAGTAACTCCAAAATTTTTAAAGGTAAAACTCAGAACCACCTTTGAGGTCGAAACTTTATATGGGCCAAATATAGTGCTGAGCGAGACCTTTTCTGCGACATTAAGATCATAGAGATCTGACATCAGATAAGGAAGTTATTACAAAAAACGCCATTTAGCTGTTTTTAACGCGGGCCTAAAAAAAAAATTTTTACACCAAAAATATTTTTTCGACGTAAGTGTTCAAATAAAACTGACACAAGCAAACTTTATTTTCGCACTAAAAATAAAATTTCGTAAAAAAACTACGAAAGACTTTCGTAGTCTAGAGTTTCGTAAAATGTACGAAAGTTTCGTATATATTACGAAAGAATTTTTCTCAACAAAATCTAATTTTACGAATCTTTCGTAAATATTACGAAAGGGCTTTCGTAAACCATTTTCTAATATTTTTTTCGTATATATTACGAAATATTTCGTAAATATTACGAAACACTTTCGTAAATTTTCTTAAAATTGTCTTTACGAATAATTTCGTATATTGTACGAAAGTTTTCGTAACATTATCAAAGGATTAAAAGATTTACGAAATACATTCGTAATATATACGAAATAATTTCGTAATATTATCAATGGATTAAAAAATTTACGAAATACTTTCGTACAACAATATTTTACCGTACAAGTATTCTTTCATTGTGAAGTGTTGAGTCGGTGCAATAATATCAAAAATTATTTTAAGTAGTAAGTGCGTAATGAAATAATGTATAACAAAATAATGCATTGTATATAAAAAGACAATATTGATATATAAAATAAACTGTGATATTTTCCAACTTGATTCAACTTAAGGGTGAGTACATTAGTTGCATTTACTTTTTCCTTTTTTTCGGTCTTATCTATTTTCCTAAATTAATATCTACTTAATAAAATTATATAAAGAGATACTTCTACACTCAGAGAAAAAATTTTAAAAACATGTGAAAACATGCTTAAAATGGGCAAAAACGTATTTAAAAGTGATGTAGATACGACCATTTTTATTTTAAAAATGTTCATTGTAAAATCAAGAAAAAACATTTAAATTTAAAAATTTTTATTTTAATTCAAGCCGTATGAGATTTTGAACCTAAAAGTTGCGCCTTTATTCCCTTCATTTTAATTTTTAATTTAAAAATGATTCTATTTAATCCAAAATACATTTTTATTTCAAAACTTTCATTTTAAATTTACAAATTTTCATTTTTAAAATAAAAACGATCTGGTTTAAAACGTGCATTATAAAAATAAAAATTTTTTTTATTTTTTTTCTCCGAGTATAGCTGCCTGAATTTTAAGGTTTTAAGTAGTTTCCCTTTATCTTTATCTTTATCTTTATCTTTATCTTTATCTTTATCTTTATCTTTATCTTTATCTTTATCTTTATCTTTATCTTTATCTTTATCTTTATCTTTATCTTTATCTTTATCTTTATCTTTATCTTTATCTTTATCTTTATCTTTATCTTTATCTTTATCTTTATCTTTATCTTTATCTTTATCTTTATCTTTATCTTTATCTTTATCTTTATCTTTATCTTTATCTTTATCTTTATCTTTATCTTTATCTTTATCTTTATCTTTATCTTTATCTTTATCTTTATCTTTATCTTTATCTTTATCTTTATCTTTATCTTTATCTTTATCTTTATCTTTATCTTTATCTTTATCTTTATCTTTATCTTTATCTTTATCTTTATCTTTATCTTTATCTTTATCTTTATCTTTATCTTTATCTTTATCTTTATCTTTATCTTTATCTTTATCTTTATCTTTATCTTTATCTTTATCTTTATCTTTATCTTTATCTTTATCTTTATCTTTATCTTTATCTTTATCTTTATCTTTATCTTTATCTTTATCTTTATCTTTATCTTTATCTTTATCTTTATCTTTATCTTTATCTTTATCTTTATCTTTATCTTTATCTTTATCTTTATCTTTATCTTTATCTTTATCTTTATCTTTATCTTTATCTTTATCTTTATCTTTATCTTTATCTTTATCTTTATCTTTATCTTTATCTTTATCTTTATCTTTATCTTTATCTTTATCTTTATCTTTATCTTTATCTTTATCTTTATCTTTATCTTTATCTTTATCTTTATCTTTATCTTTATCTTTATCTTTATCTTTATCTTTATCTTTATCTTTATCTTTATCTTTATCTTTATCTTTATCTTTATCTTTATCTTTATCTTTATCTTTATCTTTATCTTTATCTTTATCTTTATCTTTATCTTTATCTTTATCTTTATCTTTATCTTTATCTTTATCTTTATCTTTATCTTTATCTTTATCTTTATCTTTATCTTTATCTTTATCTTTATCTTTATCTTTATCTTTATCTTTATCTTTATCTTTATCTTTATCTTTATCTTTATCTTTATCTTTATCTTTATCTTTATCTTTATCTTTATCTTTATCTTTATCTTTATCTTTATCTTTATCTTTATCTTTATCTTTATCTTTATCTTTATCTTTATCTTTATCTTTATCTTTATCTTTATCTTTATCTTTATCTTTATCTTTATCTTTATCTTTATCTTTATCTTTATCTTTATCTTTATCTTTATCTTTATCTTTATCTTTATCTTTATCTTTATCTTTATCTTTATCTTTATCTTTATCTTTATCTTTATCTTTATCTTTATCTTTATCTTTATCTTTATCTTTATCTTTATCTTTATCTTTATCTTTATCTTTATCTTTATCTTTATCTTTATCTTTATCTTTATCTTTATCTTTATCTTTATCTTTATCTTTATCTTTATCTTTATCTTTATCTTTATCTTTATCTTTATCTTTATCTTTATCTTTATCTTTATCTTTATCTTTATCTTTATCTTTATCTTTATCTTTATCTTTATCTTTATCTTTATCTTTATCTTTATCTTTATCTTTATCTTTATCTTTATCTTTATCTTTATCTTTATCTTTATCTTTATCTTTATCTTTATCTTTATCTTTATCTTTATCTTTATCTTTATCTTTATCTTTATCTTTATCTTTATCTTTATCTTTATCTTTATCTTTATCTTTATCTTTATCTTTATCTTTATCTTTATCTTTATCTTTATCTTTATCTTTATCTTTATCTTTATCTTTATCTTTATCTTTATCTTTATCTTTATCTTTATCTTTATCTTTATCTTTATCTTTATCTTTATCTTTATCTTTATCTTTATCTTTATCTTTATCTTTATCTTTATCTTTATCTTTATCTTTATCTTTATCTTTATCTTTATCTTTATCTTTATCTTTATCTTTATCTTTATCTTTATCTTTATCTTTATCTTTATCTTTATCTTTATCTTTATCTTTATCTTTATCTTTATCTTTATCTTTATCTTTATCTTTATCTTTATCTTTATCTTTATCTTTATCTTTATCTTTATCTTTATCTTTATCTTTATCTTTATCTTTATCTTTATCTTTATCTTTATCTTTATCTTTATCTTTATCTTTATCTTTATCTTTATCTTTATCTTTATCTTTATCTTTATCTTTATCTTTATCTTTATCTTTATCTTTATCTTTATCTTTATCTTTATCTTTATCTTTATCTTTATCTTTATCTTTATCTTTATCTTTATCTTTATCTTTATCTTTATCTTTATCTTTATCTTTATCTTTATCTTTATCTTTATCTTTATCTTTATCTTTATCTTTATCTTTATCTTTATCTTTATCTTTATCTTTATCTTTATCTTTATCTTTATCTTTATCTTTATCTTTATCTTTATCTTTATCTTTATCTTTATCTTTATCTTTATCTTTATCTTTATCTTTATCTTTATCTTTATCTTTATCTTTATCTTTATCTTTATCTTTATCTTTATCTTTATCTTTATCTTTATCTTTATCTTTATCTTTATCTTTATCTTTATCTTTATCTTTATCTTTATCTTTATCTTTAGGGGCATTTCAGTTATTACATCTGGGTCTGGGTTAAGATAAATTTTTACTGAAACAATCCGGCTCATAATGAAAATTGGCTGCACTTGAAAAGAACTAAAAAGAAGAAGAAACATACACAACATATACCCAGCAGTAAAAATCTGAAATGAATCCTTTATGAATCACTGATGAAATTCATCATGAGAAGGCATCAGTGAATGCTTTCATATAAAGGCTGCTGAATTTTTTCAAATAAATGGTTTGCTTTCCTCATGCCTATATGACTCCGTTCGGAGCCGGCATAAAACTGTCCAATGGTAGGAAAAACAAAAGGAGCACACCTCGAATTGGGAGAGAAGCTCGGACATAAAACTTGTCAGAGTTATAATAGCGCAAAAACAATTCTTCTGTCAAACTAAATGAAAATAACTATTTCAAAAATTATTTTTTTGGAAATTTGTATTTAAAATTACTGAAATAAATTATGAAACTCAAATGGCGGGATAGCTATGTATTCCATGTTATAAGGAGAAGCTAGTGCGCACTATAATTTTTCTTCCGGACTTCTTCTTTCCCCTTACGGCCAAAGTAGAAGCTTACAAGAGGCAAATTTGAAATTTGTATTTCCATATATTTTTTATTTTAAATATAATTTGTTTTATAGTTGTCAAATTGAAAAATTTGTCAGAAAAGCTGCCGAATGTCAAAAAACCTACCGAAATACAAGCTGGCTCGTGGGTTTATAACCGCCTAGATGATATTTCGTTTGGTTTTTTCAATATAACTTGCGCGCTTGCACCAACGCAAAACGATAGTGATGAATATTCAACAAGAATGATCATTTAGCAGAGAAACAAATTTACTGCAGGGTATATGTATATATATGTATACATACACAAATGTCACTTTTCAGTTCTGCCAAATCAAAAGAGCACTGTGCTGCCAAATCAGCACGGAAAAAACAAATCGAACAGGGCGGATCAGAAATTGAACCAGCAATTTATCTGGTTTAATCGAGCTGAAATCTTTGTTGTTGCATTTACGTGCAAAAATTTTTATCTGGGTTAGGATCACCGTATGTGAAACACGGCTTTTATCTTTATCTTTATCTTTATCTTTATCTTTATCTTTATCTTTATCTTTATCTTTATCTTTATCTTTATCTTTATCTTTATCTTTATCTTTATCTTTATCTTTATCTTTATCTTTATCTTTATCTTTATCTTTATCTTTATCTTTATCTTTATCTTTATCTTTATCTTTATCTTTATCTTTATCTTTATCTTTATCTTTATCTTTATCTTTATCTTTATCTTTATCTTTATCTTTATCTTTATCTTTATCTTTATCTTTATCTTTATCTTTATCTTTATCTTTATCTTTATCTTTATCTTTATCTTTATCTTTATCTTTATCTTTATCTTTATCTTTATCTTTATCTTTATCTTTATCTTTATCTTTATCTTTATCTTTATCTTTATCTTTATCTTTATCTTTATCTTTATCTTTATCTTTATCTTTATCTTTATCTTTATCTTTATCTTTATCTTTATCTTTATCTTTATCTTTATCTTTATCTTTATCTTTATCTTTATCTTTATCTTTATCTTTATCTTTATCTTTATCTTTATCTTTATCTTTATCTTTATCTTTATCTTTATCTTTATCTTTATCTTTATCTTTATCTTTATCTTTATCTTTATCTTTATCTTTATCTTTATCTTTATCTTTATCTTTATCTTTATCTTTATCTTTATCTTTATCTTTATCTTTATCTTTATCTTTATCTTTATCTTTATCTTTATCTTTATCTTTATCTTTATCTTTATCTTTATCTTTATCTTTATCTTTATCTTTATCTTTATCTTTATCTTTATCTTTATCTTTATCTTTATCTTTATCTTTATCTTTATCTTTATCTTTATCTTTATCTTTATCTTTATCTTTATCTTTATCTTTATCTTTATCTTTATCTTTATCTTTATCTTTATCTTTATCTTTATCTTTATCTTTATCTTTATCTTTATCTTTATCTTTATCTTTATCTTTATCTTTATCTTTATCTTTATCTTTATCTTTATCTTTATCTTTATCTTTATCTTTATCTTTATCTTTATCTTTATCTTTATCTTTATCTTTATCTTTATCTTTATCTTTATCTTTATCTTTATCTTTATCTTTATCTTTATCTTTATCTTTATCTTTATCTTTATCTTTATCTTTATCTTTATCTTTATCTTTATCTTTATCTTTATCTTTATCTTTATCTTTATCTTTATCTTTATCTTTATCTTTATCTTTATCTTTATCTTTATCTTTATCTTTATCTTTATCTTTATCTTTATCTTTATCTTTATCTTTATCTTTATCTTTATCTTTATCTTTATCTTTATCTTTATCTTTATCTTTATCTTTATCTTTATCTTTATCTTTATCTTTATCTTTATCTTTATCTTTATCTTTATCTTTATCTTTATCTTTATCTTTATCTTTATCTTTATCTTTATCTTTATCTTTATCTTTATCTTTATCTTTATCTTTATCTTTATCTTTATCTTTATCTTTATCTTTATCTTTATCTTTATCTTTATCTTTATCTTTATCTTTATCTTTATCTTTATCTTTATCTTTATCTTTATCTTTATCTTTATCTTTATCTTTATCTTTATCTTTATCTTTATCTTTATCTTTATCTTTATCTTTATCTTTATCTTTATCTTTATCTTTATCTTTATCTTTATCTTTATCTTTATCTTTATCTTTATCTTTATCTTTATCTTTATCTTTATCTTTATCTTTATCTTTATCTTTATCTTTATCTTTATCTTTATCTTTATCTTTATCTTTATCTTTATCTTTATCTTTATCTTTATCTTTATCTTTATCTTTATCTTTATCTTTATCTTTATCTTTATCTTTATCTTTATCTTTATCTTTATCTTTATCTTTATCTTTATCTTTATCTTTATCTTTATCTTTATCTTTATCTTTATCTTTATCTTTATCTTTATCTTTATCTTTATCTTTATCTTTATCTTTATCTTTATCTTTATCTTTATCTTTATCTTTATCTTTATCTTTATCTTTATCTTTATCTTTATCTTTATCTTTATCTTTATCTTTATCTTTATCTTTATCTTTATCTTTATCTTTATCTTTATCTTTATCTTTATCTTTATCTTTATCTTTATCTTTATCTTTATCTTTATCTTTATCTTTATCTTTATCTTTATCTTTATCTTTATCTTTATCTTTATCTTTATCTTTATCTTTATCTTTATCTTTAGGGGCATTTCAGTTATTACATCTGGGTCTGGGTTAAGATAAATTTTTACTGAAACAATCCGGCTCATAATGAAAATTGGCTGCACTTGAAAAAAACTAAAAAGAAGAAGAAACATACACAACATATACCCAGCAGTAAAAATCTGAAATGAATCCTTTATGAATCACTGATGAAATTCATCATGAGAAGGCATCAGTGAATGCTTTCATATAAAGGCTGCTGAATTTTTTCAAATAAATGGTTTGCTTTCCTCATGCCTATATGACTCCGTTCGGAGCCGGCATAAAACTGTCCAATGGTAGGAAAAACAAAAGGAGCACACCTCGAATTGGGAGAGAAGCTCGGACATAAAACTTGTCAGAGTTATAATAGCGCAAAAACAATTCTTCTGTACGTTGAAAAGAGACAAATACTCCCTCAAAAACAATTTGATTGACTTTAAACTTCAAACTAAATGAAAATAACTATTTCAAAAATTATTTTTTTGGAAATTTGTATTTAAAATTACTGAAATAAATTATGAAACTCAAATGGCGGGATAGCTATGTATTCCATGTTATAAGGAGAAGCTAGTGCGCACTATAATTTTTCTTCCGGACTTCTTCTTTCCCCTTACGGCCAAAGTAGAAGCTTACAAGAGGCAAATTTGAAATTTGTATTTCCATATATTTTTTATTTTAAATATAATTTGTTTTATAGTTGTCAAATTGAAAAATTTGTCAGAAAAGCTGCCGAATGTCAAAAAACCTACCGAAATACAAGCTGGCTCGTGGGTTTATAACCGCCTAGATGATATTTCGTTTGGTTTTTTCAATATAACTTGCGCGCTTGCACCAACGCAAAACGATAGTGATGAATATTCAACAAGAATGATCATTTAGCAGAGAAACAAATTTACTGCAGGGTATATGTATATATATGTATACATACACAAATGTCACTTTTCAGTTCTGCCAAATCAAAAGAGCACTGTGCTGCCAAATCAGCACGGAAAAAACAAATCGAACAGGGCGGATCAGAAATTGAACCAGCAATTTATCTGGTTTAATCGAGCTGAAATCTTTGTTGTTGCATTTACGTGCAAAAATTTTTATCTGGGTTAGGATCACCGTATGTGAAACACGGCTTTTATCTTTATCTTTATCTTTATCTTTATCTTTATCTTTATCTTTATCTTTATCTTTATCTTTATCTTTATCTTTATCTTTATCTTTATCTTTATCTTTATCTTTATCTTTATCTTTATCTTTATCTTTATCTTTATCTTTATCTTTATCTTTATCTTTATCTTTATCTTTATCTTTATCTTTATCTTTATCTTTATCTTTATCTTTATCTTTATCTTTATCTTTATCTTTATCTTTATCTTTATCTTTATCTTTATCTTTATCTTTATCTTTATCTTTATCTTTATCTTTATCTTTATCTTTATCTTTATCTTTATCTTTATCTTTATCTTTATCTTTATCTTTATCTTTATCTTTATCTTTATCTTTATCTTTATCTTTATCTTTATCTTTATCTTTATCTTTATCTTTATCTTTATCTTTATCTTTATCTTTATCTTTATCTTTATCTTTATCTTTATCTTTATCTTTATCTTTATCTTTATCTTTATCTTTATCTTTATCTTTATCTTTATCTTTATCTTTATCTTTATCTTTATCTTTATCTTTATCTTTATCTTTATCTTTATCTTTATCTTTATCTTTATCTTTATCTTTATCTTTATCTTTATCTTTATCTTTATCTTTATCTTTATCTTTATCTTTATCTTTATCTTTATCTTTATCTTTATCTTTATCTTTATCTTTATCTTTATCTTTATCTTTATCTTTATCTTTATCTTTATCTTTATCTTTATCTTTATCTTTATCTTTATCTTTATCTTTATCTTTATCTTTATCTTTATCTTTATCTTTATCTTTATCTTTATCTTTATCTTTATCTTTATCTTTATCTTTATCTTTATCTTTATCTTTATCTTTATCTTTATCTTTATCTTTATCTTTATCTTTATCTTTATCTTTATCTTTATCTTTATCTTTATCTTTATCTTTATCTTTATCTTTATCTTTATCTTTATCTTTATCTTTATCTTTATCTTTATCTTTATCTTTATCTTTATCTTTATCTTTATCTTTATCTTTATCTTTATCTTTATCTTTATCTTTATCTTTATCTTTATCTTTATCTTTATCTTTATCTTTATCTTTATCTTTATCTTTATCTTTATCTTTATCTTTATCTTTATCTTTATCTTTATCTTTATCTTTATCTTTATCTTTATCTTTATCTTTATCTTTATCTTTATCTTTATCTTTATCTTTATCTTTATCTTTATCTTTATCTTTATCTTTATCTTTATCTTTATCTTTATCTTTATCTTTATCTTTATCTTTATCTTTATCTTTATCTTTATCTTTATCTTTATCTTTATCTTTATCTTTATCTTTATCTTTATCTTTATCTTTATCTTTATCTTTATCTTTATCTTTATCTTTATCTTTATCTTTATCTTTATCTTTATCTTTATCTTTATCTTTATCTTTATCTTTATCTTTATCTTTATCTTTATCTTTATCTTTATCTTTATCTTTATCTTTATCTTTATCTTTATCTTTATCTTTATCTTTATCTTTATCTTTATCTTTATCTTTATCTTTATCTTTATCTTTATCTTTATCTTTATCTTTATCTTTATCTTTATCTTTATCTTTATCTTTATCTTTATCTTTATCTTTATCTTTATCTTTATCTTTATCTTTATCTTTATCTTTATCTTTATCTTTATCTTTATCTTTATCTTTATCTTTATCTTTATCTTTATCTTTATCTTTATCTTTATCTTTATCTTTATCTTTATCTTTATCTTTATCTTTATCTTTATCTTTATCTTTATCTTTATCTTTATCTTTATCTTTATCTTTATCTTTATCTTTATCTTTATCTTTATCTTTATCTTTATCTTTATCTTTATCTTTATCTTTATCTTTATCTTTATCTTTATCTTTATCTTTATCTTTATCTTTATCTTTATCTTTATCTTTATCTTTATCTTTATCTTTATCTTTATCTTTATCTTTATCTTTATCTTTATCTTTATCTTTATCTTTATCTTTATCTTTATCTTTATCTTTATCTTTATCTTTATCTTTATCTTTATCTTTATCTTTATCTTTATCTTTATCTTTATCTTTATCTTTATCTTTATCTTTATCTTTATCTTTATCTTTATCTTTATCTTTATCTTTATCTTTATCTTTATCTTTATCTTTATCTTTATCTTTATCTTTATCTTTATCTTTATCTTTATCTTTATCTTTATCTTTATCTTTATCTTTATCTTTATCTTTATCTTTATCTTTATCTTTATCTTTATCTTTATCTTTATCTTTATCTTTATCTTTATCTTTATCTTTATCTTTATCTTTATCTTTATCTTTATCTTTATCTTTATCTTTATCTTTATCTTTATCTTTATCTTTATCTTTATCTTTATCTTTATCTTTATCTTTATCTTTATCTTTATCTTTATCTTTATCTTTATCTTTATCTTTATCTTTATCTTTATCTTTATCTTTATCTTTATCTTTATCTTTATCTTTATCTTTATCTTTATCTTTATCTTTATCTTTATCTTTATCTTTATCTTTATCTTTATCTTTATCTTTATCTTTATCTTTATCTTTATCTTTATCTTTATCTTTATCTTTATCTTTATCTTTATCTTTATCTTTATCTTTATCTTTATCTTTATCTTTATCTTTATCTTTATCTTTATCTTTATCTTTATCTTTATCTTTATCTTTATCTTTATCTTTATCTTTATCTTTATCTTTATCTTTATCTTTATCTTTATCTTTATCTTTATCTTTATCTTTATCTTTATCTTTATCTTTATCTTTATCTTTATCTTTATCTTTATCTTTATCTTTATCTTTATCTTTATCTTTATCTTTATCTTTATCTTTATCTTTATCTTTATCTTTATCTTTATCTTTATCTTTATCTTTATCTTTATCTTTATCTTTATCTTTATCTTTATCTTTATCTTTATCTTTATCTTTATCTTTATCTTTATCTTTATCTTTATCTTTATCTTTATCTTTATCTTTATCTTTATCTTTATCTTTATCTTTATCTTTATCTTTATCTTTATCTTTATCTTTATCTTTATCTTTATCTTTATCTTTATCTTTATCTTTATCTTTATCTTTATCTTTATCTTTATCTTTATCTTTATCTTTATCTTTATCTTTATCTTTATCTTTATCTTTATCTTTATCTTTATCTTTATCTTTATCTTTATCTTTATCTTTATCTTTATCTTTATCTTTATCTTTATCTTTATCTTTATCTTTATCTTTATCTTTATCTTTATCTTTATCTTTATCTTTATCTTTATCTTTATCTTTATCTTTATCTTTATCTTTATCTTTATCTTTATCTTTATCTTTATCTTTATCTTTATCTTTATCTTTATCTTTATCTTTATCTTTATCTTTATCTTTATCTTTATCTTTATCTTTATCTTTATCTTTATCTTTATCTTTATCTTTATCTTTATCTTTATCTTTATCTTTATCTTTATCTTTATCTTTATCTTTATCTTTATCTTTATCTTTATCTTTATCTTTATCTTTATCTTTATCTTTATCTTTATCTTTATCTTTATCTTTATCTTTATCTTTATCTTTATCTTTATCTTTATCTTTATCTTTATCTTTATCTTTATCTTTATCTTTATCTTTATCTTTATCTTTATCTTTATCTTTATCTTTATCTTTATCTTTATCTTTATCTTTATCTTTATCTTTATCTTTATCTTTATCTTTATCTTTATCTTTATCTTTATCTTTATCTTTATCTTTATCTTTATCTTTATCTTTATCTTTATCTTTATCTTTATCTTTATCTTTATCTTTATCTTTATCTTTATCTTTATCTTTATCTTTATCTTTATCTTTATCTTTATCTTTATCTTTATCTTTATCTTTATCTTTATCTTTATCTTTATCTTTATCTTTATCTTTATCTTTATCTTTATCTTTATCTTTATCTTTATCTTTATCTTTATCTTTATCTTTATCTTTATCTTTATCTTTATCTTTATCTTTATCTTTATCTTTATCTTTATCTTTATCTTTATCTTTATCTTTATCTTTATCTTTATCTTTATCTTTATCTTTATCTTTATCTTTATCTTTATCTTTATCTTTATCTTTATCTTTATCTTTATCTTTATCTTTATCTTTATCTTTATCTTTATCTTTATCTTTATCTTTATCTTTATCTTTATCTTTATCTTTATCTTTATCTTTATCTTTATCTTTATCTTTATCTTTATCTTTATCTTTATCTTTATCTTTATCTTTATCTTTATCTTTATCTTTATCTTTATCTTTATCTTTATCTTTATCTTTATCTTTATCTTTATCTTTATCTTTATCTTTATCTTTATCTTTATCTTTATCTTTATCTTTATCTTTATCTTTATCTTTATCTTTATCTTTATCTTTATCTTTATCTTTATCTTTATCTTTATCTTTATCTTTATCTTTATCTTTATCTTTATCTTTATCTTTATCTTTATCTTTATCTTTATCTTTATCTTTATCTTTATCTTTATCTTTATCTTTATCTTTATCTTTATCTTTATCTTTATCTTTATCTTTATCTTTATCTTTATCTTTATCTTTATCTTTATCTTTATCTTTATCTTTATCTTTATCTTTATCTTTATCTTTATCTTTATCTTTATCTTTATCTTTATCTTTATCTTTATCTTTATCTTTATCTTTATCTTTATCTTTATCTTTATCTTTATCTTTATCTTTATCTTTATCTTTATCTTTATCTTTATCTTTATCTTTATCTTTATCTTTATCTTTATCTTTATCTTTATCTTTATCTTTATCTTTATCTTTATCTTTATCTTTATCTTTATCTTTATCTTTATCTTTATCTTTATCTTTATCTTTATCTTTATCTTTATCTTTATCTTTATCTTTATCTTTATCTTTATCTTTATCTTTATCTTTATCTTTATCTTTATCTTTATCTTTATCTTTATCTTTATCTTTATCTTTATCTTTATCTTTATCTTTATCTTTATCTTTATCTTTATCTTTATCTTTATCTTTATCTTTATCTTTATCTTTATCTTTATCTTTATCTTTATCTTTATCTTTATCTTTATCTTTATCTTTATCTTTATCTTTATCTTTATCTTTATCTTTATCTTTATCTTTATCTTTATCTTTATCTTTATCTTTATCTTTATCTTTATCTTTATCTTTATCTTTATCTTTATCTTTATCTTTATCTTTATCTTTATCTTTATCTTTATCTTTATCTTTATCTTTATCTTTATCTTTATCTTTATCTTTATCTTTATCTTTATCTTTATCTTTATCTTTATCTTTATCTTTATCTTTATCTTTATCTTTATCTTTATCTTTATCTTTATCTTTATCTTTATCTTTATCTTTATCTTTATCTTTATCTTTATCTTTATCTTTATCTTTATCTTTATCTTTATCTTTATCTTTATCTTTATCTTTATCTTTATCTTTATCTTTATCTTTATCTTTATCTTTATCTTTATCTTTATCTTTATCTTTATCTTTATCTTTATCTTTATCTTTATCTTTATCTTTATCTTTATCTTTATCTTTATCTTTATCTTTATCTTTATCTTTATCTTTATCTTTATCTTTATCTTTATCTTTATCTTTATCTTTATCTTTATCTTTATCTTTATCTTTATCTTTATCTTTATCTTTATCTTTATCTTTATCTTTATCTTTATCTTTATCTTTATCTTTATCTTTATCTTTATCTTTATCTTTATCTTTATCTTTATCTTTATCTTTATCTTTATCTTTATCTTTATCTTTATCTTTATCTTTATCTTTATCTTTATCTTTATCTTTATCTTTATCTTTATCTTTATCTTTATCTTTATCTTTATCTTTATCTTTATCTTTATCTTTATCTTTATCTTTATCTTTATCTTTATCTTTATCTTTATCTTTATCTTTATCTTTATCTTTATCTTTATCTTTATCTTTATCTTTATCTTTATCTTTATCTTTATCTTTATCTTTATCTTTATCTTTATCTTTATCTTTATCTTTATCTTTATCTTTATCTTTATCTTTATCTTTATCTTTATCTTTATCTTTATCTTTATCTTTATCTTTATCTTTATCTTTATCTTTATCTTTATCTTTATCTTTATCTTTATCTTTATCTTTATCTTTATCTTTATCTTTATCTTTATCTTTATCTTTATCTTTATCTTTATCTTTATCTTTATCTTTATCTTTATCTTTATCTTTATCTTTATCTTTATCTTTATCTTTATCTTTATCTTTATCTTTATCTTTATCTTTATCTTTATCTTTATCTTTATCTTTATCTTTATCTTTATCTTTATCTTTATCTTTATCTTTATCTTTATCTTTATCTTTATCTTTATCTTTATCTTTATCTTTATCTTTATCTTTATCTTTATCTTTATCTTTATCTTTATCTTTATCTTTATCTTTATCTTTATCTTTATCTTTATCTTTATCTTTATCTTTATCTTTATCTTTATCTTTATCTTTATCTTTATCTTTATCTTTATCTTTATCTTTATCTTTATCTTTATCTTTATCTTTATCTTTATCTTTATCTTTATCTTTATCTTTATCTTTATCTTTATCTTTATCTTTATCTTTATCTTTATCTTTATCTTTATCTTTATCTTTATCTTTATCTTTATCTTTATCTTTATCTTTATCTTTATCTTTATCTTTATCTTTATCTTTATCTTTATCTTTATCTTTATCTTTATCTTTATCTTTATCTTTATCTTTATCTTTATCTTTATCTTTATCTTTATCTTTATCTTTATCTTTATCTTTATCTTTATCTTTATCTTTATCTTTATCTTTATCTTTATCTTTATCTTTATCTTTATCTTTATCTTTATCTTTATCTTTATCTTTATCTTTATCTTTATCTTTATCTTTATCTTTATCTTTATCTTTATCTTTATCTTTATCTTTATCTTTATCTTTATCTTTATCTTTATCTTTATCTTTATCTTTATCTTTATCTTTATCTTTATCTTTATCTTTATCTTTATCTTTATCTTTATCTTTATCTTTATCTTTATCTTTATCTTTATCTTTATCTTTATCTTTATCTTTATCTTTATCTTTATCTTTATCTTTATCTTTATCTTTATCTTTATCTTTATCTTTATCTTTATCTTTATCTTTATCTTTATCTTTATCTTTATCTTTATCTTTATCTTTATCTTTATCTTTATCTTTATCTTTATCTTTATCTTTATCTTTATCTTTATCTTTATCTTTATCTTTATCTTTATCTTTATCTTTATCTTTATCTTTATCTTTATCTTTATCTTTATCTTTATCTTTATCTTTATCTTTATCTTTATCTTTATCTTTATCTTTATCTTTATCTTTATCTTTATCTTTATCTTTATCTTTATCTTTATCTTTATCTTTATCTTTATCTTTATCTTTATCTTTATCTTTATCTTTATCTTTATCTTTATCTTTATCTTTATCTTTATCTTTATCTTTATCTTTATCTTTATCTTTATCTTTATCTTTATCTTTATCTTTATCTTTATCTTTATCTTTATCTTTATCTTTATCTTTATCTTTATCTTTATCTTTATCTTTATCTTTATCTTTATCTTTATCTTTATCTTTATCTTTATCTTTATCTTTATCTTTATCTTTATCTTTATCTTTATCTTTATCTTTATCTTTATCTTTATCTTTATCTTTATCTTTATCTTTATCTTTATCTTTATCTTTATCTTTATCTTTATCTTTATCTTTATCTTTATCTTTATCTTTATCTTTATCTTTATCTTTATCTTTATCTTTATCTTTATCTTTATCTTTATCTTTATCTTTATCTTTATCTTTATCTTTATCTTTATCTTTATCTTTATCTTTATCTTTATCTTTATCTTTATCTTTATCTTTATCTTTATCTTTATCTTTATCTTTATCTTTATCTTTATCTTTATCTTTATCTTTATCTTTATCTTTATCTTTATCTTTATCTTTATCTTTATCTTTATCTTTATCTTTATCTTTATCTTTATCTTTATCTTTATCTTTATCTTTATCTTTATCTTTATCTTTATCTTTATCTTTATCTTTATCTTTATCTTTATCTTTATCTTTATCTTTATCTTTATCTTTATCTTTATCTTTATCTTTATCTTTATCTTTATCTTTATCTTTATCTTTATCTTTATCTTTATCTTTATCTTAGTCTTAATTTTTAATTTTAAATTTTCTTTTTTTCTTTTTCTTTTTCACAGGGTTATCTATTTAAGTGGATCGGAACGACGTCCACATTTGCAAATTGCGATTTCCAAAGTTTCCTATGTTTGTCAGACGTATAAGCAATATGTACCTCTTATTTTATTAGGGCACAGCCAGACGACGCAAGAAATTACTTTCGGAAAGTGAAAAATTCAAATTTTTGTATTTGTTGCCTTTCTGAAAGTAATTTCTTGCATCGTCTGGCTGTGCCCTTAGTTACTAAAATTAATATAAATATAAATGTAAAATATTAAATTACTAAAGAACTTTTAAATTAATTGAATAAATTAATAATAAAATGACATAAATTAAAACTAAAATGAAATTATCTGAACTTATTTCTTATGCATATATAAAACATTTTTCTCTTAGCATAATTTTATTGATATACATACATATTTCGAAAAAGTTTTCAAATTTAGTTGAAATATACATCATATATACATATATATATGTATGTAATAATTAGGGTTTTTTAGCTTTAAGCTAAAAAATAATTTGGTCAATTGTACAACAATTTGATAGCTCTAACAGCCTTCGTAAATGTACGAAAGCGGTTTCGTAATATCTACGAAATCTTTCGTTGCTCAAAAGTACGAAAGTATTTCGTAATTAGTACGAAAGCCTTCGTAAATACTACGAAAGTATTTTGTAAATAGTACGAAAGCCTTCGTAAATATACGAAAGTATTTCGTAAATACTATGAAAGTATGCCGTAAATAGTACGAAACCTTTCGTAAATACAACGAAAGTATTTCGTAAATAGTACGAAAGCCTTCGTAAATACTACGAAAGTATTTCGTAAATACTACGAAAGTATTTCGTAAATATACGAAAGTATTTCGTAAATACTACGAAAGTATTTCGTAAATAGTACGAAATAGCTTTCGCACTATTTACGAAACCATTCGTTGCTCAATTTTACGAAAGTATTTCGTAATATGTACGAAAGATTTCGTAATATTTACGAAATATTATTTTGAGTGCGTGATGCGGCTTAATATACATATGTATATACCCCTTTTGTGTGCCGTTGTGCACTTTAATCGGCAGTTTTCCGCAATAATTGCGTTTACATATTTGCTTGGCATGATGGCCAGGCCAGTGGTGGGTGCCCACATTATTAGCACCCACCAGCATTCGTATATAATTTGCTATTTTGTTATTTCAACCACACTCAAAAAAAAAAAATTACTCAGATTATGGAAAAATGGGAATGATTCGGCGCTAAAGACATATTTCCATATTTTGATGTACAATTTTCTTTAAAACGTGGTTTTTATTCCTTGATTTGAAGAAAATCGTACATCAAAATATGGAAATACGTCTTTAGCGCCGAATCATTCCCACTTTTCCATAATCTGAGTAAGTTGTTTTTTCAGTGCATATACATATACATACATATTTATACATATGTGGGGAAAATCTCTAGTATATTTTGCGCCTCTATTGCCGCGCGTTCATGCTCCTGGCGAATTTCACATGGTGTTATCCTAGACGGTGTCAATGCATACGTTCATAGAATTTTTGTCACTTCACTCAATTGACTGCTCCTGAACTGTTGAGGATCTAACTACAATACAACTAATGCCTATTTGACGCCGTTTTGCTAGAGTTCTTAACAGCAAATTTTGATTCACTATTAATTGATTACCCTACAGGTTATAAACGATCTACCATAACATGTATGTATGTATGTATGTATATACTTCGCTAACCAAGCGCGTTATGCCACACAGACATGGGCATCTGCAATTACAAAATTTTTCAATTACAATTACTTGTAATTGTAATTCAAAAATTTCCAATTACAATTACTTGTAATTGTAATTGAAAAACTTCAGATACAATTACATGTAATTGTCATCGAAAAGGTATCAATTACAGGTAATTGTGAATGAAATGCATCAATTACATGTAAGTCTGCTGTTATGATCCACCCACTTTGATTGATTTTTATACTCAAAATAACTATGTATGCTCTTAGATGTAGGTATGTATTAGCTTAGGGATGCGCCAACACCCAAAAAAAATTAACTAATTCACTGTTCAATTACATGTAATTGAACACTATTCGGTAACAATTACATGTAATTGAATACTACTGAGTTATTTTAACAACAGCATTTCAATTACAATTGCAAACATGTAATTGGAAAATTTTCCATTACAATTACTTATAATTGTAATTGAAAAATATGAATTACAATTACAAGTAATTGTAATTGTTGTGTGTAATCAATTACAAAAAATGTAATTGAGTATGCCCATGTCTGATGCCACATATGCGGCTCCCAAAAGAAAACAGCTGCTGCTGCACTGAAACATTGCCTTTGTGCGCGAAACTCTCTACATAGTTAATCACGTTTTATCGGCTGAAAAGATAGTGTAATAAATTTTAGTGCACGAAATATTAATTACTTTTTTGTTTTTGTTTTTGAATTGTGTTAATTATACATAGATTGTAACAGTTTTTTTTTTTTTTAATAATAATTCCCAACGGTTTACCCTCCATATCCCGCCCGACCGCCGCGAGGGGCGCAATCCGCATGACGCACGGATATATATTTTTAATTTTGCCAAGGTGTTGAGTGGCTGGAGTTTGTTAAACGTCGAGTTCTTATGCTGCTCAGCTACAGAATATAAATTCATCAGCTGATTACACATACTTAAGTTTATATATACACTTAGAAGCAATTACTTAGTTAACAATAAAATACATATTATCCTAAATTAGTAGAAGGAAACTATATCTAGTAGACAAATTGTTATTTGTTAAGAATTGAAAGAAGAGTTTTCCTTATAATGGATAGAGAGTCAGAGATGTCAAAGTAGGTAGAGTATGTGTTAAAACTTTTGCATAGATATCGGAATGGCTCATATAATTCAAAATTAGTTTTACATTGTTTTAAAAATATGGGCTGGTAATGTCTTGATGGACGGGCAGGAATGTTTAAACTTATTTCAGAAAGAAGAAATGGACTATTTATTGATCCCTTCAGCAGTTTCGTTACGAATATTACACCCAGAGTTTCCCTACGACTAGCTAAAGTTGGAAGGTTAATAAGTTTTAAGCGACTAGTGTACGAAGGAAGATTGCAATGAGGGTTCCAATTCAAATTTCTTAATGCAAAAAGTAAAAATTGTTTTTGAATCGATTCAAGTCGATCAGAATGAATTTTGTAACTCGGATTCCAGATTATAGATGCGTATTCTAGTGTCGGTCTTACTAAGGTTGTGAAAAGGGCTTTAGTTACGTAGGGGTCACTAAATTCCTTAGACCAACGTTTTACAAACGCTAGAACACTTTTAGCTTTATTTATCATGACGTTGATGTGAAGGTTGAAATTAAGTTTATAATCGAATCTTACACCTAAGTCGACAAACTCATAAACTCGCTCCAGATCATGATTATTAATGGCGTAAGCTATGGGTTCGACATTACTCCGCGAAAAGCACATAAATTTACATTTATTTAGATTTAGTGGCATAAGATTTATATTGCACCACGTAACCATACCGTTTAAATCATTTTGAAGGAGCGATCTTTCCTCCGGTGTGGTGTAGGACCTGAAAAGTTTCACATCATCTGCGTACATTAAAACTTTAGAATAATTTATAGCACATGAGATGTCGTTAATGAACAACAAGAACAGAGTCGGTCCGAGATGGCTGCCCTGCGGAACCCCAGAGGACACATAAATACTAAATGAATATGCATTCTTATAAACAACTCTTTGTGTTCTGTTAGAAATGTAAGAAGAAATCCAGTTTAGGAGGATAGGTTGAAAACCCAGTAGTTGAAGCTTGTGGATAAGTAAATTGTGATTAACCTTGTCAAAGGCTTTACTAAAGTCAGTATAAATAACATCCGTTTTAGCATTTTCCCTGAACCCATTAGAAACACTTGTTGTAAATTCCAGAAGGTTAGTGATGGTTGATTTACCCCTACAGAAACCATGCTGAGAGTTCACAATCAATGACTCAATCGAGTTTTTTATCTGGTTGCTTATAATCAACTCAAACAGTTTTGGGATAACAGACAATTTTGCTATGCCTCGATAATTTTCAATCGAAGATCTAATACCGCTTTTATGTAAAGGAATAATGAAGGATTCTTTCCAAGCAGTAGGAAAAATACCAAATTTCAATGACAAGTTGAATAGCTTTGACAAAGGTAGATGAATATGATCCGCACATTTTTTAAGGAAACATGCGGGGATCATATCCGGACCATAACTAAAAGACTCTTTCAGTGATTTAAGGTGATCTAAAACTTCATCTGAATTTATATAGGTAACATTAATTGTATTATTTTGAGAAAGATGGTACGGGTATATGCTGAAATTTAAATTATCTTTGGAATAATTAGATTCGAAAAATTGTGCAAAGAGATTGGCAATGCTTTGATTATCACTAGACACACAATCCCGAAAACTCATAGATGAGGGAAATCCGCTCACTCTGCGTTTTGAATTCACAAAACCATAAAACGATTTAGGGTTACGAAAAATGTTCATTTTCATTTTTCTCAGATAATCATTGTAGCACTTTTTGTTCAATGCAAAATATTTATGTCGTAAAGTTGAGTATTGAAGGTAGACTTTCCGCAAGCCTGTCTTCTTATATAATTTAAAAATGCGAGATTTCTTATTTTTTAAGGCTCTCAAGTCTTTAGTTTCCCACAGATGCAGGGGCTCAACATATATGTATTTCTGTTTGGGTACAAATTTATCAAACAGACAGTGGATCGTGTTAATAAAATGCAAAACATTTTGTTCAACGTTGCCATCATAGTTTGGCCAGACTAGTTTAGATAGTTCACTATTAAGTTTTTTATAATTAGCCTTAGCAAAGTTAAAACGAAAACACGAATCAGACGTTTTTGAGCAACAATGATCATCATCGCTTATAATTTCGTGTATTAACTCCAATGAAGGATGGTAAGTATCTTCAGGGAAAATAAGAGGGTCAGTTCTATTCACATAGTAATTAGAAACGTCATCTACAAATATCAAATCAAGTACCTTTCCGAATTTGTTTTTAATGACGTTTACCTGATGAAGACAGAGATCCGACATTTCTTCTAAAAAGTCAGTACAATTAGCCTTAGATGTAATCGGCATGATTTCATTGTTTTCCTCGCTCCATGAAACGTGCGGAAGATTAAAGTCGCCCAAGACTATAAAAGAATCCAAGGGCGTCTTTTTTGACTCGACACGTTTCAGCAAGGAAACACTTTGAAAGTAAACTGACTGTTCGGAAGAAGGAGGAATGTAAATAACTGCCAGGTAAATATGCCCTTTGCCAGCTTTTATCCGAATGCACAAGAACTCAATGGATTCCCCTGCAGCTACATTAATTTCTTCAGATGGAATTGAGGAATGAACCGCAATTAGTACCCCTCCACCGACCCTGTTCAAGCGATCATTTCTGTACACTTGGTATTCTTTACTAAAGATTTCCGAATTAAAAATATGAGGTTTAAGCCATGTTTCGGTAAAAGAAATTATTTGAAAGTTACAATTAAAAGTTTTTAGATAAAAGTCTGTAAGTTTAGTATTTAAGCCCCGAACATTTTGATAGTAAATGTTTAGGGCAGATTTATTTATTAGTTTTTTGAGCTATTGCTAGGCAGGACGAGTTTTGGTAAGTTGTTATTAACGGATCTAGGCCTTTCTTCAAATTCGCGGACAAAGGTCCCGGCTGGCCAAAATGTTTTCTTTAAAACGGTGTCATAATCTTTAGGCGAGACGTCAATTTTGAAAGAAGCTACATTTCTTTCATAATTAAAATTGAATTTTTTAACGAAAAGTTTTTCAGGAACAATTTTAGATGATATGAAAGCCTTCAGGTCTTCAACAGTTGTATCTTTATGAAATCTAGATACAAAAACTGATTTATCACGCGGAACGATAATCAATTCTTTGGCCTTCGGAACAGGCTCCTTGGCTTTCGGAACAGGCTCCTTGGCTTTCGTAACAGGCTCCTTGGCTTTCGGAACAGGCTCCTTGGCTTTTGATGCAAGAGCGATCGAGGGAGTTACGAAATTTTCCCGAGACGTTTGTTCAGCTAAAGCAGTTTTGGAGGAACAAGGTTTGTCGATGTAGGGACCTGGTGAAGCCAAATCGATTAATTCGACGGAAAGCTCAGCCGATTCGACCTGAAGGTTGCTCTGAACCTCTTCATTACGCATTTTTTGGTCTTGGAACAGCCGCGTGCAGTCAAAGTTCAAACTAATCAGCAGACATTCATAGACATTCTAATTAACTTACTAGAATATTTACATATGTAGTTAAATTGACTGACTAGTCAGCAACGTGGCATGGTGTGGATGCGCTGCTGTCAATTGCCATTTTATAGCACAACAAATAATATAAAGTGCTAAGTATTTGAACTTTAAAGCAGAGCTGGGCGATAAGGATTACGATTACAAGATGATTACGATTACAGTAATCGTAATCTTAGAAATTTTGAAATTACGATTACTGTAATCGTAATCGTCGTTACAAAAATTACGATTACAGTAATCGTAATCGTAAAAAACTTGAAATTACAATTACTGTAATCGTAATCGTCGTTACAAAAATTACGATTACTGTAATCGTAATCGTCGTTACAAAAATTATGATTACTGTAATCGTAATCGTAAGAAACTTGAAATTACGATTACTGTTCTCGTTTTCTGGGATTACAATGTGTAAAAAACAGTGATATACTTACCCAACATCGTTTTCCAAGAAATAATAATAATTTTTACATACATACATACATATGTGTTTATTTCTCACACATTAAGTAAACAATTAAAACTGGGATGTGTATTAAGAAGAGAGAAAATTAGCGGAAATAATAAAGATACAAAATTAAGACTGCTGTTTGGATAATTTACATTCAATAATATTCAATATTAGCCTTAAGCAGAACTAATTTTTCAAAAGAAACATCGGAAAGTGCATGGCGTCGAGGACTGTTTATAATGCCCGCCAACGAAAATAGCCTTTCCACAGGTGCTGACGATGTAAGCGGGGTGCTGAATCTTAAAGATACCTTCTTTATCAGAGGATATCTTTTAAAACAGCCATGGCTACTATCAGCATCGTTGAAATATTTAAAAAATTCTTCTCCTATAATGTTTGAGCCACTACCAGGCAAGGATGGGCATTTTTGCATTACCATTCAAAGTGCATTACCATTCAATAGTGAATGGGAATGCAAATGTGGTTCGAATTACCATTCAGTAGTGAATGGGAATGCAAATGTGGTTTGCATTACCATTCAGCAGTGAATGGTAATGCAAATGTGATTTGCACTACCATTCAATACTGAATGCGAATGCAAAGGTGAATGCATTCCCATTCATTGCATTCCCACTGCAAATGTGATTTGCACTGGACTAGTACTCTATTCGGAAAAGTTGGTCTGAGAGGCATCCTCTTTCATAATAACTAGCGTTTGTTCGTGTTGGGTAAAATTTTTGTAAATTTGTTGAACTGTGTAATTATAACCTCAGAAGTTGAAAGAAATACTTTTACTTACAGGTATAACATAGAACATATGTACATATTACCATGCCGTGTTGGTTTCCCTTTACTTTGCTAAGCCTAATTCCATATTTATAATATCCCATAAACTTCCTTTCCGTTAATAAATAGATTAGCCACTTAATACCTTAACTATGGTCACAGGTTTTAACTGCTATTAAATGATGAATGGTTGTCCAAATCCCTCGCACTCATTTTTAATTGGTAGTCCAAATCACATTTGCAGTGGGAATGCAATGAATGGGAATGCATTCACCTTTGCATTGGCATTCACTATTGAATGGTAGTGCAAATCACATTTGCATTACCATTCACTACTGAATGGTAATGCAAACCACATTTGCATTCCCATTCACTACTGAATGGTAATGCAAACCAAATTTGCATTCCCATTCGCTACTGAATGGTAATGCAAATCAATTTTGCACTACCACTCATCATTGATTGGTGGCTGCAAGGCTGAATGCAATCAAAATTGAATGCAGCTTGCCCAACCCTGCTACCAGGAAGCACTTCAGGTAAATCAGTGTTTTCTAGAGGTATATTGAGTTTTAAATAAAATATATATTAAGTTGTTATATAGATATGTAGTTAGGTATTTACCGCCGAAGTCAAAAAAATCTTCATCTAATATTGGCTTTTCATAGTTATGGACATTTACATCTTCAAAAGTTGCAGTGGAGTTTCATTACTTTTTAATTTTGTTATGAGATAAACCTAAGTAATTTGTTTAGTAAAATCTAGCAATTGTAATACATATTTTTTATACATGCAAAATCCACATTTTACGAAGAAAATTAGTGTGAGCTACAGCTCGATTTTTATGCATGAGGCCATTGTCTCCAGCCCACTAAAAGCTGCTATCTCAACCGCAAATATTTCAAAATGTATATAATATGTGTGAAATTGCAAGCTTTACATAATTATTTGTAGTTTTTAGCACTTCTTTCAGAGCCAAGCTTATTTTCCTCCCTACACCGTTTAGTATCAAAAAGCAATTTTAATAATTTTTTACATGTTATTCTTAAATTTTGTAATTTAAGATTACAGAAAATAAGGATTACTGTAATCGTAATCTTCAAAAACTTTAAATTACAATTACTGTAATCGTAATCGTCGTTACAAAAATAAGAATTACTGTAATCGTAATCGTAAAAAACTTGAAATTACGATTAATGTAATCGTAATCCTATGTGTAATCGATTGCACATATAATCCTTATCGCCCAGCTCTGCTTTAAAGACAATCGAAAACAAATCGTATACTTGTATACATACATACTTACGCATATCTACTTAAATCAACCCAAATCAAATAACTTTCAAATATTTCGTTGCCCCTTGTCGCTTATGCTTTGTGAAATATGCCATTGGCAATCAAAAATTTGCTATATTAAAATTCATGTCATCAACACCTACTTAAGTCTAATCAAATTAATTTGGTAAATTATTACAGACTAAAGAAGCACAATTATACAGACTTATCATCGTTATAAACGCACGTACATACATATTTAGATATATATGTATGTAAGCACCATAGAAATGTTTTTTTCCGGCTATTAAACAGTTTAGTAATTGTATGGCAAAAACAATAGAGCAACAGAACAAAACAACAACAGCAACGAAAACAATAAAATATATTTAATTTCATAACTTTGTTATCGAAAATATATCTACGCACCTTGGGTTGCGATTCTATCAAATCAATTGAAGTTGGTTAGCTGTTAGAATCAAATAATATGCGTATTAATTTGCCAAAGCGTCAAACAAATGAAGGGTGCAATATTACGAGGGTTGTTTGATAAGTTTGTGACATTTTGAATTTGGCGACCAGTAATTTCTAATTCAACACTGCCCACGTCAACTTAAAAGACTACTGTAAAAGTTTGAGCAATCTGCGCAATTTAGCTTAACTATTTAAAACCGAAAACCTAATAAGCGTAATTGGCTGACAACTTCAAAGGAGTATTTACCGATGTTCAGCCGCAATCCGCACGAAATTTGCACCGTTTTGCTAGCGTAGATGAATTTTTGATCAATCACACTAAACCAGAAACCAAGAAAAAATCAGCACTGTGGGTTTTTCCAGGTGAACGTGCACCAAACAAGGCCAAAGTGGTTCTGTCGGCCAATAAGGTTATGGCCAAGGCGGTTTTTTTTTGGCATGCACGAGGTTTCATTCACATCGATTAGGATTGAAAAGAATAAAACAATTACGGGCGAATATAACTAAGAATTTTTGAACAGATTCGTTCTTAATTTGAAGCAAAAACTATCGCATTTGGCAAGAAAAAAATTCTATTTCATTATGGCAATGCACGACCTCACATTTGTGCGGTAGTTAGCATGGAAAAAATTCACAAATTGTGTGGCGAATTGCTACCTCACCCATCATATTCTCCACATTAAGCGCCCGCCGATTATTTCCGGTCTCCAAACCTGAACGAATAGCTTGCTGATGAGAGTTTTGAGGTCATCAGAGAAACAAATGTCTATTTTGAGAGCTTTGGAAAATTATATTTTTTTTTTGGAAGGAATACAAAATTTGAAACACGCTGGTCTGAGTGTATACAGCTAGAAGCAGATTATGTTGAAAAAATGAAAATGCATTTTTGGCCAACAGAAATTATTTCTTATTCAAATTGTCTACAGACTTATCAAACAACGCTCGTTTATTTCTAAGGTCGATAAATTCTTTATTATAATCAACAGCATGCCTTTAGTTCATTAATAAACATGCACTTTGTTTTGTAAACGAATCCTCACTTGAAGTTACTGAGCACGTAGACTGAGACGTAGAACTTAGGGTGACCATTTTTATTGTTATTAGCCGCATTCGTTTAGACAAGAGTTAGAGACTTGCGAAAAAAACAACCACTGGTATAAAAACAAGTGAAAATTATACGACCGTTCGTTAAAGTAAAGGAATTGGGAAAAAATGTGTGTTTATTTGATGAAATGGCTTCAAAATTGTGTCGGTAGATGTCTCCCCGATCTAGCCAAGACTTAAGCCAACACCGTTCGTTAAAGTACGGAATTGGAAACAATTTTCTAACGTACGGTATTCGAAGATAGTTTTGAAATCGCGGAGACATCTATCGACAAAAAAATTTAAACCATTTCATTTATTCACAATAGAAAAAATTGGCATAATTAGTAAAGATCAGTTTAATGAGTAGCTGGCATACTCTCTAAAATTCTCTTAAAGTCTCTAATATTTTGTATGGAAATTGTTAGCCAAGAGAGCAGAATCCAGGCAGTGAAGTGCCCAAAAAACACTCCTATAGCTTTCAGCTGACATTTTAATGTTTTTGCTAATATTTGTTTTTGGTTTTCGTTTTTTCACTTGTTTTGTTATAGCCAGCTTCTTTTAAACACCTAAATTTCAAGCTCAATTTCAGTAGCTGGACTTATTTCAATAAGACCTTGAGACGCCTTTTAACTTTAGCTATTTTGCAGGCGGCACTCCCAAAATAATTCCACAATGGTGTGTTTTGAACATGGAGTGAGAAGGGGGTCTAGAAAAACTTGCCAGAAAAATATTTGAGGAAAACAATTTTTGTTCTCAGGATGCAAGTAGATCGTCAAGACTTTTCAGAATAAAAACTTAAACACGAACCAAAGCTGACGGCGGTGGTAGCTCAATGGGATAGACATGTGACTACCAATCGAACGACTTAAGTTCGATTCTCGGTTGAGGGCGCTTGAAGAAGTTTGATGAGGGGATGTGGTGATCTCCGAAATGGATCCATAACTTCTACCAAAAAAATTTTTTCAATTTTTCTTCATTAAAAAATGGCCAATAGCTCATTTAAATTCACATAAAATAATTATTAGAATTAAAACGACCATATAAATACAAACATAAGTCACTATAGCTTTCCACTAAAACTTGCATTTGGTTATATAACTTTCAGTTAAACTCGTTCTTCTACGAGTACTTCTGCTATCACTTTTACTTCCATTTTACTTGTTTATTTATTTGACTAAAAGGGTGGAGAAGAAGCAGTTAATATGCAATGGAATATTTTAGCATTGAAACCTTGACTTGTCCTGTCAGGTCTTGTGTTGTGTTGTTGTCTGCTGTGTTGAAATGATAGCTGTGTATTTGTGACAGGCTAAGATAGCATAGAACAAACATTTAATAAATATTCCCAACATTTATGCATTTAACGGTGTGAAAAATTTGCTTAATTGCTTTATTTTGTTTTCTTTTTGTTTTTAATTAAGTGTTTTGTTTCTGGCATTGGCAGATTTTACAATAACATTGATCAAACATTTGACCTTTGTCTGCTTGCTTTGCTTAGGTTCTTCTTTCTTTGCTTACGTTCTTTCTTCTTTTTTTTTATTTTTATCCACTTTTATTTAATTTATTAAGTTAATAATTGTGTTTGCAGTGTCATGCATAAATTAAGTTTCAGTACTTATGCTTGTTGTTTGAATTAAGCGCGCGTTGACAGCTGTTGTTAAGTGTCAAGTACTACATAGTATATTTATATATATAGGTAGTAAATTGATATTTTGATGTGGCTTTAATTATCTCTCTAAATACCTACTCTGAAAAAAAAAATACCCGTAGTTAAATCAACAACTTTCGGCTGTTGAATCTCCGTCTTTGATCCAACAATTGATTCAAAAACGGGCGCTGTTGATTCAAAAACTTGTTTGCTGTTAAAAATTTTGTTTGTGAGAAAACATTTTTTTGTGAGAAAACCAACAAAAACAATAATGATGGAGAGAAGATGAAGAGAAAAATCCAAACAAAAGTTTATTTTTAGCAGAAAATTTTCTCCAAAAGTCCCCGTTGTTGATTTAAAGGCAAAAGTATTTCACCCAACAGTTTCTGTTGTTAACAAAACTAATGAGAACATTTTTTTTTAAATTTTGTTTATACAATGATTCATATAATTTATAGATGCTTTTTCGGGAAAGAGGAAGTATAAAAGGGGGTTTTAAATTCAATATAATGTTGAATGTTCCACTATGTGATGATTGGATAGAATTTCAGTTTAATGTCATGGTTCGAATCCGGAGGAGATTATAAAATAAAGAAGAAAAAGCAGAATAAGAAATAAAGATAGCAACCAGTGAATGATAAGAAGGAGAGAAGAAGAGGAGAACAAGCGGAGTCTACATATTTGCAGTTGGGGCCCGGGTAGAGAGAAGATGAAGGTAGAAAGAAGGTGAACATTTTTTCCAACAATCTCCGTTGTTAACTTAAAGGCAAAAGTATTTGATCCAACAGTTTCCGTGGTTCTACAACGCACGCACCTTTGAAACAACAACGGAGCGTTGTTGGGCACATTTCAACTGCGGAAAGTAGTTGATTTAACAGCGAAAGTCTTTAGATTTACAATTCTTTTTTTTTCAGAATACTATATTCCTTGGTATCTATCTAATCAGTTTTTCTCCCACGTGCTCCTTAAGTGAAAAATTATATTCATACTCATATTAGCCAACTTTAACCCAAGGAGCTCGGAATAGTAAAAAGCTTGTGGAATATAAATTAGATTTTAAGATTCAACTTCGTTGTGCGTTGTGAAGAATATTATGTAGAATGATTTCTACTCTAACTGTAAACAAATTTTCATTAAATGCATTTACTGTGGAAGTCTGGGGGCAGACGTTTCGCTTGAAGTCAATATAACAACGTCTGAACTAGAAATTTATGGAGTGGAAAAGATTCTCCGTAGGACTGGAAAATATTCTCTTTCATAATCGTTTGAATTTCTTCGTGTTGAGTAACAATTTTGTAAAATTTTTGGACTAGGTATGTAGTTAATAGGAATTTATTTTATCACTCATTTTAATTCATTCATTAAAGTGATATACTATTTTGTCTTTAAAACTAATTTTCTTACTTTCCACTTATTATGAAATTATATAAAAAAAAAATATAATAATAACACAGTTCAACAAAAAAGTCGATATTTTGGTGCAGCCCTGCTTGTAACTGTTGTTGGTAGTATACGATGCACTGATAAAAAAATGATAACAACTTTTTTGAATCGTACGTGTAGTTTTTGAGATATGAGCCCTTAATAGGTTAAGACATATTTGGCCCGATAACTTTTTTTTGCTAATCCTATCAAAGGCGACATCCTTGAAAAGGCGATATTCCACCGCTTCTATCGGTGTAATCATTATTAATGTATCTTGATAAATGTCAGAGAAATTGTAAAAACAATCGCAAAAATTAAATTTTTTGTTAAATTTTTTCAATTTTTTTCATTTTTAACCACGGTTTTCTCTAAGAATTGGTAAACCAGTGTATATGCAAAGTTATTTCGATATAATCCCCTATTAATTCTGCTTTCAGCTATGTATAGGTTGTTCATATCCGCCTGGGCGTTCCTAAGATATTCTACTTTAATTAATTTCTGCTGTGAAATTTTTCATACAAAAATATTTACCTTAACCTGGGAGGTCCATACTTTAGTATGAAAAATTTCACAGTAGAAATTGATTAAAGTAGAATATAATAGGAACGCCTAAGCGGATATAAAAAAGTTATACATCGTTAAAAGCAGAATTAATCAGAGAGCGATTCTTTTGCATGCGGAGCAAGCAGCTCACGACTTCCGCGCAGTGTCCTCTGGATAGCCACCGAACACCCGTTTGGTGGTGAACTAAAGTGAGAAGGCGACAACTCGACAAGGCCACTCCGACATATTCGGTTTAAGGGCTTGTTGAGGGGAATAACTGCAGCGTCTGTTCACCAGAAGGTGCGGCTGCGAGCGGGCGTCTGTCTTGGAGCAAGCGGCTCGCTATATAAACGTGTAACAATATACAACTCCCGCAGGGCGGGTTGTGCGTCGGGCTTGGGACCCACCACGTAAAAATCCTATCCAATGAAAACAAAAACAAAGCCTCGGATGAGACCACCCCTTTCTGATGACAACCACGGCAAACGTTTAAAGGACTATGATTTGAGGGTAAGCACCTGGAACGTCCGGACCCTTAATTGGGAAGGTGCCTCTGCCCAGCTGGTTGATGTCCTCGAAAGAGTGAAAGCTGACATCACCGCCATACAAGAGATGCGGTGGAAGGGGCAAGGCAAGAAGAAATGTGGGCCTTGCGATATATATTACAGTGGCCATGCAGAGGAGCGTATATTTGGTGTTAGTTTTGTGGTGGGAAAGAGACTCAGCCGCCGAGTACTGTCGTTCACGCCAGTGAACGAGCGTCTAGCCACCATCCGCATCAAATCGAGATTTTTCAACATATCTCTTATCTGCGCCCACGCCCCGACGGAAGAGAAGGACGATGCGATCAAAGACACTTTCTATGAGCAGTTAGAGCATGCCTACGACCGCTGCCCCCGTCACGACATTAAGATTGTGCTTGGCGATTTTAATGCCAGGGTGGGTAAGGAAGGTATCTTTGGCAGCACAGTCGGAAAATTCAGTCTCCACGACGTAACCAGTCCCAATGGGACGAGGCTGATCGACTTCGCCGGGTCACGAAACATGGTCATTAGCAGTACCAGATTCCAGCACAAAAAAATACACCAAGCCACATGGCTGTCTCCTGATCGAAAAACGCGAAATCAAATTGATCACGTCATGATCGACGGCAGACACAGCTCCAGCATCCTAGATGTGCGCACAATCCGTGGTCCCAATGTCGACTCCGACCACTATCTTGTAGCAGCCAAGGTACGCACCCGCCTCTGTGCAGCAAAGAATGTGCCAGCAGGACAGCAAGGAAAGTTTGAAGTCGAAAGGCTGCACATGACGCAGACAGCCAATCAATACACCACTCGGCTCTCACTCCTGCTCTCTGAGAGCAACCCTTCACCAAACGATGTATCTGAGGAATGGGAACACATCGCTCTTTCACTTCGTATCGCCGCTGAGGAATCTATAGGATACAAGCGAGCCCACAAAAACATCTGGTACGACAAGGAATGTCGCGATGCCTCGGAAAGAAAGAACGCCGCCTACAGGGCTACATTGTGTGCGGGCGCAACGCGAAGCGTATGGGAGCGTTATCGAACGGCGAAGAAGGAAGAGAGGCGCCTTTTTCGAAAGAAGAAAAGGGAGGCTGAAAGGCGCGAGTGTGAAGAGCTTGAGATGCTGGCGGGTAGGAACGATGCTCGAAAATTCTATCAAAAAATCAGGCGGATGACTGAAGGTTTCAAGACCGGGGCAAATTCCTGCCGGAATGATAACGTTGATCTGGTAACTGATGTCCAGAGCATACTTAAGTTGTGGAGGGATCACTTCTCCTCCTTGCTAGATAATGGCAACAGTGAAAGTGCGGAAGGAGAAGATGTACGACCCGAATCCCCAATAGCAGATGATGGTAGGCATGTTCCACCACCTGATCATGACGAAGTGCGAATAGCAGTATCTAGGCTTAAGAATAACAAGGCCCCGGGCGCTGACGGCTTGCCAGCCGAGCTATTCAAACATGGTGGCGAAGAGTTGATAAGGAGCATGCATCAACTCCTATGCAGAATATGGTCGGACGAGCGCATGCCCGACGATTGGAACTTAAGTGTGCTCTGCCCAATCCACAAAAAAGGAGACTCCACAGTACGCGCCAATTATCGTGGGATAAGCCTCCTGAATATCGCATATAAGGTCTTAGCAAGTGTATTGTGCGAAAGACTGAAGCCTATCGTCAACAATCTGATTGGACCTTATCAGTGTGGCTTCAGACCTGGTAAATCTACCATCGACCAGATCTTCACAATACGACAAATATTGGAAAAAACCCATGAAAAAGGATCCGACACACACCATCTCTTTGTCGATTTTAAAGCCGCTTTTGATAGCACGAATAGGAATTGCCTGTATGCCGCAATGTCTGAATTTGGTTTCCCTGCTAAACTTATACGGCTATGCCAAATGACATTGACTAACACCACCAGCTCCGTCAGAATTGGGAAGGACCTCTCCGAGCCGTTCGAGACCAAACGAGGTTTCAGACAAGGTGACTCTCTTTCGTGCGACTTCTTCAATTTGATGCTGGAAAAGATAATACGAGCTGCAGAACTTAACCATACAGGAAGCATCTTATATCACAAGAGTGTGCAACTGCTGGCGTACGCCGATGACATCGACATCATTGGCACTAACACGCGCGCCGTATGTTCTGCCTTCTCCAAGCTGGATAAAGAGGCTAAGAAAATGGGTTTGGCGGTCAACGAGGACAAGACGAAGTACCTCCTGTCATCACACAAAGAAACAGCACGCCTTGGCAGCCACGTCAATGTTGATAGCTACAAATTCGAAACTGTTAAGGACTTCATCTATCTGGGAACCAGCATTAACACCAAGAATGATGTCAGCACGGAGATCCAACGAAGAATCACGCTTGCCAATAAATGCTACTTCGGACTAAGTAGGCAACTGAAAAGTAAAGTCCTCTCTCGACAAACAAAAATCACACTCTACAGGACGCTCATCGTTCCAGTCCTCATGTACGGCGCAGAAGCATGGACAATTTCAAAATCAGATGAGATGGCACTTGGAGTATTCGAGAGAAAAGTTCTTCGTAAGATTTATGGACCTTTGCGCGTTGGCGTGGGCGAGTATCGACGGAGATTTAACGATGAGCTGTACGAGCTTTACACAGACATCGACATTGTTCAGCGAGTAAAGATCCAGCGGCTGCGTTGGGCAGGTCATGTCGTGAGAATGGACGAAGGCGCTCCGGCCAAGAAAGCATTTCTATCGAAACCCGCTGAACGCAAAAGAAAAGGGAGACCTCCACTGCGTTGGGAAAATCAGGTGGACAGCGATGCTGCCTCCCTAGGTGTTCCCAAGTGGCGCCATGCTGCACGAAACAGAAGCAATTGGCGCGCTCTGTTGGACTCGGCCAGAATCGTCTAGACGGTTAAGCGCCAATCAAGAAGAAGAAGAATCAGAGATTATATCGAAATATCTTAGCATATACACTGGTTAACAAATTATTAGAGAAAACCGTGATTGTTGCTAGAGACACACATCGTAGTATAGTAGAAATATTACGATCTATACCACATATTTTTCACTCTCATATTGTAGTTTAATTGAAAATTTTCATAGTAAAGCCAAATCATAGTATTGATATTATAATATTTCTACCGCATGTGTGTCTGAGGCATAAATATGAAAAAAATTGAACAAAAAATTGAATTTTTGAGATTGTTTTTACAATTTCTCTGACATTTATCAAGATACATTAATATTGATTACACCGATAGAAGCGGTGGAATGTCGCCTTTTCAACGACGTCAAACGTGTGTTGATAGGATACGCAGAAATATAGTTATCGGGCCAAATATGCCTTAACCTATTAAGGGCTCATATCTCAAAAACTACACGTACGATTCAAAAAAGTTGTTATCATTTTTTTATCAGTGCATCGTATACTACCAACTGCACTTTTTTGTTGAGCTGTGTAATATATGTAGATACTGAAAGATATGATATGAAAGATATGAAAATATTTATTTCTTTTTAGGTAAATAAACTCTGAATGGGATAATTTGTTAAAAGTGATACGAAGTTGAACAACTCTCTCCAATAAAGGTAAATAAGCAGTATGTAATACATATCTACCAATATATATACAAACAAGTCGTGGTTTGTTCGCACCCTTAAAACTTAAAAACCACTGGACCAAACTTAATACTTCCTTCTGCAAGTTTGAACGTAATTACCTCGAATCGATTTTAGGCTAAAAAAAGTTGAAAATATTGAGTGGGCGTGGCACCTCCCATACAAACTTAATCTTTCATGCTGAATATCTCTGCAAGTGCTTATGGTAGGACCCTGGATATGGATAAGGAGATAAACAATATCTGAACCATATTTACGAGAAAAGATGGGAGCTATTGGAAATGGGGACGTGGCACCTCTCATACAAACTTAATCCTTCATGCTGTATATGTCTGCAAGAATTTTTCGTAGAACATCAAAACTTGGCGGCAGGATAAGCGGAATCAATGCAAAACTTATGGTAGAAATTTTGAATTATTGGAAATGGGAGCGCGGCACCCCAATAGAATTTTTGGTACTAAGAAATCCTGGAATTGTTTGTGGTAGAATATCAAAACAAGACATATCAATGAAAATAACTTTAATAAGACCCTGATTAAGACCTCCTATTTGACAGGGATAGTTTTAGGGAGAGGGATAGGTGGGTTTTTCGCGGCTAATATATGTATTTATATAACTTTTATACAGATGATTTTTTAGTATTGGATTCTAAGATAATTCTGAGAAACGCGGTAAACAAGGACTTTTTCTTTAAGGTTTATAGGAATAAATTTTAGGCAGAACAATGTCTGGCGGGTCAGCTGGTGTATATATGTATACTTATGTATAGCCTTTAGATCATAAATATTTCAGCGAAGAGCGCTTTAGCAGCTAAAAAACAGTTGGAAATATAGATCATTAATTGTAATGCAAGAAGAAACATCATTCTTGGCGATTGCTGCATTTAAACTCAGATGCACTGACCCACTTTGAAGTAATCTCGATGTTGGTCACCTTCAAAATAGTTCTTCGACTTCTGTGCTACTATTTGCAGCAAAACTTAATAAAACTTAATAAAATTTTGTTACTTAAACGCCCCAGGTCATTGGCTTTACGAACTTTTGCACTAAACCACTTTTAAATTCATGAAACCCGTACGCAATCATACAGTCATTTACAGCGCAATATGATTATGCGATTGCAGTTGTTATCACAATTATTTTCACAATAATTGCAATGGAAAAAAATAAAATTTTAATTTAAAACTGATAAATGCCCCCGAAAGGATACTCGGCTGTAATTGCAGACCATTCAGAAATATGTACATACAATATTGAAAATTGCAATAATAAAAAACACTTGTCGTAACTACAATAGCAATGCAAGCAATAAAAATTGCTGACTTTAATATATAATCACTTGAGCGCTTAAAAAAGGAAAGTTCCGCAAATGAAAAATGTGTTGCATATGCACAGGCGCAAACAGGCAAATGCTTCTTTTTTATGCCTTTCATGGACGTATGCCAAAACGCGATTGTTGAAAATACCAGAAGGAACTGTGGCGAACCTACCACGTATATACTGACATGATCAGGTTTAAGAGCTGAGTGAGATAAGATATGTCTGTCTCTCTGTCCGCCCGTCTGTCCGTCAAATGTCTGTTTGAATGCAAAAATGTTACCATGTAAACTTTCATTTCATGTCCCCATTCATGAAGGATCAAGGGTATGTAGCATTCGCTACGTTCGAACACAGTCGCGCTCTTTCTTATTTTATTTAATTTAATTTATTTGCAATAAATGAACTGAAGCGTTAATTGAATTCGTGCACGGTATGAGATTTCAGGTTGTAAAAGGCAAAAACTTATTTTCTTTTATTCCGTTTTTATTAACTACATACTCATATTGCAGCAAAGGTTTTATGTTTTTGGTTTTCAGTTGAACTATTTGTTTACTTTATAAGAATATCTACAAATAACATACATTTGTTTATTTGCATATAACGCAGTTTAAACTTTATAACCGCCTAAATGACACTTGTAACACAAATTAGCATTGAATTACTGATGCGCAGCTTTACGACCTCAGAGCTGAAAAGCACATTAGTAGAAAATATAGAGCTCCCCGAGCTTCACAAAGACCAAATTTATGGTATAGTTCGGAATTGGCAATTATCATTTTTGGCACCAGCGGTCATGAAGGTTTCACTTAGGCGGTTATTAACTTTAAACGAAGATATATAAATATTTACATACTTTTTATACTCAGCTGTACTAGTACACAGAGTATTATAGTTTTAATCACATAACGGTGGATTTTAACAGCATGAAATAATCGAGATAGATATAGACTTATATATATAAAAATGATCAGGGTGAAAAGAGAAATCGATTGAGCCATGTCCGTCCGTCCGTCCGTCCATCCGTCTGTAAACACTCTAACTCGCGCAAAACTTGATATATTTTGATGAAATTTGAAATGCAAGTTGGTATCGAGACTGGGACGGTTGGTATTGAAAATGGGCGAAATCGGACCATGACCACGCCCACTTTATAGAAAAAATCGGAAATTTGGTATCTCAGTCACTATTAAAGCTAGAGTGATGAAATTTTACCCACGTGTTGAGATCAGGCCCCTATGAAGAAATTTGATGAAATTTTGGAAAATGGGCGGTGCCACGCCCACTTATTAAGAGGCAAACATTGAAAGTTTTATGAATCATAACTCAGAAACCGTTGAAGATATATCGATGAAATTCGGAACGCGTGATATACTTACTTAGGCAAATGTGTGAACGAAAAATTACCAAAATCGGTTGACTCCCACTCCCACTTTTATATATGTGTATCATAAAGTGGCCTAATAAAAACATTTTAAGCGATATCTTTGTCAAATATAAAGATAATTCATTGAACTTTTGTGGCATAAGTTCCACAATGGACCGGCATAAAAAATAGAAAAAGTTTGGAAAATGGGCGTGGCACCGCCTCTTTCTAGACAAAGGAATATACGAGATTTCGGAGCCCATAACTCGACAAATAACTGAGATGTTATGACGGAACTTGGTTTATACACTTTTATAACTTGTGTTAATAGACACGCAAAAATTTATTGAAATCGGTTTATGACCATGCCTACTTTTTAACAGATATTTCTGGAACACTCTTTGGCAATGTGTAACGTGACATCTTTGTAACTAGAAGTCATAAAGGAATGAAATTTTGCACAAAGAATAATATTGATATGCTTAGTTGGATGACTGATAAAAATTTAGAAAATGGGCGTGGCTACGCCCGCTTTATGCAGCACTCGCTTTATATAAAATCCATCAAACGCAAACAAGCAATGAAAACATACAGCTGAGTATCTAATGTTCGATTCCACTCGAATTTAGGCTTCCTTACTTGTCTTTTATTGCATTTGTTCGTATGTGGATATATAAACCCTGCAAAAAATGGGATTAATCCGGGACGTGTCCGGGATCAATCGCAAGGGAGCATGCGACTAATACAATTTTACATCCCTTTATATAGAGTTAATTGATCGCATTTCTTCGACTATGTCCTATGAAGAGACTAATTGTTCAACTTGTATACCCGAACGGGTACCAATGTAGATTAATCACTAACATACCGAACGGGTACATATGTAGATCAATCTCTTTCATCCCGAACAGGTACAAATGTAGATCAATCGCTTTCATCCCGAACGGGTACATATGTAGATCAATCGCTTTCATCCCGAACGGGTACAAATGTAGATTAATCGGTTTCATCCCCAACGGGTACAAATGTAGATCAATCGCTTCCAGCACGAATGGGTACAAATGTAGATTTTTCCAAGTTGTTCGCCAAGGCAATTTTTAATAACAATCTTTAAAAAATTGTAAATGTTCATGCATATATAAATAAAGATTATATAATGTTTTACTTTTGAAAAAAAATCTCAATAAATAAATAAAAAAAATTGTAAGTTTTGAGTATGCATTATATGAGCGTAATGTAAAGGATTTTTTCATAGAATATTTTAGGCAAAATTTTGTTAAAATTATTATTCATCATTGTTATTAAAAGAAAGGGTGTTCAATTCGTTTTACCGGTTGTTCTACATTTTTTTAAATACATTGTATATTTCTATAAAATTTCTACATTTAAGGAATCTAGATTTGTACCCGTTCGGAATGAAAGCGATTAATCTACATTTATACCCGTTAGGGAATAATTGGTCTACAATTAGTCTACATTTATACCCGTACGGGAACAATCGGGGACTAATTGTGGACCGATTGTTCTCGAAAGAGATCAATCCGGGACAAATATCTTTCGGTATTAATTGCACATTTTTTTGCAGGGAATATATATGTGGCCGCTGTGGTGCAGTGGGTAGAGTGCTCGCCTGCTATGCCAGAGGTCTCGGGTTCAAACCACGGTCCGAGCAAAACACCAAAACAATTTTTCTAATTAGTAAAAATCCAATTATTGGGTTTTTTAAGAGCAGCGGTCACCTCTCGGCAGTGGGCGGCATACCCTCCGAGAGTATTTCTGCCATGAAAACGCTTCTCACAAAAAATGCATTCGCCGTTCGGAGCCGGCATAAAACTGTAGGTTCACCCAATTAGTAGGAAAAACAAAAAGGAGCACACCTCGAATTGGGAGAGAAGCTCGGCCATAAAACTCGTCAGAGTTATAATAGCGCCATTGTATTATATTATATTATTATATATGTACATACATATGTATGTATGTGTTAGTCATATAAAGGCAAAAAGTAATACTCGACCATCGGTTATGTATTTTGTTTACCTTTCAATTCGCTAGCTTCATTTTTCGTATTCGTCTGACAGTGGCGTAGTAAGAGAATTTTTCGGGGGGGGGGAGTGGTTTAGTCACAGCCAATGTAAAAAATTTACCAAAATTAAAATTACCAAAAAAAATTACAATTTTTTTTACAAATGATAAAAATTGCTAGCTTAGAATGCAAAATTTGTAAGTCCTTTTTTAAAACTTTGTAGGAGAGACAAAAAACAAAAAAGAAAAAAAAAAAATTCGAAATGAAAAAAAATTTCTGTTCATATAAATATTTTGGACTTACACAATTTTTTCGCTTTTTGGACTTACACAATTTGCGTATCACTGAATAACAACGAGTAGAAATATGACAAGTATCTCAGACTTGTTTAGCGCGGTGCGTATTTGATTTTTCTAGCGTTCTACATAAAAATACACTTTTTCATAAAAGTGGACTTACACAGTTTGCACTCTAAGCTAGCGAAATGTAAAAAATTATTTTGATTGTTTTTGATTATTTTTGATTATTTATAATTTTTTTTTTGATTTTTTATGATTTTTTTTTGATTTTTTTTGATTTTTTTTAATTTTTATCAATATCGTTTAAAGAAATATGCACATTTGTACGTATGCAGGTATGTATATAGCCTTTTAAGGCAGACTCACCACGGTAGCTTAATGGTAGTACCGGGGGGTTCGATACGATGAGCGTAGGTGGTGTAGTGCGGTTAAAGTCCCACACTAACAGGATAAAGGCTCTATATGCTTCCTCCTCGTATATTTGTGCAGAGAGGCATACACATTTATACATATCTTACAAGCTTGGAATTACTGTTAATTTGTCATTGACCGTACATGGTACGATGCACGTTTATATCAAATTATTTATCTTTATGAAAAATTGTTTAAAGTGGCCAAATCAAACATTTTAGTGTAACATTCGCTGTTGTACTAACTCATAAATTGGGCTTTAATACAGAAGTTCTCGTAGTTAGGTATACAATGAAAAGCAACTAATATTGCGGCTGTCTTCGACTGTATCGAGACTTTATGACATTCATGAATGAGGAAAAGAAGCGATACATAGTCTCATTTTCATTAATTTATACGGTGAATTATGTGTGTTATTTATGGAGATGTTATAGTCCAAAATGTCTATATCTGAACAATCCGTTGTATGGGACCTATATGTTATAGTGGTCCAATTTCTCTTAAGAAGTCACCCAAGTACCAAATTTCAAGTAGATATCTTAAAAAATGAGGGATTATTTTGCGTTTTGGCTTAAACGACTCAGCTCATGATCCTCATCATAGCGGTGATATTTTGGTGGATCTGTCATGCCTCCTTCTGCATTTCCGCTCAAAGTTATAACACCATTTCATATGAGTATAAAAAGAAGGGTATAAAAACTTTGTTATAATTGTACTCTATGTTAGTCAATCAAATGTGCTTTGAGTTTTACTTTAAAATATACGTATGTATGTATGTACATTAGAGCGTATCGCAAAAAAAAGTTCGCCGTGCGATCAGTGATGGGGCAGATGGATTCATTGCTGTGAGAGTGTAGGCCACTTTGCTGTCTCTTATATTTTTCGCTTGTTTTATTGCACGCTTTATTGCCATTTGGTATTCTTCCGTTGGGTCTTTTCTCATCACTCGGCAGCCCATTTCTTTGATTAGTTGACCTGTTTTTGCGGTGTATTCCTCTTCCTCCATTAGCACAGTTGTATTTCCTTTGTCTGTTTCACACTTCATCAATTTTTTCAAAAAAGCAAAAATTCTTAATTTCATATAAGTTGTATTTATTGTTCATCATACTCCATACCGTTTCAGCCCTAGTTATTGCCCTATTGTATTCTTTTAAAAGGCAGTAATATTACGTACTTACGTTCCAAAATAGGATTATTTGGGAATTTGTATTCGTCTTCGCATGCCTACTACATAATAAAGCAGTAGACGATTTGCTATGTTGCAGATAGATTTGCGTAAAGATAATCTCTGTCATAATCAGAATTCTTTATTCGCTCTTCCCTGTCCTTTTACTGAACCTAGAAATGAATCTTCCCCAGGTGTAGGAAGGGTTTGTATCCGTATCTAGTACGAAAAACTTCGAACGAGCCAAGGTCTATACAAATTTTGTACTTACTCCTAAATTTATCGACATTTTAATTAGTGCAGTTGTCGCTGTAGAATACACAATGACTTGGATACACCTGTCCCCATATTTACTGCAGGGTTACGTACTTTAATATGCGTTCACATACATTTGTACAAACAAACTTTATGCCTCTCTGACCAAACATGCATGCCTACCTGAATACTTATGTGCATGCATATCTAAATTTCTTTACAACAATATTGAAAAAAATCAAACAAAATGAAAAAAATATAAAAAAAAATCATAAAAAATCAAAAAAAATCCAAAATAATCAAAAACAATCAAAAAAAATTATTTTGATTATTTTTGATTATATTTGATTTTTTATGATTATTTTTGATTTTTTTTGATTTTTTTTTTGATTTTTTTAATGGTAATCATTAAAATTACTTTTTTTCTGCAAAAGAATTAAAATAGTGATTACCAATTAAAAAACAAAACAATTTAACTGATTACTAATCCTAATCGGAATTTAACAGGTCTGTTCAAAAGTAAGTCTCATATTCTCTTCTGGAAATCTACGCGCATAGGTAGATTTTCAAGTTTTATGCGGCCAAAATTGAATTTTGTAAAATTGTTACAATTACAGAAAAAAAACATACCCACATATTGGAAATAGAATGGGGAACAATAATTCATCGCTTTTTTCCCGACCTCATATTCTGCACTTGCCCCAGATGGTCGAGACTTAGCATATCTGAAGTTAATTTTTTTGTTTTTTTTCTTACATATTTTTAAGTGCTAGTTTCAACTTGAATATTTATTATTTAAAGCATTTCATTTAAGTAATCGTGATGAATCCTAAAGGTTCAAGTAATTATTAACACTTTTCAATAATATCCTTGGTTTCCAATAATTCTAAGTTTATAGTTTTAAGCTTTTAAAGTTGGGATATTTAAAAAAAATTATCACTGTTTTTCACGTTAAAAATTGGTTTTGTTATGTTGCTCTGTCAGACTCAAATTAACCCTCAGACATGATATCTAGTACAATTAGTAGTTTGCCGACAAAAAATTACGTCGCACAAAGCCGCACTTCACTACTAGATACAGGGTTTTTCATATGTACCTACAATAATTTTCTTTTTATGCTTTATATTTAATTTTAATGTTTATATTTCTAACGCATAACTTGGTTAATGTAGGTGATGCTCGAAAGTAACCCAGATATTTAGCAGCGATTATTGTTAACTTTTTAGGCAGTATTTTTAGTATTTCCAATTTTTCAAAGTTAAGGAAGTACTTATCATAAAAAGGGCTAAAAATTATAAAGCTACATTTTTTAGAAGATTTTTGAGTATGCAATTTTGCAGCTCACTCAATTGTAATATAATAATATGCAACATTCAACTTTTTGAAAAATTTCATTGGCTTTTCGGAAATTTTAATTGGAACGGTCTCACGTACATATAACGCAAACACCCTACAGAAAAAAATTACTAAAATCGACGGAAATTTTTACAGCATTGAGAATTGCACTTTTTACAGTAAAATTGGTTGGCTACATAACAGTACACTTAGAAATCTCCTCAAAATCTTCTATAAATTCTGGCCGCGCCTTGAAATTTTTAATCCACTTTTAGAAATTTCTACGATTTTTCGGATTTCTCCATAAGCTTAGAAATCCTGCTTAAGGCGATTTTTATTGAAAAATTGTTTACATTTTTAAACGAAAATAAGAGAGCCAAATTTTGGACAGAACTGTTTGAAATAAATTTAAAAACTCTGGCGTACGATTTTTTTTTTGAGTCACTGTATATATTTTTCAATAAATTCGACTTTTAACACAAATTATTAAAATTTTGCATTAAACAAGCAATTAGGAATTAGGAAGATGTACACAAAAAAATATTTTTGCCGCATAAAACTTGAAAATCTACCTATGTGCCACGGTTATAAATAATAATTTTCTTATATAATTTAGTTTTTTAATATTCCATTTTGACAGACATTAAGTAAAATCTCAAGTTCAGATACTCTTATACATTGCATATTTATTCCCATTGTAGTTTATACTAACATTATTATTTGATCAAGATGATAAGTAATTGAAAGAAAACTTGAAATTTAAATAATTGGCGTTACTTTTCTGTTATTAGCATGTTAATAACAGCAATACCGTATAATAATTGTAGCGTTTGTTGAGCCGTAGGAAAGTGCAGGAACCGTAGGAATTTTACCATAAAAGAGCGAATATAAGTACAAAGAATGTAAATTGTGGTAAAATTCCTGCGATTCTTGCACTTTCCTACGGCTCAACAAACGCTAGAATTATAAGTAATAGGTACTTCGTGGAAAAGCGCTAAATTTCGAATTACCAATTTCGAAAAATTACTATTCTCATTGATCCCGGAGTGATCGCATTTTTTGCAGGGTACGTGCATATGTATATACATACATACATACATATACTTATATGTAGATATGTATGTACATATATTTCAGGAATTTGCCAAACACAATCAAATTGTGAGTATATTTACCAAAAAGATTTTCACAACTTTGAAGCCAAAAAATGTTTAGAAATTCGATTCCTGCCTGATTTGGTCACAGAAGTGATGCCCCAGGAGAATCTAAAAATAACGCAATTTTTACAATGAACCAAAAAGATTTCCACATGCTTCCCTGCAAAAAATGGGATTAATCCGGGACGTGTCCGGGATCAATCGCAAGGGAGCATGCGACTAATACAATTTTACATCCCTTTATATGGAGTGAATTGATCGCATTTGTTCGAGCATGTCTTATGAAGAGAATAATTGTTCAACTTGTATACACGAACGGGTACCAATGTAGATTAATCACTAACATACCGAACGGGTACATATGTAGATCAATCGCTTTCATCCCGAACAGGTACAAATGTAGATCAATCGCTTTCATCCCGAACGGGTACAAATGTAGATTAATCGCTTTCATCCCCAAAGGGTACAAATGTAGATCAATCGCTTCCAGCACGAACGGGTACAAATGTAGATTTTTCCAAGTTGTTCGCCAAGGCAATTTTTAATAACAATCTTTAAAAAATTGTAAATGTTCATGCATATATAAATAAAGATTATATAATGTTTTACTTTTGAAAAAAAATCTTAATAAATAAATAAAAAACAATTGTAAGTTTTGAGTATGCATTATATAAGCGTAATGTAAAGGATTTTTTCATAGAATATTTTGGGCAACATTTTGTTAAAATTATTATTCATCATTGTTATTAAAAGAAAGGGTGTTCAATTCGTTTTACCGGTTGTTCTACAATTTTTTAAATACATTGCATATTTCTGTAAAATTTCTACATTTAAGGAATCTAGATTTGTACCCGTTCGGAATGAAAGCGATTAATCTACATTTATATCCGTTCGGGATGAAGGCGATTAATCTACATTTATACCCGTTAGGGAACAATTGGTCAACAATTAGTCTACATTTATACCCGTTCGGGAACAATTGGTCTACAATTAGTCTACATTTATACCCGTACGGGAACAATCGGGGACTAATTGTGGACCGATTGTTCTCGAAAGAGATCAATCCGGGACAAATATCTTTCGGTATTAATCGCACATTTTTTGCAGGGTTTTTACGCAAATATTTGCATATGTATATGTGCATATGTATGTATGTATGTATATAATCGTGCTGCCTAATGTGTGCGTCAAACCAAACTAAAAGAAGAAATATTCTAAACCATCAACAATATCATTTACGCAAATGCCACACATTCGTACGAGTAACAAGAAATCCAAACAAATCCCAAAACCAAATGTTCAAAGTATCGTCACACATAGTTTTATCTACACATATCCACAAGTATGCATTGGAAACGAACATCTGTCCAGCATTTACACGTAGTGTTGAAGGATATAAGCCAAAGGATATATTGCGTTGCGATGAAATGTTGCAGTGATAATTTAATAGTCCAATAAAATCGATGATGCTGAAAAATGTATGCAAGAGTGCAAATAGGAAAAGTACAACAAAAAGGCGAGAAAACCTAAAAAACAGAAAGCAAAAACAAAAACAAAAATGCTTCAATTTAATTTATGTATGTATATTAGGGCGCTTCAAATTTTTTGCACCAGAACTTACTGAAAACGGAAGTGGAACATCTTTATCATATATTGAACTTAAACAACCTGGATTTCTTTTGCTTATATTTTTGTTATTTCAAAAGGTAAAACCATGAAAATGGCGCCAGATTAAAGTTAATTTTGTTTGCAAAGAACTGATAAATTTGGTTAGAATGCGATTATTAGAACATAGTGAAAACAAAAGTGAGATATATTTATCTTATATAGTTATCGCAAAAATGGGGTCGATTTTCGGAAAAAAGGCGTTATCAGAAGAAATGAATGCCAAAAATGGATTCTCCGACCCCAAAAACCCCCCGATACACATTTTGGTTAGCCACTTGTTGAAAAAACTACACCATTTCCAGCTGTACACACTTGAAAAATTTTAATCGTGAAAAGAGCTGGCTCGCAATTCATTTTAGACATATAGTTCCTTGGGCAAAAATGCTTAAAATGATCCAAATTTTCATAATCGTAATGAGCCCCTGTTAAGTTTTTTGGACTCCTACAAATCGAACCGCCCTAATTAGCGCCACCAAAACGGTAGATAATATACTATATACTGAAGGAAATATGAATATGAAAGGAATAAAAAACTAACTCGATATATTGTATATCAAAATACAAGAACAAGCAAATGCAAACTAGAAAATCAAGTTATCATACAAATGGAAAAGGGTTGAGTGAAATAGTTAAAAGGAAAATGAAGCTTGGTGGGAGGGTATATCTATAAACATAAGTACATTCATAGATACATAAATGCATACATATGTACATACGTCCATAAGTAATACAAAAAAGTATCACAATCCATATACATACATACATACATACATATGTACAAACAAATATGTATATCTCAATTTGGGAATTTAACAAAAAAAGGTGAAAAAAGATGGCAAAAAAAAAAGATTGGCAACAAGATTGAGATTTCTTCACAGTAAAGTGAGCATCCGCTTTTGATGTTAAAGATCTTTGAGAATTCGAGTATGAATTCAAAAGCTTTAGCGTTAAATTTGTATTTATGGTAATTCAAACTGGTTGCATTTGTGATTTTGTTTTGTGTGCAGGAACTTATTTTTGGAAAATATGTATGTACTAGCAAATACCCGTCCCACTTCGCTACGACAAATCACACTATGCCACTCCCTTCCCTATCGGTCTCCCTACCACTCAGCATTTCCCATTCCCTCTATCTCTTCCTCCTCTTATACTACTCTCTCTCTCTCTTCCCCCGTCTCACGTTCCTTATCAATAACTTTTTATGACCATCCAGTCCACATATCGGTGTACATCATGATTACTAATATATTTTGGATAACCGACTGGAAAATTGCAATGGAATGAACTCTCTATTGAAGCTCTGATTGATACCTTTGATTTGATACCAATAATGCTAAAAAATATTTCGGGTCTATTTAGGTCCATGTTTCGGCCTCAATCCCGGGAAGCGATTGAGATATCCGTATAGTGTAAAATATATATGGATACCCTGATCAGCACCTTTAATTTGATACCAATATTACGAAAAAAATATTTGGGGTCATCCAAGTCCACGTTTTGGTTTCTATCTAGAGAACCGACTGGAAAATTGGAATGGAATGAACTCTCTATTGAAACTCTGATTGAAAAACATTTCGGAGGAATCTGGGTCCATATTTTGGCCTATATCTCGGGAAGGGGTTGAGATACCAGAATTAAATGTGGTCATAATTTCAATCTAATACCAGGTAATCATTGTGTCAAAATTTGAATGTGATCGGCGGGTAGTTTCGGCGTCCATAGGGAACAAACAAACAAACAAACAAACAAACAAACAAACAAACAAACAAATAAACAAACAAACAAAAATTTCATCCTTATATATATAGATATGTAAATCATAAGCATATTTTGGCATTTGGGTAATGCTATAATTTCATAAAGGTTTATTTGGTAGTTGGACAACAATTTCTTTTCCCACTCCATTTTACTTATATTGCCGTTCTTTTTAGTAAGAACACGAAGTATACCGAAAAAGTTTTATATGACACGATTGTCTTGGGCATGTCCTACCACTTCAGCTTGACAGTACTTGAGTGAGAGTACAGACATATGGAGCTAGAATCCGATAACATACAGAAAATAATTCTGTACTTTATTAAGCAAACGATCTTGGAAAGGAATTTAAAGATCTAGGAAATGAGGACTTCTCCCTAGTATCACTGTGTAGTATCCACTGTATAGTATGCACTGCGCTGGCAGCCACTTCAACTTAGCTTAGCTTAACTTATGTATGTCCCCTCGGTAGTTATCGGCAAGCCATTCAGGAGTGTTATCGTCATGAGAAAGTTTGTCAAGAAAGTTTCTGACAATTACCAGACTCAGTGCGCTTAATGGGCGCAATGCATAAAAAGCGAGCTGTAGCTCAATCGAATCGTGTAAAATATCGGTTTTTTATACACCAAATTTATTGGAAGTGCTTGATTTTACTCAAGAACTTTATTTGATCTCATCAAAAATTGTGAAAAAATTCTATCAAATCAATTCACATTATTTGGTTATTTCTTGAGAGTAACACTGAATTGAGTCCATTGAGCAAGAGCTCAGTTTTCATGCTCAAGGGCTAATAGCTCGGCTTATATTCGCGCCATATTATTGTTTGTGGCTGCCAAATGATTTATGGAAAGGTCATTGAAGATGGTATCGGTAAAAAAACGTTTCGATATATTTCTTCTTCTTCTCATCTTTTTAGTTATTCTACTCGAACAAGAAATACGAAAATTAGTCAAGTCATTCTCCACTTGTTCTTTACAAGGTAGGCTTCCTCTACTAGGAGGCTTCCTGAATTCTTTGTTGATAGCTTCGCGTATCGGTGGGTAGGTTTTAATTCTCAATATTTTCACTTCCTTTCCGGAAGGTTTCTAATTTACTTATGCGTTTTGCGAGATTGTAGGGATCTACTTCGCTTACGCTACTATTATGAAAATTAAAGTGAATTACAATACCTCAATTTCGTGTTGCCAGATCCACAAAAAATTCCCCGAATACACATCGCCTGGCATATATCCACTAACTTTAATAACACATTTAAATACCCAGTAGGCCTAAAGGTACTACAATCGTCAATACTTACATATCCTTTAGAGAAGATAACAACTTCCATGACTATGCCCCATGACTATCGCGCGGCGATGACTTTGTATAGTAAAAAAAGCAATGAAGCGAAAGCGTTGGGCTTTCATTCCAATCCGCATGCTTTTTTTCATACACATAATATAATATACACTGGCGCGTTTAAACCTAACGAGTTTTGTGGCCGAGCTTCTCTTCCAATTCGAGGCGTGCTCCTTGACTTTTGTTTTTCCTACAAATTGGGTGGACCTACAGTTTTTTGTCGGCTCCTAACAGCGAATGCATTTTTTGTGAGAAGCTTTTTCATGGCAGAATTACACTCGGATGGTGGCCGCCCATTGCCGATAGGTGACCGCTGTGTTTTTTTTTAAACCCAATAATTTGGTTTTTACTAATTAGAAAATTTTTTTGGTGTTTGCACGGACTGGGGTTAGAACCCGAGACCTCTGGTATGGCAGTAGAGCACTCTGCTCTGTAGTGCTAAATAAACAGCTGCCTACCATCTAACTTTTGTTATGTACCTCATTCGTATAAATTTTTCTGTTTCGGCTTACTCTTCTTAATTCCTACTTAAGTGAGTAAAGAAATGATCTGAGCTCAATTTGTGCGTGCCGTTCAACATACCTTAGGAGTACCTGCGGTATACCTAACAAAAGCAAGTATCCTCGCAACTCGCATCACCTTACAAATGGGCCTAGAGGGTAAATATAAAAATAAAATACAACAAAAAATAATATAAAAAGGGAAAACCACACAAAGAAATCACATGAATTAAGTAAATTCAATTGGCTGCCAAATGATAAGCCGAGGAAATCTGTTTTATTTGTCAAATGCCCACCGATTGCTGTCAGCCACTCAATCATTGCGGATGACCAAAATATTCTTATTTACATTTAATGCCAATAAACCAATATGCTTTTTTGTGCATAAAAAGAAATTCAAAAGCATTTGGGAAAAGAGTAAAATAAAATCAGTGAATGCATAAGGGCAGTGATTTAAATGAGATCGATGATAAGGTTGCTGGTATGTGTGGCTGAATGACAGATTGCCGATATTTATTGTAAACAACGGCTGTAGGGTGATTTTACAATATTATAAAGACGGTTGTTAATAATAAAAGAGCGATTTAAAAGTGTTATGAAGAACGTCGTTGATAATAAAAGGACGATTTTAAGGTGTTGTGAAGAACGTTGTTGCTAATAAAGCCAATAAAAGGCTAATGTATCATTGAAATTGGTAGCAACCCGATAAAAATTATACTAGTTGCATTGTGATAGCTTTTGATATACATCAGCCTTGCCACTTTGGTTACTTTTTACCAAAATTGGTAACAATTTTTTCGTTTGGTTACGTGGTTACTTTCGGCCGATTTTGGTTACCTTCAAGGTCCATGTATTGAGCACCCCATGATTACATTAAATTTTTAGGAATACGCCTTTAATTTTTCCAAACTATAAAATATCTGTCATCTAAATTGTTTTATTGTATTTTTTTTTTTATCAAATTCCAAATATATTGTTGGGGGTAAATCGAAAAAATTCAACAACTAGCGAATGTTGAATGTAAAGCTGTTTCAGGAAAATAAATAAGGCAAAAGTGGGAAAAATTCAACAGCTTTCAGAGACTCTCAGTGGTCGAGCGTGTAAAATCGTTCGCACATTGTGGCTGAAGATGGCATGTATCACGTTTTCCATCCTCGTGAGGAGCATCCACTTCCGAAAAGGGTGCTAATAATCGAAAGTGGTTTTTCGTGAAATAGCTATACTCAACCTTCGCTGGAAATAGTTATTGAAATTTTTCCATTTACCCCCAACAATTAAAAATTAAATTAAATAATTTTCGTGCTAAGCACTAAAAAGCTTTTAAGTTCAAATAATTTAGTTGACAGGAGCCAGCGACCACATTGGAAATAAATCTATTCTGGCGAATTTTCGTAAGATTTTTGGCTCGGTTCATTCTCATACCTGGCCGTGTTTTTAATTGTTGACAGAGCGCTATGACGGGGCGATATTTCGCTTGAGGTTGGATCTGTTTAAGGCTTAAAGATGTAAAATAATTGATATATTTTAGTTTTTGGTAACCGTGTATATTATTTTGCTACCAAATAAATAGCCCTAACGTTAATGGGACATATGCCTATATTATTAATTTATTTTGGTTACTTGTTTCTAGTTTTGGTTACTTTTATTTTGTATTTTCGTAAATTTAAAATTTTTGAAGTGGCAACGCTGATATACATTCCAAGCAAAAGGGTCAATTTCGTTTATACTTTTATTGTAATACAGTCTAAACTCAGTTAAAATACAATAAATTATGCAAATGCTACTAAGCTGAAGTCGATAAAGTCAATTGGGAATAACAATAACGCAAGCGCACTTATTCTAAAATGAGTTTGTTTGCTGACGTCTATATATGTAGGAGTAATTTAATTTTCAACCACATGCATTTTACATATAGTACATAGTACAAGTATATGTATGTATGTACGAGAATATCCACTATACCATGCACCTGATACTTGCGTTAGTGCAGTGGCAAACTGGCTTATCGTACCCTAACCCATTTGGATATCCCATCCTGTCACTTAACTACCGAGTAATTGGTCTATATCAAGTGAGTGGGTGAGTCAACAGGCGTGTAAATGGATTTTTGAAAGGGGGTTCGTTTAGAAAATATGTTTCTTCTTATTGGGACAATGATATATACCAATTCTCGAATTATATATTCCTTTTCCTTTTTTTTCGCTTTCCTGTTCCTTTTCCTTTTCCTTTTCTTTTTCCTTTTCCTTTTCCTTTTCTTTTTCTTTTTCTTTTTCTTTTTCTTTTTCTTTTTCCTTCTCCTTTTCCTTTTCCTTTTCCTTTTCCTTTTCCTTTTCCTCTTCCTTTCCCTTTCCCTTTTCCTTTTCTTTTTTCTTTTCCTTTTCCTTAATTTTCCTGTCTTAATTTTTTTTTTCGAGGGGACTAGTTCTAGTGATAATGAGCTCACATTGTATGCATTAGCTTTAAGCTCTACGGAAAAAGTTGGTTCAGCATTAATTTGAGTTCTTAGGGGTTTCCAATCGCAAGAAAGATCCCCTTTTATATACGTTTGCCCTTGTTCACGGTTCGACGTCATTTAACCAACGTTGTTGAACTCAACCTTAAAGTAGTGACGTTTATCCGCATTCTAGGAATATTTAGTATGACAGTGACAGTGTGGAGAAGAAACCGTGGTGTTAACTAACTAACTAACTAACTAAATAACTAACAAATACATGCATGTATGCACATAAATATATTTACATATATACTATATATATTTGTAGAGCATATAATGCTCACATGCGATGCATATGAGTTCATTAGATGGCTTTCTTAACTCACATGGTAAATGCATATATACATATACATATATATACATACATATATATATTTACCATAAGCTAGATAGTCAGGATAAACACATATCTATATATATAAAAATGATTTGGTTTTTAATTGTAACGCTAAAACTTGAAAACGGCTGAACCAAATCAAATTCTTCCTTAGGGTGGTTTGTTTGTTGTAACCCCGCGAAGGTTTAGTCGAAGAGAAAATTAAAAAATATTAGGGGGGCATACAATTTTAATTTTTAAAGCTGATTATCTCTAAAAGAGTTCAAGGTAGGGAGCTGAAATTTGGTATAGAGGTAGGTGATATCAAAACCCTTCTCACGCAGAAAAGTGGGGTTTATCAGAAAAGAGGGCGTGGCACCTCCCATACAAACTTAATTTTTCATGCTGAATATCTCTAAAATTGTTTAAGGTAGGGACTTGGAAATTGGTGTGGAGATAAACGATAACAATTCCATATTAACGCAAAATAATAGGAGTTATACGAAAAGTGGGCGTGGCACCTCCCATACAAACTTAGCGTTTGAAGCTGAATATATCAGAAAGAATAAATGGCAGGATCCTGAAAATGGCTATAGAGCTAAATGACATGAAAATCACTTTCCCGCATAAAAGTGGGGGTTATCGAAAAAGGGGGCGTGGCACCTCCCATACACACTTAATTTTTTAAGCTGAATATCTCTAAAAGGATTTAAGGCAGGGACCTGGACATTTGTACAGAGCTATATGATATCAAAACAGTTTTTGCGCATAGAAGTGTAGGTTATCGGAAAAGGGGGCGTGGCAGCTGCCAATTAATCTTAATTTTTCAAGCTGATTATTTCTAAAGGACTTCAAGGTAGGGAGCTGAAAATTGGTATAAAGCTAAATGATATCAAAGCCATTCTCACGCATAAAAGTGGGCGTTATCAGAAAAGGGGGCGTGGCTCCTCCCATACAAACTTAATTTTTCAAGCTGAATATCTATAAAAGCGTTTAAGGTTGGGACCTGAAAATTGATCAGGAGATTAACGATATCAATAGCATGCTTATGAAAAAAAAAACAGTTATTTTGGGAAAAGGGGGCGTAGCACCTCCCATGCGATCTTAATTTTTAAGGCTAAATATCCCTAAAAGCGTTCATGGCGAGCGTGCTTACGATATAACTCACTTGCAACAACAAGTACAAACAAATTTTCCACTGTTGAATAAACAGCAAAGCAGTGCGTACAATCAACTAATAAACGCTGTTGATAATGGAAACGGTGGCATATTTTTTCTCGATGCCACGTGGTATTCCATTATCTCTTACATCTACCGGAACTGCTGCAACACTGTTGGAAGGGGGAAGAACGGCACATTCAGCATTAAAGCTTCCATTAAACTTGCAAATACACGACAGTCCTGTTTACAATATTTCAAAGCAATTGGGCAGAACGAAGTTTGCCGGGTCAGCTAGTCTATATATATAAATTGTTTATTGGCATATCGATTTTGGCTTGAAAACGACACGCCGCACAGTGGTTCGGCTCCATACATTTTGCGGAAAAAAATAGGAGTGGTCCTAGGCCATTGAAATTTTGCACAAAGGTTATATGTGAGCAAATTAAGAAATTTTCAAAAAATGGTAGAAATCGGTCAACCCCTAGGGGTACCCCCCTTGGACCTATAAAAAATGATTTAAATACAAATTTTAGTTTCAGCTAAAAAAAAATCATGATATCTTCACGAAACTTGGTACATGAGTTACCGTCATTAAAGGCATTGACAGAACCAAAAATTGTTGAAATCGGCCACTCCCTAGGGGTACCTCCCCTGGACCTATAGTAAAAATTTTTAAAGAAAAATTTTAATTTCAGCTCAAAAAATTAAGATATCTTCACGAAACTTGGTGCATAAGTTACTGCCATGAAAGGTATCGACAATACCAAATATAGGCGTGATTGGCAAACAACCACGCCCACCCTTCCACACCTTTTATTCAAAAACAAGTGAAGATATGCATTTTTAGTAACTTAAAAGAGCCCTTGTAAAAATTTGATGTACTTAATGATTATATTTATAATACATATAATCGAAAATATAACTATGTATGTATGTATATATGGAAAGAAAAAAAAAAACAAATACATATAAGAAAAATGTTTAATGATTCAGCATATCCTTGACAACAGGATCCAATTGCACACACTTTTTGTTGGGTTGTCGTCTTATGGATTTATATAATGATCAGAACTTGCCAGTAATCGATTAATAACATCTGTATTGGTAAAAATTTTATCACTTTTCCTAGAAAACATAAGCCTAGAAATCATAAGCCCCATAAGGGTTAACTCAGAACATGATAAGAAGTTCAACTTTTCTGCGTTATTTTTGTTTGCATTACCATTGATTCTAACAAATTAGGTGTATAATTTACCAATCTACATTTTTATCTAATCCTCTCTGTGCCTTCATAAACAAACAAATTTCACATAAGATGTAAACGTTAATATATACGCATGAGCCTAAAAGCATGCTACAGTTTGTCAATTTTATCAAAATTTGATGGGACTTTCGACATTTAAATCAAGTTTACATCGATTGGGGAAAATATGGGAAAAAATTGTTAACAGAAATCGATAGAAGACATTCCAAACTTTCATTTTATTACAGTTAGCGAGTGTAGCACGCTGTAGCACACAAACTTTTTGTCCTTCGAAGTTAGAAAAGGTAGCATTTATGAAGTACAATTTTTGCTGGCCTATATTTTTTTTAATATTTGGCCGATTGCACTAATTTTTTCTTTAATTAGTCAAGGAAGTGCTATGTCTTCTTTTAAACTCACAACAGGGACAATAGAAATATAAGTTATAAGGAAAATTTATAGCTAAAGTTAGCAAAAATTTCAAGCAGTTTTTGTTGAATAAAATTTTTCTGACTTCTGATACCATTATTTTGTAAAAAAATCAACTTTTTGCAAAGTAGTCATGAATTGTTCATATTTGGACCTTTTTTTATAAGACTACATCATTAGAATCTGAAAATTAGGTATTGAAAAAAAATTAATTTTTTCCGCGGCTGAACCACTGTGCGCCGGTTAGCCAACTGCAGTTGGTAGCGTTGAAAATATGTACATACATATCTATAAATTGTATTACGCTACAAATTGTAGACGTTTCTCAATTACAACTCCTACATACTTGCAAAAATGCATATTTATGTTTGTATATATCCCAGTAGGTCCAAAGATACAACAATCAACAATACTTTTCTCCTTACATTTCCTTTAGGGAACATATGTAACTACTTGCATAACTATGCCCCATGACTATCGCACGGCGATGGCCGCCTTCGCATGAATAACTTTGTATGGTAAAAAAGCAATGAAGCGAAAGCTTTGGGTTTTCTTTCTAAACCACATGCTTTTTTCATATGGTCGTTATTATAATCTTGTTAGATATTCAGCATGAATTGTAGCAGTATTGTAGTGCTGAATATGCAGCTGCCTACCATCTAACTTTGTTATGTACTTCATTTGTGTAATTTTTTCTCTTCTTAACTCCTACTTTAGTCAGTGCAGAAATGATCTCAGCGCAATTTGTACGTGCCGTTGAACATACTTACTTTAGAAGTACCTGCGGTATATCTAACCAAAGCAAGCATCACACCTAACAAATTGGCCTAGTCGGATGTTTATACTTATACACATAAATTATTGTTAATGTTGACACAGTTACGCAGGCTGCATTGTGTCCTGTGACCTTTTAAGGTTTTCTTTTTCCTTACTTTTTATTTTTTTCTTGGCTATTCGATTGATTAATATTTTACTTGCTGGCGTTTGCGTGTGAATTTCTGCGGAAGGCACCATGTGTGTTGGCGCCCATTTAAATTTTCATGAAGGGCTTTTATAAACGGGCTTTAAAGAAGGAATTGCTTTAGCTGTTTAAGCTAACAATCTTAGTGAAATGTTAGTTTGCTATTTACTCTAGTCTTTCTAATAATCTGAAGTTTACTGATAAAGCAAATAAGGTGACACATACAATGGACAGTGGACGCCTGGATATATGCATATAGAATATAATGAACGGAATATAATAGCATAATAATAGTTAGGATTGGATTGTGATCTTTAGATCCTATTACATTGTCTCGTCTACACCAGGGACCATCAGAGAGAAGACGAAACCTTTTCACAAAAATGGCATAGGCTGCTTGATAAGCTTCAAAGAAATATGTGACTTCAATCACAAGAATCGGTGTATTTTGTTTTGTGCTTTTGCTTGAAGGCAATCCCATACTCCAATATGAAGCATATGTTTTAAGTATTTTGCTTTTGCTTAAGTTTAAAATTTTCAAACAGGTGGTACCCCTACCAAAAATATATTTAGCAATCGTATCTCTTAATCCTCTTTAATTTGATACCCATATTTCTATATTTTATGGCTTTTTATAAATATAATTAAGTTTAAAATTTTCAAAAAGGTGGCAACCCTACCAAAAATATATTTAGGGATCGCATCTCTTAATCCTCTTTAATTTCATACCCATATTACCATATTTTATGGTTTTGTATAAACATAATTGAGTTTAAAATTTTCATACAGGTGGCAACTCTATCAAAAAAATATATATCACCTATCGTGCCTCTTAATCCTCTTAAATTTAGTACCCACATTTCCATATAAACATAATTAAGCTTAAAATTTTCACAGAGTTGGCAACCCTTTAAAATAACCACCAGGGACCATCAGAAAGAAGACAAAACCTTTTCACAAAAATTGCATAGGCTGCTTGATAAGCTTCAAGGAAATATGTGACTTCAATCACAAGTATCGGTGTCTTTTCTTTTGTGCTTTTGCTTGAAGGCAATCCCATACTCCAATATGAAGCATATGTTTAAGTTTTTTGATTTTGCTTAAGTTTAATATTTTCAAATATATTTAGCAATCGTATCTCTTAATCCTCTTTAATTTGATACCCATATTACCATATTTTATGGTTTTGTATAAACATAATTAAGCTTAAAATTTGCACAGAGTTGGCAACCCTTAAACATAAAAATAAAAATCGCTGTGAATGCTATTAATTTACTGCTGAGAAATACAAAATATGTTGCAATGCTTGTATTTTATTATATAATCCTTTCATGTAATTTTTTTAAGTAATCTAAACTTTTAAAAAGGTGGCAATCTCGAATTTTTTTTTGCTGTTGTACAGTGTAGTTAATTTGAAAATTGTCTTTTTTCGCAAGCCTTTATAGAAATCCAGCAATAAGCTTGATTGCCTTAAAATGATAGTACCTAGAATCATTTTGAATCAAACGTCGCTATCTATCGCTAACCCACCTCCTTACTTTAACATGGGAATTTCATTGTCCAGAAGTTCTAAAAATCCCTATAACCGCTAAGGGAACGAAAAGTTAATTGCGTATCAAAATGAAGTAGATTAATTAGAGGCATTGCGAACCGAGGCTTACGTCAGATATTTTAAGTCGAAAGGACCGGCATTCCATGCAAGGCAACACTATGGGCCAGTTCTAGTCTATGTGAAAATCTTAGGATTGCCAACTTAACCTAACCTAATCCATGACCACAGAAAGCACCACAGTAACTGCTTATCAGAAGATGTGACTAGCTTTACGACAGTGTTTTGGTAGGCTTGCAGATTCCCATAATGTAATTCTTTCTGCGTTCGACAAAAAAAGAAAACATTATGAAAATTTATCCAGCACAAAATGTAATGAAAATATCAAAATATTAATATGTATAGGCAAGTAATTAATTACTAATAAACCAATAAAAGGCAATAAAAATACCAGCAATTTTATACCACATATACCACCCATCAAGCCGATAACTAAATATTTATGCATATTCATGCATTACCATCACTCAATTAAATATGAAGATATTTTCTATTCATACACAGTAGGCTCATTGGTTGGCCATTGTATAGTTGGCATAGAACAAGCAGCCAATAGAGGAAGAAATACAAGAGAAAAAGCAAGAAAAAGCAGGAAACAGAAAAATCACTTGTTTGTCCATAAAATTAAGCCACACTTACAACGAATTAAATAACTAATAAATCGTACACTTAAAACATAACAATGTCACAAACCAAACGTTGATTGCCTGTTGATAGCGACTGGATAATCGTTTAATACTTAGTTAAGGCAGGCAGGCAGGCAGGCAGGCATTGGGGCAGCGCGAGGTTATGATAAGCTATGGCACAAGAACTTGTGGCATAACAAACCACTTAGTGTGTGAGCTTAATGGACAATAAAGAGATTTAGTTGAAATGTATGTATGTATAAAAAAGCGTAAAAACGAATATTTACAAGCGAAGAGAGCTTTATATGCGCATACCTATCTATCTATGTATGTGAAGGCGAACTGCAGCTAGCGGGCTAAATAAATATTCATTACACGGAGAGTGAGAGAAAGATTAATAACGCTTATTAATAATATAAATATGTATGTATGTACATATGTGTTTATGATAATATATATGCACATGTATTTAAATGTGTTATATAAGTATTCAACACATTTATTGTCATCGTTTGTCGTATAATCGTATGCATGTGTGATATGACGTGATAGCACTGCCGGATATTAATGTCAAGTATACGCCATGGCTAACACATATGTATGTATATTAAGGTGGAGTGAAACATTTTTTTTGGAAATTCAATTTGTTCCAAAGCCAGAACGGCACCTTTCTAGCCCAGTAATATGCCTGTAAAATTTTATTGACCTACTCGCATGTTTAGAGGTGCCCCCAGCCCCACAAAGTTGAAAAAATAGCACGATCTGGTACAAATGTAAAATTTATAAAATTATAAAATCAAAAAACGAAGTATGAGGATTTATAAAGATGGCTAATCTGAGTATTAAGTGATTTTTTTTTTTTTTGGAAACAACAACAACATAGGTAATTTGATTCCGTTTAATTTGATATACATTTTATGTGGGTTCCATAATACCCCCCTGCGGGGGTCAAACCCCCTTTTACCCCCCTTACTTTTCATATACAAAATGTATACCAAGTTAAAGGGAATCAAAATACCTATCGAATGGTATAAAAATATTTGAAATCGGTTCAGTACTTTTTAAGTAATTGCTATTTAAAAATGCATAATATAATCTTTGACCTTTAATAACTTTTGTTGTTGTTGTTTCCAAAAAAAAAAAAATTCACTTTAATACTCAGCTTAGCCATCTTTATCAATGCTCATACTTCGCTTTTGATTTTATAATTTTCAAAATTTCATATTTGTACCAAGGCAGATATACCAGGTAGGCGCAGGGGCGAATTCAGAAAATCCCCATGTATTTTGTTATTGTAATTGGTAGAGTGTAATGTCAAAATGATATTTCGCCGTGGTGAAAATCTGAATTCGCTTAGGACTCGCTCATTCCTATTGGCCATGATTATAATTCGCTTGGATTTTGACATTACACTCCACCTTTGGAAATAAAAAAAGTTGTTTCTGAATTCGCCCATGCGCCTACCTCTAAGTTATTGTACCATGATTTGTAGCAGATCGTGCTTATTGCTTTCAACTTTGCGGGGCAGGGGGCAGTTCAAAACGTCATCCTATCGCCATAAAATTTTGTGGGGTTCATTAACTCGTATAAAGGCAAATTTTCATTGCTGGTACGTTCAAAAAAAGAACAAAAAAAAAATCTCCATATGATTTCACTCCACCTTAATGTATATTCAGTGCAGTAAGTTCATTAAAGCGTATAAAAAAAGCAGTGCTCTGCTATTTTCTCTCTCTCCATTCCGGTTATTATTATTATTGTTATTATTATTTTTGGCGCACAAGTTTAGTCCTCGACCCTGATACATACAATCTATTTTCGAGTATTAATAACAAACAATATGAGTTTTGCGAAAATATACATATGACAAGTGAAAGCGCTAACGAAGAAAGAAAAAGCCAAAGAGTGCGCTTATGATAAGCATTAATTGAATTGCATTTATCTTCCATACTGTTTATACTTATGACATTTTGGGCGATATTATGTAATCTATTGCCAAATTAAGTATCAACTTTTTATGTCTGCATGCATAAATATTTATTTAGTGTAAATAAAAAAAGTTTTCGAGGCAAGTTAATTGCCTGAAATGAGGCTGCGATTCGATGCAGTGCCGTAATATTAAATTGGCAATTAAGGCGCTGTTGTTTATTGAGCATGTTTTTTTAGAATATTGATTATATCAAATATCTTTTGGCTCTTTTTTCTTATTTCCGGCTTACTTCAATAATTCAATTACGTATTGATTATTTTCACAATTTACTAAATATCTTTAATTTGCTGTATTTACAAAATAAAAGAAAAACTTATCAGCAGTCCAATTAGTCTGCCGGCGGCCGACGTTACCACATCAATTCTTTATAATATAAAGTTTATATGTATGTAGTCTCCAATCTTTATGAGCAAGCTGATCGAACCTACAGCAGCAATTCCATGATGTTTGCTTTGTAGCTATGGAAAGCCTTGCAGGTTGTTGTCGGAAAATAAAATGCCATGTGCACTGTCTAGATATAGGTGTAAATAATGTTGTGCCTCCCTCTATTGAAAATTATTCTTCTTCGGAAGTCAGAAGATGGGACTAATGTGTTCACTAGTGGAAGTTAAGTGGAAACATTGTTAGCTAATTGTGATGAACCCTGGCATTTAAAAGTACACATTATTGAGTTTTTTTTTGTATCGATTTAAGGAGTCTTCATAACTAGACAGTAATGGCACATTACAGCATCGCCAATACGGTGAAATCTTAATAAAAATATCCATGTATGAAAACGAATTACACTGAGTCGGCACTTTAGGTGGCACTCTAGGTTCCACATTCTAAATATTCTGTTTATTAGCTAATAAAGCTCTCTTTGAGTTTTTGTGATGCCATGATACTAAAAATCAGCCATCTATAAAGGGAGTCCAGTCATTTGATACGGTTTTTCTGGTAGCCTTGCTTATGCTCTTCTGCTCAATCCGTTTTTTTCTTCTTGCTTTTTAAATTTTTTGATTGGTACCATCTTGGCTAACTTACTATAACCAATGCATCTGCAAACTTTCTCGAGTATCTCTTATCGAGTTGCTAAAGGCTGGATATTTTAAAAATATTAATGCTTAAGTTTGACACCAATGTCCTTGGACACAGTCCAACAGTGTTTTTTTTTAACACGAACAAACACTAGTTATTATGAAACAGAATGTCTCGCAGACCAAATTTGCCGAACAGAGTACTAGTCCAGAGGGTGTGAGCTTTTTTTTAGGTTAAAGATTTATAATCTTAGCTTTACTTTATTATTTTATAAAAAAATATCTAATAAATAATGACCTCAAATGAAGTTTTTGAGCTCGGACCTCTTCTACAGAATTTAATAAGCAATTTATTTGCGGTAGATTTTAACCCTCAAACCCCCACGAAAGTGGCTGTTTTGACACTTTTTGAAAACACATGACGAGAATATAAAATAAAAATGTAGATGGAGGATTACAATGTTCCAGAAAATTATTCGCCATAAAATTTCACTAGGGGTCTCCTTAGACAAAATCTTTTTACAAAGCACGCACATGATGTAATAATGAAAAATCACGCCATGAACTCCTAATTCAACTCTGAAGAAGCTATCAAGAGGCAGTTTTCTTAAAATTTCTGATAATAACTTTGTAAACAATTTTTTAGACCTTCCCACAACATAATTAATATAAATAATATCGCTGAATCAAATTGACGGCAGTTCTTAAACAGCAACACTTAAATTTCACAAATAAAAAAAAAACGTCTGCTGAATTTCCCACGCTTACCAAATAAACTTCAAGAGCAGAGTGGCAAGAGATATTACTTATAAAACAAAACAAGGGGTAATGGCATTTGATATTAAAGGCTGCTTAATATGCATATATAAGTGTATTTCGTCGCTCCCAACGAAGACTAGCACGGTTCAGTTAGCGTGGAAGACTAGCACACTTCGTTGTTCGCGTGGAAGACTAGCACACTTCGTTGTTCGCGTGGAAGACTAGCATGCTTCAGTTCTCTGCGTGGAAAACTAGCATACTTCGTTGTTCGCGTGGAAGACTACCATGCTTCAGTTCTCTGCGTGGAAGACTAACATGCTTCACTTGTTTGGGTGGAAACTAACATACTTCTGTTTGTTAGAAATAAGCTTAGGGGTTAAGAACATGAAGAGGATTTGCAAAACCTATGCACATACCTAAAATTAGGCCTAGTACAAGTCTAGGAATATTTGAAACTCATACACTTTTCATATAGTTTGGCTGAAGCTTCCTGTTTAAAGTTTTATTGCAGTATGAATTATAGTTCTTGTACTTACTTATCAAATATCTTTCACTCCTCGGACCATCCTCCTCCGGGTTTTAACCCCTAAGCTTATTTCTAACAAACAGAAGTATGTTAGTTTCCACCCAAACAAGTGAAGCATGTCAGTCTTCCACGCAGAGAACTGAAGCATGCTAGTCTTCCACGCGAACAACGAAGTATGCTAGTTTTCAACGCAGAGAACTGAAGCAGGCTAGTCTTCCACGCGAACAACGAAGTGTGTTAGTCTTCCATGCGAACAACGAACCGTGCTAGTCTTCGTTGGGAGCGACGATTTATTCTTATACATATGTACTTAAATGCCACCTACATGTATTTTTCAATGTAATTTTAAGCATAAATGTTTAGAAAAGTAATATAATTTAAAGCAAACAATGGCTGTTTGCGAACATGAAATGACAATATCGCAGAAATTGCCAACGAAATTTTGAATAAACATACATAAGTGCATGTTTATATTTATTTAAAAAGAGCAAACATTAATAAAAATGGAAATTGCGAATACACATATGTATGTAAATATATTTACGCCGATATGTGTTTGTGATGATTTGAATCGTTTACTGATTGTTAGTTGTTAGCTGCTTCAACGAACTGATGAAAAGCGCCTTTAAATATGCAATGCGCGAAAGCAAGCAAGTGGATTTTTGCCCGTGTAGAGATCCGAGATTCGGATTAACTTATCAAATTGTCCTCAATTTAATGCATCAATACGTTATTCTTTTTCTTAAAAATACAAATATTTATTTTGAATTATTTTTCATCTAAAACAATTCAAACACCATTCCTCAAAAGAAAATTCCTAATTTTGTTTGGATTTCTGTTATCGGTTTTTGGAAGCCGTTAAGGACTTCATTTAGTTGGCAACCAGCATCAACACCGAAAAAAATGTGAGCATGGAAATCTAACAAAAACGTTTTTATTAAAGTAAATTGTTTTAATTATAAATACGTACCGTGTATGGTGTATTGTATTATTTTGATGTTCTTCATCAAGCCTAATCTTCATGCATTATTTATTTATTTAAGAAAATTGTGATAGATATATGTGTACATGTGTATATATCTATATATATATATATATATTCTTCAACACGTGTATGCAGTCTATTTGCATATGCATAAAAATATATACCTTTTCTTAATTTCTCATGTTCACTCAACCGACTGTCGTATGACATTGCTTTAATTAAATTTATGATATCGGCTTCATTTTTGTACACACAATTTATATATGTAAATATGTATGTATATGCGTGTTTTTATTTAGGAGATTTAAATATTTTACCTTAGATCGCAACTGTTAGATCTCTTTCGTAATGAAATTAGCTGCAGAAACAACATTGAGCTTTAATAAGTTCGTAATAAAACACCCTTTAAATATGTATATGATGGGATATGCTACACTGAGGGAAAACACAACGTATATCCAACAAAAACGACGTCAACTCAACAAAAAACAGCCTTGATAGTCAGCCTACCTTGGAAATTGTTGCATCGACTATAATAATTGTTATTTTCCCATTTTACTAATATTACAATGAAAACAACCGCATTTATATTTAATATGACTATGACGATTGTCAATTTTGCATATCATGTGAGTGGACATTGACAATTTAAACACGTTCAATTATGAAAGAACAACTAAAATTTTAATTCAACGTTTTATTGGTCGATGCAAAGTAGGTATCGAAGTTATTTTAAAGTGAATTTTGAATTTGAAATTGTTGTGATATTAGGTAAAAGCGCTTTTATTGTTGGGTTAACAATGATACGTTTATGTAACGTAGGAATCGTGGTTATTTTAAAGTGAAGATTCTTTGAAACAAACTTGAATTGTCAATTTGAAATTGTTATAATGTTAGTTGACTAGGTTAATATGAAATATAAATCTATCTTCAATTTAAAAACGGAGAGTGTTTGTTATAGAATTCATTGCTTTTTTTTATTTAGATAAACACAAATGTAACGTATATTTTTATTATTTTAATAGATTACACAGTCAACATATTTACAAAACTTTCACTCAACACGAACAAACCAATAGTAATACATAATAGTTTGGCTCAGATTTCAATCTGCTTACCAAAAGGGTCGGCTTTTCATTAAGGAACCACGGTTCCAGAAAAACAAAAGTGTTACCTGCGGGACGCTTATAGTTGAGGGGATATTCCTTGATAAAGTAATTTGTGTGTTGTAATTTTCCCGTCGGCGGGTTTTGGCTGCGCTTTGAAAAATAACCCTCAGCCGGTTATATCTATAGACCCATCCAACTACCAACAAATATCTCGTGAACTATAAGCCTCCGGCAAATTTTGATTTCGGTTTTGATATCTGTGAGAACCCCTGACAAAGTCATTTTTCTCTGATCGTGGTGCTTTAATATAAAGCCGACCCTTTTATTAGGCCTTCTGGAATTCATTTAAAAAGCTCCACCAACGCATGCTCATTCACAGCAATCGCCAACACTTTAAATCCACCCAATAATATGCCACCAATCTGTATTAATATGCCTTTTAGTTTTCCCTTGACATCCGCCGCATGATCCTCCACCTCACTCATTGCCGGAACAAGATAGAAAATCCGAGGAAACTTTGTTATTTTGTAGAATATATAACACACACGATATCGATAGGAAGTGCTTAATTTTTTGTAAACAATCTAAATTCCATTGTCACGCAAAACAAAAATTGAGTTTGCTTTTTACGCACGCCGGGTACAAATTGTATACACGTTTGCATTTGAAATTTGTCAGATCAACAATGCCCACTTTAAGTTGAAAATGTAGCCATATCGAATTAAAATTTCTCAACGTCAAAGCGAGAATGCCCACTTTAAGCTGACAATGTAGCCACACCAGAGTAAAATTTCTGAACGTCAGATCACCAATGCCAACTTTAAGTTGACAATGTAGCCATGCCAAATTGGAAATGTTGATGTTGTAATGAAATTGCTTATATTGTTAGATTATTTTTAACTACGAATTATTGCTAAATTGTAAACTAACAGAAAAATATTTTTTTGAACTATAAAAAAAAGTGTGATTCAACAAGAAATTAGTCGACATTGAAAAATGTAACATTGTCACCGTTGGGAGTTATTTTTACAATTGCCTTTTTCCCTCAGTGTATGCACATACATACTATGTACAGTGGCTCTCAGAATTATTTTGCATAATTCATTTATTAAGAAAACGTTAGAAATTGATGTTAAAATGTGAAAACATTCGAATTAAAAACACTCCCAAATTTGTGTTCAAAGCTCTGGTATAACAACCATACAAAATTTTTGATCCTATATTGAAGATCATGTCAGAAAATCGAAGATTTCCGCAAAAAATAATCCAAATGCGGTTTTGGCCGAGGAATGGGACAAAAAACGTACGGAATTTTGCCAAAAATTAGCAGAGTCCATCCCTAGACTTTTGGAAGCCATTTAGAAAAAGAACGGATATCATGAAAAATATTAAACAGGCTGTAGATGCATTTATTTACCAAAATTACCAATATGCAAAATACTTTTGTGAGCAAAAATGTATGACTTTTTCGTTTCTTTAATTTTATAAAAAAGATGAAATGCATTTTGATTTTTTAATGAATATTATGAAGATTCAGCTATAATACCATATTAAAAAAAATTTCCAAAACAATTCGAAAAAAAGGCGAATTTCTAACGTTTTCTTAATAAATGAATTATGCAAAATACCTATGAGAGTCACTGTATGTATATTTGGGTAGCCTACTTTACAGTTGTCTTTCAAACAATTAGATAATATTTATTTTGGCGTGCGACAAGGCTCTCTTGATTAAATACAGTAAATATGTATGTATGTACCCTGCAGGGAACTCAATAACTAGTGAGCAATATTTCTAGTTCCGAACTAGCGAAAAGGTGTCAAAAGGGAACTAGATCAATTGTAGTTAGACCCTCACTAGTTCAGAAGGAGTGAGTATAAGACACACTTTGATTTGTATGCAATTTCGAAGTGACAAAAATTCTATGAAAATTTTTCGTTCGTTCAATTGCCGTCGGCTTTGTATATTTTTGCAATTCTCAGATGTTTAGTGAAGCATTTTATATAAAGTTTTCTATTTGCATCTTGTATGAAATGAAGTGTTCCCATAATTATGCTTTTCCGATCCCTCAGCAGCGTTGCCGTTTTAGCCTTTTAGTGGCTAGATTTAGCCACCGCCGTGTTTTTTAAGCCACCAAAATTTCGGTTTTGCCACTAGCCACGTTTTTAGCCACCGCTTGTAATGAACCATAATTTTCCACATAGGAAGGATGTGGTAACGCTAATTCAATTCAGCGATTATCACAAATCGATTTAAGTGTTAAAAAACAAAACAAGTAACGCAACTATCGACAAATTCCTGTTGATACTCGCTAGTTGATAGTAGGCTGTCGATGAAAGTCCGGATCTAACTGACTTTGTATATTGTTTGCTACTTCTACCACTTAGCAACGCCGAAGTGGAAAGAACCTTTTCAGTAATGAATATTGCCAAAACCAAAAATCGAAACAAAATGAATCATACAATGTAGAATGCAATTTTAACTATAAGATATGGCTTAAAGAATGTAAAACAATGTTGCAATGAATTTGAAATAACATAAGATCCATTAAATTGATGAAGAAAGAATTAATTTATGAAGAGAAGACGACATAATGTTAGATATTGAATGTGATATCTATTTTTTTTAGATATAGTTAAGTACATACTATTTATGAATGAATATTTTATTTTTTACAAAAATTTATGATTTTTTCCTTATATTGTATGCAATAATGTTGTGCCTGAATTTGAAAAATAAATTTAAAACAAGTTAATTTGCAACAAAATTTTTTAGCCACCCTTTTTAGCCACGAACCAAATTTTTTAGCCATTTTTAGCCACAAATTAAATCAAATCTAGCCACCACGAAAATTATTCAACGGCAACGCTGTCCCTCAGGCTTATTTTTAATTTTTTATTTTATTACTTTTTAAATATTATTGCAAATTTTTATTAAATAAATAAATAAATATTAGTTAAAAAAAAAAAATTAAAAAAAAAATTTTGATCCACCTTGACACCGACAGGATTCGAATCCGCGCCCCTCAGATTGGAAGGCACATGCGTTAACCAGTCGACCATCGCGCCACTTGCATGAAGTGTGTCAAAGGCTGCACTTAAGCGGCAGATGTAAAACTGTAGAATTTGTAGGTACTTGTAGCTAGTTCAGAACTATCGAAATTGTGCCAATAAACGAACTGGTGAAAACTGTAGAATTTTGTACTAGTTCGGAACTATCGAAAATGTAGTGCAGAGAGTGACAATTGACACCGCCTAGGACATCGCCGTGTTAAATTCGCCAGTTGATAACATGCAAAAGAGATTTAGCTCGCACTAGTAGTGGCGAAAAATGCACTAGAGGCGACCTAGTTCGGAACTAGAGATTTTCCCTACAGGGTATGTACATTGTACATATGTATATACCTTCGCTTGTCGACTGATATACCCTGCAGTAAAAATACGCAATGAATCCTTAATGAATCACTGATGCAATTCACCTCTGACGAGGAGGCATCAGTGAATACTTTCATATAAAGACTGCTGAATTTTTCATATAAATAGTTGGCTTTCCTCAGAAAAAAAAAACAAAAACAAATAAAAATATACTGAGTTATGACGACAGTGATGAATATTCAACAAAGAATCATCACTGATCCTTCAGCAGTGAAACAAAATTACTGCAGGGTACGGACATAAATTTACAAACAAATACATATATGCATGAGTACACAAACATGAATACATGTATAGTCATTTGCTCCTAAAAGACGCATGTCATATAAAGTATATTTTCCTTGCCAGTTCTGCCAATATGCTCTCACATATGTACATATCGTCGTACCATACGAAAACTAGCACATTCAAAAATTTCAGACGAAAGCTGGCAATTAAAAAATTCTGTACGAAAAGTAGCACATTTGACTTTTGGCTGACGAAAAGTAACAGTAATTATATACTGTTTTTACATTAAAATTGTTGTTGTTTAAACGAAATTGATAGCTTTCGTCAGCCATAAAAAATCGTATGCTAGTTTTCGGCTCATTTAAATGATTGCTGATATGGTACCCCAGTAGAAAAAGGAATGCACAAGAAACAATTACAGAAGCTCTTCTCTAGTGTCTTTATATGAAGCGCAAAGCTTTACCCTTTCCGAAGAAATAGCCTAGGGAAAGAGTCAACATCAAGATTTTAAAACTTTTGCTGATAGCTTAATATGAAGTCAACTCCATTCTTGAGAGAGAACGTTGGAAGCATTCCATGTGGAGGTTTGCCTAGTAGTCAATGATGCCGAAATTGGGCCTTTCGGACCAAATCTGGTCCGATCAATTTACTTTGGGCTGTTGGGCGGCTAAAATCAATTTTGGTCCGATTTGTAATATGAATATTTTTAGTGGTGACAATTTCTCTGACGCTAAACATTTTATCTTTCCCCTGTAAAGTTTTTTTTTTATTGTTATATCTAAATTCGCTTAGGACTCGTCTCGCATGCCAAATTTAATGAAACGTCAAAATCAGACAATCTGACATTTGTTTTGAAAATAAAATGCTGAAATTTAACACAAATCATGTTTCACTTGAAAAGCGCCAGCGAACATACGGGCTATTCCACGAATAGGTTAGGCTGGAGTGGAGAGTCGCACTTAGGCCAGTGCAGAAGCCCGTTGTGATGCCACAAGAAGAAAATGGATCACTCCTCCTTTTTGAACCAATTTGGGAACTTAATGCAGTTCACCAGGGCCCTCACTTGTAGTTCTATTTAAAAGCAAAATTCGATTCAAAAGCACATTCTTATTGTATAGAATATATGGAATAGAACTCGAAATCGAACGAATTTTCTTTCCAATTAAAGTACAGAGTGAGGGCCCATGTCCTTTATGTCGACGTCCGCGACTTTGCATAGGCTATCCAGGAAGGAAGTCCCACGAAAGCGTCGTCTGCCACTGTTAATAGCCGACAAGTGGCAGATGAGGTGTTCGCTTGTCTCCTCGTCTCCAGCTTATGCAGCATCTGCGGTAGGGTGCACCTAGCCTCTCTGCGTGTTTCCCCGATGAGGCAGTGTCCTGTAAGGTTCGAGATGTCATCTCTCCTTAGAGTACTGATGAGATCACTTGTGAACCCATTTGTGCAAGGTTTGCCTTGATGTTCGACATACTGGCTTCTGTTGCCATCTATCACTTGCTAGTTTATAGATATGCTGTTTAAGAATGAGCTCGTTTGTGGCTAACGGCATACCTACGCGTTCTTTGTCAGGAAAAACCTGCTCGGTAGTCCCTTCCTCGCAAGTTCATCCGCCCTACAATTGTCATTGATATCCCTACGTCCCGGGACCTACACGAGGTGCCATCTCCTTTATAGATCGGCGACAGTCTAGTGTTAGTTCTGAATTGAATGAGTGGGAGCCAAGATTACTTAGTATGTACATATGTATTTAAAAATAAATATGTAATTCCATTTTATGTTGACTTCTGATTTTTGGGCGTTTTTTGGCGGAATTGGGCGGTAATTTGGTCGGTAAAATTTTTTTTCAGTGGCAACACTGCTAGTAGTTCCCTTTTAAAGGGATAATTTGAGAACGCTACTTCTGAGAAACAAAACATCTCCCATACATACATACATATTATTAAAAAAAATTACAGTCTAGAACTAGAGGGTTCACAACTAGCTCAGAACTACTTCTAAAGGCATGGAGAAAAATTTATGTTTACATTTACTTTAAAGTTGAGCAACAACAAATGTTGTACTTTACAATAATGTCCCGTTTTACTGTCTTTTGCTGGATAGTACCAAATCGAACTTGGTTAAAATGACGAACATATAACGAAATTTACTTTGCATTTGTAGGTGAATGGAATAATTACACATTTTGTATGATTAACTCGTTATTTTATAATATAATGCCGCATATATTTTCAGTATGTTAAGAATTTTACCGACTGAGGATTATTTTTGTAAAGCGCAACCAAAGACCCACCAATTTTGAACTAGTCGTGAAGTGCTTCCTTTTGAACAATCTCCGAGCTATTGATTTTTGAGCTATGCCAGTACTGTCCATATAGGAAGTAGTTTAGAATGCGTTCCAAAGTTCTGCAGATATTGCCACTTCGTAAGACATCGCCGTGTTCAAAAACACAGTTGAAAGCATTGCGCTGGGAGAGAACGAGAAACAACCCTACCTCTTTTTGAGCTAGTTCTGTACTAGCCTGGAACAAGTCTAGAACTAGCGCGACTTGCTACAGGGAATCTATATAGATATAACTATATAACAATTGCGCTGGCGCCAACTCTGGTGTTATTGCGCTAACTCCGATTTGGAAAATGCGCCAACTCAATGTAGCGCCAACCCAATGTAGCGCCAACTCAATGATGCGCTATTGCAATATAACACTGACTCAATTTCGTGCGCTAACACCAGCACCAATATAGCGCTAGTGTAAATTGGCACCACCACAAAGCCAATAACAGCACAGCGTATATGACACCGTCACAATTATGTATGCTAACGCCAATACCGAACCATCGCTAATACGAAAGGGTATTGATATTTTACTTTCACAAATAAAAAAGACAAAATTGACATTATCTATGAATAGGAGAGAAAAATATAATACAAAATAAATTAAATAAAATATTTACTAGCATATAATATATTTTTGTTACGCATGGTAAATGGTAAGGGGAAATTTCGATATAATGCGCCCGGACCCGGAATCTTTCTTTTTAATAGGGTGGAGCCGACCCTCGTATTTCATAATGAAGATGCCGAAAAACGAGATGCCAGCATATTTTCACAAATATACGCAAATTATTTTTAAAATTAAATTTAATTGTGGCACAATTATTCTGCCAGCGTGTATGTAAGCAGAATTGCACCAAAAGAAATAAAACGGGTATAGTAGACAGTAAGAAGCAAACAAGTGTTATTTATCGATTATTCCATGGCAATTGCGCTAAAGGTGTTATTGCGCCAGAACCGTGCGCGGCGCCACGCTTGGCGCTGGTGTTATTGTATCAGCGCCAAAAAAATTGCGCCATCACCCATGGCTAATCTTGACTCATAAGAGCAATCACATTTACTCCAAAATGTATGTATGTATTTACAAACAGCTGTTGATTGTAATTGTCTGCAACCTTATAAGTTTAGCTCATTATACCCAAAATTATATAAAGAAATATTTGGTTGCCTAAAGCCGGAGAAGTAGTAGATATAAGAGAAAGGAAGTTAAGGTCTCATTTAATTAGCTACTGTACATATTGCACCCTAAATCATAAAGTGACACAACTCAAAATTCAAAAATTTTCAGGAGAGCCAAAAAAACTTTCTTTTTTATAGGCAATGATATGGGAAAAGGCCACGCATAATAGTCGTTTTTCAATTAAAAAAGACTCTGCTGGAAAAGATTTTTCGGCAGACACTAGAGATATATTCCGTGTACGGGTTTTTGAAAGAAACCCAATTTCGAAAAATTGTGAGTTGTGTCACTTTATGATTTAGGGTGCGATATGTACGTTTGTACTTTATTACAGACTTTACTCCGGAAACTCAATTCCCCACGTACATATGTATGTATTAAAAAAATAAAAATAAATGCGCTATATGTACGTTTTTTATTTTAAACAGAGATGTAGAATAATTATTATTTCATTTTGAAATGATAAAAAAGTTACAAATTTTCTTCAGAATCATAATAGTTATTTCAAACATATTTTTTTTAAGTCTTCAAAGCAGGGCTGCTCACCTCATAGGCACTCAAAGCACAATTGTTTTTGTTTTGTACCGAATCATAGGCACAGATACATATTTTCACTTCAAATATGAAAATAAAATTCTCTTTGCACTCCCATAAGCACTCAGATATAAAAAAAATTTTATATGTATGTGCCTATGATTCATATTGAATGTGCAGAGCAAAGGCACTTTGTATAGGACATAGATGCTCATGCCTATGCCCTTGAATCACATTTGTTTTTGTTTTTCCCCCCAGACATAGGCACAGATACAAATTCGCCCAATGAATATAAAATAAAATTTTCTTCCCCTGTCATATGCCCACAGGTATAAAAATTTTCAAATGAATGTGATTGAGTTTCTTATGCGAAGGGCGCAGCTACGTTAGCTTCGCCCTTCCCATATGAAGCTACGTTGGCGTCGCCCATCCCATATGAAATTGAAAATTACACTAACAAATTGAAAATAAAATTTTTTTTGAAAAAATTGAATTCTTGAATTGAAAAGCGACGTAACTCAAAACCCAAATAAATATAAAATAAATGGAAGAAATGCAAGAAAACCTTTTTCTTTATGCCTCAGACACACGTGTGGTATGAATATTATAATATCAATACTATGATTTGGCTTTACTGTAAAAATTTTCAATTAAACTACAATATGAGAGTGACACATATGTGGTATAGATCGCAATATTTCTACTATACTACGATGTGTGTCTTTAGCATTACATACGAAGCTTTGAAGTAAAACCTTGGGTAAGGAAGAAGACTTTTGCTGGGAGGAGACTAACATTTAGCAGTCCCTAAATACGTTATTCATGGATTCAAAAAATTTTGAGTTGTGCAATTTTTTGATTTAGGGTGCGATTTGTAGGCAAACGAAAAAACTGAACAAAATTTCTAGTTAATATTGAAAAATATGTGGCAAAAGTGTATTTCAAATTATTTGAAGAAAAATAAAAGCAGATTTTAATAAGAAAAATAGGAATTAGAGCCTTGGAAAGAGTGGGAAACGTTTGTTAGTTGGGTGGAGGAGAGAGAAAGAGACAGAGATTTCATCACGAAATATATAAAAAATGAGTGGGGAACTATTCCTGGCTAGGTGGGAGGTGAGCAACATAGAGTTTTACTGCACTGGAGGCAGTGAACAAAGTTTTGTGATGGGACGTGTGTACACTCCAGTTTGAGTACGAAGGTCGACTATTCGGACTCTTTCGTCTGGACCAGGATGAAGTTTTATGACTCGCCCGAGTCGCCATTCGTTTGGGGGGAGTAGGTCATCTTTTATGACCACTAAGTCGCCTTCGCTAAGGTTTGGCTGCTGGGTTTTCCACTTATTTCGTTTGTGGAGCTCTCTGAGGTATTCATTTTTTCATCGAGTGCTGAATTGATGGTGTAATACCTGTAATTTTTGCCATTTGTTGACAAGAGAGAGATTTTCCGAGTTTGGCTCTGGGAGCGAGAGTAGTGGGGCGCCACGCAGGAAATGTCCTGGTGTTAAAACGAGCAGATCATTAGGATCTTGTGACATTGGGGAGAGTGGTCTAGAGTTGAGTACCGCTTCAATTCGAGTAAGAAGTGTGGAGAATTCTTCGAATGTGAACTTGTGATTCCCGGCAACTTTGAGGAAATGGGTTTTAAAGCTTTTAACTGCTGCTTCCCATAATCCTCCCATATGAGGGGCGTATGGTGGGATGAATTGCCAGGACATGCCATGAGTTGAATATTTGTCGGCTATGTCAGCAGCAGCTTCCTGGAGAAATTTGGCAAATTCCCTTTGGAAGAGTCGGCTGGCACCAACGAACGTTTTTCCGTTGTCCGACATAACTTTGTGGGGGAGTCCACGACGACTGACAAAGCGGGAGAACGCTGCTTTGAATGCTGCTGTAGTGAGATCTGAGCAGACTTCGAGGTGGACTGCTTTAGTGGAGAAGCATACAAATACGCAAACGTATGCTTTGGCATAAGATGCTTTTCTTTGGGTCGAGATTTTTACTTGAAATGGACCAGCAAAATCCACTCCTGTAGTGTGAAATGGCAAGGAGTACGTAGACCTTTCGGGGGGCAGCGCAGCCATTATTTGGGATCTGGACTGCTGCTTATAGAGTGTGCAGGTCTTGCAGTGAAAGATGCACTTCTTCACTTTTTGCTTGAGGCGGGGTATATAGTACTCTTGCTGTATCATGCGTATCATTAGTTGTTTTTCTGCATGTAGGAGGGTAGAGTGCGTAAACTCTAAGAGTAATGTGCAAAATCTCGAATTTTCTGGGATTATAATTGGGTGACGCTCATTGTAGCTAAGAGCGGAGTGTGCGAGCCTACCATTTACTCGCATTATGCCTGTTTTATCGAGCATGGGATTAAGAGTTACTAGAGGACTCTTTTTGTGTATGGGTATACGGGATTGTATATCAGCGATCGTATCTGCGTAATATTTCATTTGAGTTTGGAGTACGATACGATTTTTTGCGTGATTTATTTCACTTTGAGTAAGTGTGAGCGTTTGGGGGATTATGAGTTTTCTCGTTTTATTAATGAAACGATACATGTATGCAACAACTCGTAGAGCTCGAGCAAATGAGGAGAAGCGTTCGAGCATATCTGGGGTTTCCACCATGTGAAACGTTTGGATACGTTTTTGTTCGGGGGGAGTTGCGTTTTGTGGCTCTGTTTTTGGCCAAAATGTGGGTGGTTTGGAAAGCCATTCTGGGCCTTTCCACCAAAGAGGACACTCAGCTAATTCTTGTGGTTTGCATCCGCGTGTGCCAAGATCAGCTGGGTTATCTCCACTGGGTACATGGCGCCATGTGGCATTACTGACATTGTCGAGGATTTGAGCTGTGCGATTTGCGACATATGTCTTCCATGTATGGGGTGGCTTTTCTAGCCATGCGAGCACGATTGAGGAATCTGACCATAGTATTAAGTCGTGTGAGGTCAGATTTAAGTGGGAGCGCATTTGTTTCACCAGTTTGGTGAGAAGCACTGCTCCGCACAGTTCGAGGCGAGGGAGGCTCACTGTTTTTAGTGGAGCCACTTTACTTTTTGCAGCGAGTAAGTGAGAAGAGAATTCGGTTTCGCTGTTCTGCACTCTGATATATATGCAGGCGCAGAATGCTTTTTCAGAGGCATCCGAAAATCCGTGCATTTGGAAAGATTTATTGGGAGAAAAATCAATCCATCGGGGTATTTTAATTTCACTAATCGCTGGGAGATTTTCGCGAAAAGTTGTCCATTTGTGGAAGGAGCTGGGCTTAACGTGTTCATCCCAGTCCGTTCCTTCTAGCCATAGTTGCTGGAGGAGAGTTTTGGCTAGTATCATTATAGGCGATAGCCATCCTGCCGGGTCAAACAATTTCGCAATCGCCGAGAGTATTTGTCGCTTTGTAGTTGAGTTAGCGACGGGAAGTGGGTCATATGAATATGAGAATGTGTCGTTTATTGCATTCCATTTGATGCCGAGGGTTTTCGTTGAGCTGACATCATGGAATTTGAGAAAATCTTCATCGAGCAGATGAGATTTTGGGATGTCTTTGAGTATATCGGGGTGGTTTGCCGTTATCTTTTTGAGAGGAAAACCGGCTGATTTTAATGTTTCGATAACTTGATGAAGCGAGTTGAGAGTGGACTGTATTGTATGTTCGCCCGAGAGAATATCGTCTACATATGTTTCGTGTAGCAATATATCATGAGCGAGAGGGTGGGAGTTTTGAGTATCTTCTGCGAGTTGGTGGAGTGTGCGTATTGCGAGATATGGGGCACAGTTGACGCCAAATGTCACTGTCTTCAATTTGTAATCTTCCATGGGGAGTTCTGGAGATTTTGGGAAGAGGATTCTTTGATAATCCTGGTCTTCCTCGTGTACGAGTATTTGGCGATACATTTTTTCGATATCGCCATTAAAAACATATTTAAAGAGTCTCCAATTGAGTAGAACGAGCATAAGATCATTTTGGAGAATGGGTCCAGTATGGAGAATGTCATTCAGGGAATTTCCTGAGTACGAGATTTTTGAGGCGTTGAATACGACGCGAACCTTTGTAGTTTTGCTGTCGGGTTTTAAGACAGCATGGTGAGGGAGATAAAACGATAAATATTTTCCGTTTTCGACTATCTCGCGGGGTGGGATTTTTTCCATATGTCCCAGAGTGATGTATTCGGCCAGAACCTCCGAATATTTATCCTTTAGTTCTGGTCGTTTTTCCAGCGATCGTTCGACGCTTAAGTACTGCAGCTGGGCTCCAATGCGCGAATGTCCTAGGGCGAGAGTGTTGGGAAATTCACTCTTAAAGGGGAGTTTTACAACGTATCGGCCATCGTCTCGGCGGCGAGTGGTTTTGCGGTAAAGATCTTCGCAAAATTTATCTTCCTCAGAGAGAGTTGGGGTAGTGGGTACTTCTTCTTGTTGCCAGAACGTTTGAAGTAGAGTGTTGAGAGAGTCGTTGGGATTTTCTCTCACTTGAGTAGAAAAAGTGTTTATCTTTTCTTTGATGGGTCCGCTGATTATCCACCCAAATATCGTATTTTGGGCTAATAAACAGCCGCTAACATTGGCTTGTAAACCTTGTAGCATAATTTGTGGGGTGAGATCGCTGCCTATAACCATATCGATTTTTGAGGGTGTGAAACAGTTAGGGTCAGCGAGAGTGAGTCTTGAGATCTCCTGGAGGTTAATATCTGACACCTTAAATGATGGGAGAAAGTGTGTCAGTTTGGGTAATATTATTGCTTGAGTTCTGATCTGGGTACTTAAGTCTGACGAGCAAAGAGTTATCTCGCAGATCTTAGTAGAGTTTTGCACTACCATACCGCCCATACCTGAGATTTCGTAGTGGGTTTCTTTGGTTGGTAGATGCAATATTTTTTGAATCCGAGAGGATACAAAGGTTTTTTCCGATCCTTGGTCAATTAATGCCCGAATTTTGTGGTATTCGCCTTTTGAGTGGATGGTGACCAAAGCCGTGGGTAGTAGAGTCGTTTCGCTGCTACTAGAGAAGTGGGTTGTTGTTCTGTTTATTGGGGTTGAGATTTGGGGTTGACAGGCCTCTGCAGAGGTTGAGGGCTGGTCTGTGTAGTTGTTTGGGGTTGGCGCCATTTGGGTTGTGGTATATGCCTGGCTTTGTTGCCTTTGTGAATTTTGGGATGTGTTTTGAGTTCTCGCGCTATTTTGTGGTTTTGCATTTGAATGGAGTAGGGAATGATGTCGTCTCTGGCAATAAGCGCAAGTGAAACTGCTACGACAATCATTTTCCTTATGTGAGTATGCAAGGCAATTTGAGCAGTAACTATTGTTTTTAACAAATTCGTTACGCTCTTGGGGTGAGAGATCTCTGAATTTCACACAATTCATTAGAGAGTGATTCAAATTGCATAGTTTGCAAGTACCCTTTTTCTTTGAGTCAGCATGAAATGTTTGAGATTTGCTTCTGAAATTCGAGCTTTGGGGTGTCGAAGATCTTTGGGAGAAGCTTGAGTTGGGGTTTCGGGGTTTGCTCGGCCTATAGGTACCGAGTCTTTCTACCACTTCGTATCTTGTCGTGAGGAATTTGTCCATCTCCGACCAAAGCGGTAATTCTTTTCGGGAGTCGAGTGATTGCTCCCAGAGTGCTAATGTTTCATTGGGAAGCTTTGAGGAGCATAAATAAATTAGAATGGGGTCCCAATTGTCCGTTGGGACATTATTAGCGTTGAGGGTTGATATGCAATTATTTATGGTGGTTTGTAAATCTTGTATTTTATCACCATTCTCAGAAAATACGGGTTGCATATCAAATAGAGTTTTTAATTGATTATCTACGAGAATTCTTCGATTCTCGTATCGAGATTTCAGTGCGCCCCATGCGAGCTCAAAGTTTTGGTCATTGAGGGCATATTTTTTAATTATGAGGGCAGCTTTACCTCGAGTTTTTTGTCTCAGATGAAACAATTTCTGTGCTTGCGATAATTTGGGGTGGTTTATATAGACCGCTGTGAACATGTCACGAAAAGACGGCCAGTTGTCATATCCACCATAAAATGTTTCGGTGTCGCAAGCGGGTACCTTTAGGTAGGGTTGGTGTTCGGGAGGGGCTTGAGTAAATATTGGGGCATTAGTTGCACTGATTTGAGGGGGTTGGATTTGGTTTAACAGCTCGTTGATCCTCAGCTTCGTGTCCATCGCTGTTCCGCTTGAGGTCTCATATGTTTCCTCGTACTGTTTTTGAGTTTTCACATCTTTTGTGCTGAGATGTGCCGCCTCGTATGCTGCTTCAATTGCGTCCATTCGCTTGTTTAGGGTCTCCAAATAGGTTTTAAGGCTGGCTTCCGTATGCTCAGCCTCACCTATACTCCACCACTTCTCGCAGAATTTTTCTAATTTTTGGGTTTCAAACGAAAATTTTCTCTCGCAAGTATCATCTTCTGATTGAGATTTTCTGCGAGTATTTGCAGCGGGGGGATCTAATTGAGTTTTGGGTTTATCCTTGAGGTCAGTCATTTTTTAATTGGGGTTGACTATAAGTTTTTATTAAATTTGATATATTAAAATTTTTGGTACTTTTTGGCTAATTTTGACCCACTGTATATTTGACCAAATTTGCGGGTGGAGATGCCCACTGTACACTTGTTTCGACAAATGCACTTGAGATATATTGGGAGAGAATATTTTCTTGTCTTAGTGCGTCTAAGTACAAGTTTGTGAATATATGTATGTATGTATATGAGTATTTGCAATTGGGGGTGGAGTTAAGAATTGCTCCCGATTTGCAATTTTTTGAGTTATTGGAGATTGAGTGGGTATTGGGGTGTGCAGATTTTCGAGGTGAGTTTTCTTTCTTACTTGTGTGGATTTATTAGAATTTTTGGAGTAAGGAGGATTTAATGCGTCTCCTTTCGATTGGGGTTTTGGGGTAATAACCGTAAATATATGTGTTTATATATATGCAGTATATTGTGGGTACACGTATCTCGACTTTTAATATATTTATATGTATTTTGTCGATATGTGTATGTTTTAATTGAGAGAGGGGGGTAGTGAGTGCAAATTCGGAAGATTTTACTTGTTACGCAGCTGAGTATATTTTTTTTTTTTTTTTTTTTTTTTGGCAATATATGTACGTATTATATGTGTATATGTATGCGAAAATGGGTGCGCATATAAGTACAGCTAGTGGGTTGCCCGTTATGGAGATCAATGCTCTGAGGGTATATATGTATGTATATATATAGATATATGCAATTTGCTGTATTTTGGCTGGGGTCGCTGTACTTATATGTACATATATGTGTTAATATATATGAGGGTATATATTTAATAAGATGTATGTATGTAAATATGTATATATATTCGGGAGTACTCCAAATACTGGTACAAATGCTGGGATGTATGTGTGTAAATATCTTGGGAGTACTTACATTGGCATCTCGTACTTAACCAAATTTATGCCTTTAAGTGTTGTTGATGCTGTTGTATGTACGTTTTCGTTTAATTATAATTTTGTTTTCTATTTGTGAATTTATACCTCTTTTTTTGTTTTGTTTTTTAATTTTTTCAATACTATTCAATTGTAATTTAAATGTATTTTTATTAATTTTTTTTTTTTTTTTTTTTATTTTTTTTTTTTTATTTTTTTTTTTTTATTTTATAATATTTTTTGGTTTTAGCCCACTGTGCTACCTAAACCACATGTATGTATGTACGTACATATGTATGTGCGCCCTCACTTAATATATATATTTTTCGCTTGTGCACTCTGCTTTTTTCACTCACGCGCTTTTTTGCATGTATGTATATAATTTGCAATATATGTAGGTATGTACATATGTTTTAAATTTTTTGCACTGAGTTTTATACTCTGTTGGGTTTTTTTGTCACTTTGGTATTTTTATATTTTTGTTTAAATATTTTTTGTAGCTTTTGTCTCTATCGTTTATTCAATATGTATGATTTTCACTTTTGTATTTTGCGTGCATTCAATTTTTTATTTCATTTTATTTTTTAAATCACTACACTAATTTGCTTTTGGTTTGTATGTTTAAATGTATTATATACACTATATATATAAATGTATGTATATGGGTTTGGGGTTTTTTTTTTTTTTTTTTTTTTTTTTAATCACCACCTTATTTTCAATTTTTGCTTTTAGTCACTTTTCAAATTTTTCTTTTATTTAAATGTAATCACTATTTTCGCTTTATATTTATTTTCTTTAATTTTGGCCACTGGCTCTTTGACGGGTCGAAGGACCATGTATAAAAATCAATAATAATTTAATTTTTTTTGTATATTTAGTTTCTTTAGTTTGAATATGTTAAACACTTTATGATTTTTTGTACACCCTTTTTTGTGCACCCCCTTTTCTTTCTTCACTTTCGGTTTTCTTTTAAATAAAGCACCTCTCCTTTTTTCCACAATATAATGTATAATTTTATTTTTAGTTTTCTTTTCCACAATATGATTTATATTTTATTTCACAATATAATTTATGTTTTAGCTTAATTTTCTTTAAGTTTGAGGTATTGAGAAGCGCGCATACAATAAGCCGGCACGAAGGTAAGTTTTCAACTCACTAGATGCTTAAAAGTAAATAGAAAAAAGGTAGCTGGATCTTTCCAGTGGGAGCGGTACGGTAAGTAGATATGTAGATATGGGGAGAGGAAGAACGAGGTAAGTAACAGGTAAGTATAGGGTGCTGAAAGATGTGTAATTGGGCAGGGAAAAGGTAAGTATGGATCATAAAGAGAAATTAGGGGTGGATGTTTATGCAAAAAAAAAAATAAAATTTTCTAGATAAGTTATGTATGTGTTTATTTATAGTTCTAGTCGTCGAATTGTATGAGGTCCTCTTCCTCACTCATGTCCTCAACAAGCCTTTTTTGCTGAAGTATTATTGCAAGTCACAGTCTATACTAATTAATTATAGGTACGTATATAAATTAATAATTAAGGTAAGTTACATATATGACAGAAATAAAATATGACAAGTATCCACTCATAAGAAATGAAATTTTAAAATACTTATCCAAGTTCGGAAGCAAATATGTGCATATATTTGCGAAAAAGCCTTTTCTAGCCTTAAGTTAATAAAAACAAACCAAAGAAACCTTTTATCACAAAAGCATTTGGAAGCAATTCTGCAATTATCCACCTCTGATTCGACAATAAATATTGACAATTTATTAAACAGCCTTGAATAAACTTGCCACTTATTGTTATTATGTAATATGTAGATACATTTTTTTTATATGTACGAGTTCATATCTTAATTTAATATAAATAAAATATATTGTAAATATTGTACATATGTATGTATTTATGTTGTATGTAAAATTTTCTAATCGTACAATAAAAATTTACTTGTAGTTTCTAACTTTTTTTTTTAAATCTAACACAAATTTCACAATTCTCGGTGCACTAATAAATTTTTGTAGATGTATTGGAGTTTCCCCATTCAATACGAGAGCGTTGAGCACCCTTGGTATAGGAGCTCGAGCACTGCCGTAAGAAATCGAAATTTACAATAACAAATATGTAATGAAAAAAAAAATCAATAATGAAAGCACTGTAAAAAATTAGTATTCAAAAAATATTCATATAAAAAATAAAAAAAATTTGTATGTATGTGATACTACCATTTGAAAATAAATTCTAAAATAATATTTTATTGGAATTCATAAAAAAATTTAAATGAGGAAAAAAAATTTTCAGTGCATATACAAAATTTGTAGATGTATTGAGTTTTGTACTTTCAATACGAAAGCGTTGATCAGCCCTGCTTCAAAGACTTTTATATTGAGACAAATTTGAAAAAAGTATTTGCGTAATTATTATCAGGCTGTGTGCCAATCGGTAGAAAAAATTGACATAAGGGAGTAAAATTTTGGCAGTATTCGTGGTGAATTCTAGTGTCATAATTTTACCTAGCTCAATGGGCTAGGTAAAATTTTGACATTTTCTAATTACATACATACACAAGTTACACAAATATTTAAAAACAAAATAACATCAGATCATTACATGAATACATTTCTGCTGTATACATTAATATTGCCATCAACAATTATATTCATTTTACGTTTTAAAATTGTATCGTTGTCCGTTGTCGCCCAAAAGTTTATCTTGGTAACTGTCAAAATTTTCTATTCCGTTTGGCACAGCAAAATTGTGTTTTTTTCTCAACATGGTAAAATTTTCAGTTATCGATCGATCGTGAGAAGCGCAGGTTGGCTTGCACTCGCTCGCTGTAAGTTTTTTTTCTCACCGAGCGTACGGACCGAAAGATAAATAAAATACCTAAACGTGGATGCGAATTCAGTGAAGAAGACAGTATGTCTTCACCAAAGACTGTTAAATTTAATGGTGCATCAACCAAATGTGGTTCAACCAAGCACAATTTTGGGGCCCCCCTACAAATGTTAAATGAGGGTGATGATGATGACATTGATGTTGATGAACCAAATGAAAACATTAAAGAGCTAATTTCGCCAATAAAAGTGCTGACTCAAAACAGCAGTCAAGTTATAAAATATTTGGACGATAAAAAAATTAAAAACTTTCTTGTAAAAAAGATTTCGATTGGTTTAAAACTAATCTGTGAAAACAAAGAAACATTTAACTCAACTATATCTGTTCTCAAGGAAAATAATTTACAGTTTTTCCATCACGATTTAAAGCAAGAACGACCTTTCAAGGTCGTTCTTCATGGACTTGAAGGTGTAAGTGCCGATGATGTTAAAAGTGAGCTAATAGCACGTGGTCTCAAGTGCGTTGAAGTCAAAGTAGTGACAAAAAATTACAACAACTACATCGTTACTCTCTACGTAGTTGGTTTTGAGAATGGGAGCGTGAAGTTACGTGAATTGCGCGCAAATATTAAGTCGATGTTTCGCACGATCATTACATGGGAGTATCAGCGCAAACTAAAGAACAAACCAGTGCAATGTCATAATTGCCAAATGTTTGGTCACGGTGAAAGAAACTGTCATGTAAGAGTAAATTGCTCAAATTGCGCTGGAAAGCACAAAACAATAGATTGTCCATCCCCAAATAAATTGCGTTGCGCTAACTGCAATGGTGAGCATAAGTCAACTGACCCTCGCTGCTCCAACCGTGTAGCTTTTTTACGTATAAGAGAATCTATCAACATGAGAAACAACCGAAACTCTTCAAAGAAAATCAACGTACCAACAAAGACGTTTCAATACAACTCTTCTGCATTTCCTCCATTGCACAATATTCCAGCACCAACACTGCACCCAACTTCTACCTGGCGTGTAAACAGTTCTCAGAGCATAAAGCAACAAAATAACGAATTATTTACGGAAAGTGAAATAACCCAACTAACATTAGATATATTAATGAAATTAAAGGATTGTAAAACAAAAATAGATCAGTTTAACGTTATTACACAGTTAGCAATTAAATATTTATATCAAAACGGTTCCTAATGGGTGATTGCACACTAAAACTAGCTATGTGGAACTCTCGTAGTGTTCTAAACAAAAAAACTGAATTACTTAATTATCTAGATACCAAAAAAATTGATATATGCCTGCTTTCGGAAACATGGCTAAACAATAAATTGAAGATCTCACATTCAGATTACTTTTTCATACGAAAAGATCGCCAAGACAGAAGTGGAGGCGGTGTCGCCATTGTTATTCGTAAATCCATACAATTTAGTGTAGTGCCAAGTATTGCAACGGAAGTAATTGAGAATCTCGGTATTGAATTGTGCTCCAAGAATGGTACAAAAATCAAGTTGTTTAGTATTTATTTCCCTGGTGGGTCACGTACGAATGGATTGCAAAGTAAGTTTAAATCAGACTTGAGGAAATTATTTAATCAAAACTGTAAATTCGCCATTTGCGGTGATTTCAACTGTAGGCATAGGATATGGGGTTGCCTACGAGCTAATTCGTGGGGAAACATCTTACAAGAGGTATCTACATTATATCCTGTTTCAATCTTGCACCCTCAGACCCCTACTTACATTCCCTCTGCTGCTAGGAGTAATCCATCTATAATTGATCTAATTTTGACAAATATTCCTGAGTTCATCTCTCAACCCATTGCGTTTAATGAGCTTAGCTCTGACCACCTACCAGTCGAGTTTAAAATGAAGCTTGATACTTTTTATAGTGAACCCCTGTATTTTGACTTTAAACATGCCAATTGGTATAGGTACAACCAGGTTCTTAAACGAGCATTCAATAACATGCCTATGGACCTAAGTGAAGCTACAAGTAAAATTATAGTAGATAAAGACATTGAGCTGTGTACATCTAAAATTCTGGACGCCGTTAGGCTTTGTGTTCCTAAAGTTACCTATAATAAATATAATACAAAAATACCCGCTTTCATTATAAACATAATGCAACTTAGGAACCATTATCGCCGAGAATGGATGCGATACCGACAACAATCAGACCACGAGCTAATGAAATATTACAACTCACTTATTAAAAATGAGAAATTCAGATTTAGAAATGAGAAATGGAACCAAAAACTGAGTTCCCTTAAAGAAAGATCCAAACCCTTTTGGAACATAACCAAAATACTAAAAATGAAAAATGAAGCAATTCCGCCCATTTTATCAAATAACTCTACTTTATATTCTAATGAAGAAAAGGCTACATCGTTCTGTGAAAATTTCATGGAATATCACAAAGTTTCTGAAAACCTTGGTTCTCCGTCCCACCTAAACAGAGTGAACACTGTCGTTTCTCAATTTAATATGCTAGATGTTGTGACCCCTCAATCATTCTACGTCTCACGTAAGGATGTATCCTCTACCATATCCTTTTTGCATTCCAGAAAAGCCACAGGCCTTGATGAAATCAACAATGGCATGTTAAAATTTCTCCCAGAAAACGCCGTTGAATATCTGACCTTTATTTTTAACTGTTGCCTCAAATTACAGTACTTTCCTGATACCTGGAAAATAGCAAAGGTTATACCAATTCATAAAAAGGGTAAGCCAAATAACGTTACTTCAAGCTATCGCCCCATCAGTTTACTCAGCAGTCTTGGCAAAGTGCTTGAGAAGTTATTAAAAGAAAAAATTTGGGATTTTCTAGATTCCACTGACATAATTCCTCATGAACAATTTGGGTTTCGAAAATTTCATTCCACATCTCATGCCATCAAACGACTTTGCAACGATGTTAATTCTGAATTTGCCAAAGGCAAGTCAACATCTCTTGTTTTACTAGATATTGAAAAAGCATTTGACTCAGTGTGGCATAACGGGTTAATTTGCAAGCTTATTAATTTTCGATTTCCAACTCACTTAATTAAAATTATTCAGAACTATCTGACTAACCGCTACTTCTGCGTACAAATTGGAGATACTTTTTCAGATTTAGTAGAGGTCCCTGCAGGGGTACCTCAGGGTTCGGTCATCGGCCCACTCCTTTATATTATCTTCTGTTCAGACATAGAAAAAATTAGCAGCTGTAAATATTCTTTTTACGCAGATGACGTCGCTGTATGGTCTTCACATAAGTTCGGTCAGCAAACTGCGATCGAATTACAATGTGCCTTAGACGCCATATTTAATTATTTCCACTCATGGAAAATAAAAATTAACCCTGGGAAAACACAAGCAATCTTCTTTACGAGAAGAAGAAAACCTTGTTATCTTCCTATTTCATCTCTCCACATTAATAATTTTGATATTGCTTGGTCTGAAAAAGCCAAATATCTAGGCGTAACCCTTGATACTAAGTTAATTTTCAAAGATCATGTTCAAAGTATTTTGCAAAAAGTTGATTTGGGCATTAAGATGTTATATCCATTAATAAATAGGAAGTCAAAGCTTAGCAATCTTAACAAAATAATAATAGCCAAAGTAATTTTTCAATCAATGATGTTATATGGATGTCCATGTTGGGGTAGCTGTGCTAAAACCCACATAACTAAACTACAAGTTCGTCAAAACAAAATTTTAAAAATGATGCTAAATTTACCATGGCACCACTCCACGAAACGCCTTCATGTTGATAACAAAATTGAACTCGTCTCAAAACAAATATCTAAGATTATTGAAAAATTTAATAGACACTGTGAATTTTCAAGCAATCCCCTTATTAACTCATTAACCACCAGTTTAAATTAATAATCAAATAAAATACCTACAATATGATAATATATATATGTATGTATTAACCTGAGATTGTAAATAATTATATGAAGGTTTTTTTGTAAATAATTTTTCCTTTAAATATAGTTTAGTTATCCTTAACAAAGTAATTTAAATATAAGTGCTATGTTATAGGTGTAAAGTTCCTTGTAGCTATATCTCTTAAGAAAATATGTAACAACTTTAAGTTTTAAATTTATATTACTTAATAAATAAAATGAAATGAAAATGAAATGGTAAAATTTTCTACCTCATTTTCCCATATAGAAAAATGTTACCGATTGGCACACAGCCTCAGTAACAAATTGTTTTTTATATATTCAAAGACTTTTTCATTGAGACAAAGTTCCAAAAAGTCTCAGAAAATTTTCAATAACTTTCATATAAGTATAAAATAAGAATAGCTTTCATATAAGTACTTCAAAATTCGAGCAAATTTCCAATTTGAAATTGTATGAAAGTTTTTTATCGAAGATATAAAAAATAAATTTGTTACTCAAAATAATTACTTAAAGATATTTTTAAAATTCGTCTCAATGAAAAAGTCTTTGAAGACTCAAAAAACAATTTGTTACGGACAGGGTTGGGCACAGTGCATTCAATTTTGATTGCATTCAGCCTTGCATTCTCCAATCACTGATGAGTGGTAGTGAAAATTTGATTTGCATTACCATTCACTATTTAATGGTAATGCAAATGTGGCTTGCACTACCATTCAGTAGTGAATGGTAATGCAAATGTGGTTTGCACTACCATTCAGTAGTGAATGGTAATGCAAATGTGGTTTTTTAATAAATGTTTTTGTGTAGTATGAAGCTTCAGCTATCAGATCATGTAAAAAATTTTCAAATGAATTCGAAAAAATAGGCGAATTTCCAATATTTTCTCAACAAATGCCATATGCAAAATACCTCTGTGAGCCACTGTATAAGTACAAGTATTTTTATACCTACGTGTTTAAAAGAAATTTATTAACAACCTTAAAACCTATTGATATACACAGGACATATTGACGCGTTGGTTTCCAATCAGTTTTCTAAGCCTTATTTCATGTGTAGAATATCCCATAAACTTCCTTCCCGTTATTAAATAGATTTGCCACTTAATACCTAAATTACGATCATAGGTTTTCACAAATCATACTTGTAGTGGGAATGCAATGAATGGTAGTGCAAGTCACATTTGCATTACCATTCACTATTGAATGGTAATGCACTTTGAATGGTAGGGCAAAAATGCCCATTCTTGGTTACGGATAATAATTACTCAAAGACTTTTCTCAAATTTGTCTCAATATAAAAGTCTTTGAAGATATAAAACAAAATTTCTCATTCATAATAATTACAAAAAGACTTAAAAAAATATCCCAGAAATAACTATTATGGAAAGACTTTTAAAATATGTTTCTTCCAATAATAATTATTTTTTGATCTTTATTTTTTCTCTTATAATAATTACAACTCTGATTTTAACTTACAAAATTGTGTACTATAGTTTTTTTTGTTAGCTTTTTATTACAATTTATCACTACAATTTTTGTTAATGTTGTGAAATAAATAGTGCATTAAAATCATCATAAAAACTTTTGAACATACATACACTTTGTACGGGCACACGCTGCCGTATTTTATGCGCTCTTTGCTCTATTGCATGCCATGTCAACAGCTTGTTTATGACATTATTATTATGACATGCTTAAGTTTTAAAGTTAACAACCGAAAGCCGACGAAACATTTTAAAAAACATAAATTTATGACTTTATTTATAAAAAGGACAAAAAAAAAGATACATAACTAACACGCGCATGTACCTAAATATATAGATTTAAGCCAGCTTAGGCATTTTTACTGGAATTATACACTTAGTCACCGACACATGCATAGCTAAGAATGTACTTTTGCACGTGATCGTAAAAAATACTTTATGAACTCTGTTGCATATACCCTGCAGCGAATGTAACCAGTTGCAAACTAGAATTATACCAGTTTACAATAAACAGTCAATTACTTGTACATTTCCAATGTAAACAATTGGTATTTTTCATGCGTTAATGCCCTGCGAAATAGCAATTGTGACTCTCTGCATAAGCGCATACCAGTTATGTAAATACCAGTTGAACGCATACCAAAAAAATACCAATTCACATATGTATGTATACACCCTGCAACAAATGCGATTAATCCGGGACGTGTCCGGGATCAATCGCAAGGGAGCATGCGACTAATACAATTTTACATCCCTTTATATGGAGTGAATTGATCGCATTTGTTCGAGCATGTCCTATGAAGAGACTAATTGTTCAACTTGTATACCCGAACGGGTACCAATGTAGATTAATCACTAACATACCGAACGCGTACAAATGTAGATCAATCGCTTTCATCCCGAACGGGTACGAATGTAGATCAATCGCTTTCAGCACGAACGGGTACAAATGTAGATTTTTCCTTAAAAAATTGTAAATGTTCATGCATATTTAAATAAAGATTATATAATGTTTTACTTTTGTAAAAAAATCTCAATAAATAAATAAAAAAATTGTAAGTTTTGAGTATGCATTATATGAGCGTAACGTAAAGGATTTTAGGATATTTTAGGCAACATTTTGTTAAAATTGTTATTAAAAAGGGGTGTTCAATTCGTTTTACCGGCTGTTCTACAATTTTTTAAATACATTGCATATTTTTGTAAAATGTCTACATTTAAGGAATCTAGATTTGTACCCGTTCGGAATGAAAGCGATTAATCTACATTTATACCAGTTCGGAATGAAAGCGATTAATCTACATTTATACCCGTTAGTGAACAATTGGTCTACAATTAGTCTACATTTATACCCGTTCGGGAACAATTGGTCTACAATTAGTCTACATTTATACCCGTACGGGAACAATCGGGGACTAATTGTGGACCGATTGTTCTCAAAAGAGATCAATCGAGGACAAATCTCTTTCGGGATTGATCGCACATTTTTTTGCAGGGCAGTGAAGTAAATTCAGTTTAAGTGCGGCATTTGACGTGCTCAATACAAGTGGTGCGATGGCGCTGTGGTGAGGCGTCTGGCTTGGAAACGAGCAGATCGCAGGTTCGAATCTCGTCGATGTCAAGGCGCCTGAATTTTTTATTTTTTTTTTTTTTATTTTGATATTTTATAATAAAAATGTGAATATTTAAAAAGTAAAATAAATAAATAAAGAGTAAAAAATCCTGGGGGATCGAAAAAACATAAGTAATAAGTCAACTAGTAGTACTTCCCTAGAACTTTCAGACAAAGAACAACATTTCATTTGCTTAAAGTTAAGATGCAAATGATAAACTCTTTGTACCAAGTGCTTCACTAATCGTCTGAGAATTGCAGAAATATGCAAAGCCGTGGAAACACCAACGAACGAAGGAAAAACATTAAATCTGTCTTTTTCATAGCAGTTGAACAACTAATAGAAAGCAAACTAGTATGCTTTTTTCCGTCTCCTACCAGTTGATCAGCTCAGTTCACTTTCATACCAGTTCACGTTGTCGCTGCAGGGTATATATGCACATATACACATATACATACATACATATATGAACTTGAAAATCAGTGCAAATATTTTGCGCTAAACAACCAACTGTTTGAGGTTAAACGATTGGAATGAATGCGTTTATGCTGCGCCATCAAATATGCTTGTAGTCAGTCACATTAAATGTGAAGTGTTAAGTGCTTGTCATTAAAATTGGTAATATTTTGCAATTTACTATTTATTTATAATGCACAGGGGTCTGCTATACATATTTATATGTACGAAAAGTATAAATAATATAATAATACAATGACGCTATTACATATACATAACTCTGACGAGTTTTATGGCCGAGCTTCTCTCCCAAATTCGTGTGTGTGCTCCTTAACTCTTGTTTTTCCTACGAAAAGTATAAATAATTTTAAGAAATTAAATTTAAAAATTCAACTCACCAACTTGAATACATTTGTGTGTAAATGTATTATAAGTGCAATTGCAACATACATACAAACAAAGTTACATACCTTCAAAAAAAATGTACATGAATATAAATCGATGACAGCTTGCTCTGCTCTTCTTCACACTGATAAAAACAAATATTTATTTGCTATTTTTTTTTTTATTAACCCTGAAGTTGTTATTTCAATGTGGTTTGCACATCCCAATGCCTTGCAAATAATAATCCTGGACCATTTTTTTATTCAATTATACTTCATGGCAATAGCTCATGGCAGTCGTGCATGCATATGTTTATATGTACATTAGACTGACTACAAAACATATGGGATTTGCAAAAGTGCTGATTTTTTTCGCTCCCCGCGCATTTTCTGATAGCTTGACAATAGAAAATAAGATCTGCATAAAAATCTGACCATCGGTAGTGGGAAATAGCCACGCGCATTTGAACTAAAGTTCAAAAATTGACCTAAAAATTATGCATTGCTTTAGAGACCAATATCTCTTTAAACAATGATTTTTGGAGAAATAATGTAATAATCATTTTTATACTAAATGAAACTGGGAACATATTCTCCATATGATAGTTATACCTACCGTTATCCTTTCAGGACATATTGAGTCCTTAAAGTGAAATTTACATTTTTTTGTTTGTTAAAAACGCAAAAATAAATATTTAAAAAATAGAGAAATGTATAAACTATACATCATTTAATAGGTTATTTAAAGTAGTTTTACACATCATAAATTTTTTTTGATTTACATGCACTATTAGTCAAGAAAATGATTTAAAATAAGCAAGTCGCATTTTTTTCAAACTTTTTTTTTTTTACTAAACTGAAAATATCGTAGTAGGCTTTGCAATAAAAAAAAAATGTGGTATAGTTTCATATTTCAGCTCATTCAATAGTTTGTTGAACTTTCCTTAAAGTGAACTTGTAGCGGTAGTGCTCATAAGTGTGTTATATTCAGTTCAAAAAAGTTTTTTTTCAAATTTTTTTAAAACTATTATTGTAATGGCATTAAGATCCAGATGCATTCCCTTAATTGGTAATTATTTAATAAAAATACTGTACTTCAATTTCTAAAGCCAATTTTGAGGGCACAGCTTTTATTGATACGCGATGTTCCTTTAAAAAGTTTATGGCTTTCGTATTTTTATTCTTTTGCAATGTTTTAATGGCATTTGCATGAGACATGTCAAATAATACGTCCAGAGAGTCAGTAAAATGTTTTTTTACCTTACCACATTTCAATTTAATAATTTTGTTGTATTGGTTTAAACGCCTTTTAATCATTTTCTCTATTCCATCTTTTCTTTTGGTCGGAATTCCGAATTTCGTATAGACCTCAATCAATCTATTGGACAAAATACGAATGCTTTCCTTTGCCGTTTAATGTTCATCACGAATCAAATAAAATAAATAGCTTAACACATTTCTTCTGCTTGGAAGCATATTTCCATTCAAAGTTTTTTTTTCAAGCCTGTGTTTAAAAAAGATACTCTTACATTATACAATAGAAAAGCCTTACATAGCACTTAGCTCGTAAGATGTTATTAAATAATTACCAATTAAGGGAATGCATCTGGATCTTAATGCCATTACAATAATAGTTTTAAAAAAATTTGAAAAAAAACTTTTTTGAACTCAATATAACACATTTATGAGCACTACCGCTACAAATTCACTTTAAAGAAAGTTCAACAAACTATTGAATGAGCTGAAATATGAAACTATACCACATTTTTTTTTTATTGCAAAGCCTACTACGATATTTTCAGTTTAGTAAAAAAAAAAAAGTTTGAAAAAAATGCGACTTGCTTATTTTAAATCATTTTCTTGACTAATAGTGCATGTAAATCAAAAAAAATTTATGATGTGTAAAACTACTTTAAATAACCTATTAAATGATGTATAGTTTATACATTTCTCTATTTTTTAAATATTTATTTTTGCGTTTTTAACAAACAAAAAAATGTAAATTTCACTTTAAGGACTCAATATGTCCTGAAAGGATAACGGTAGGTATAACTATCATATGGAGAATATGTTCCCAGTTTCATTTAGTATAAAAATGATTATTACATTATTTCTCCAAAAATCATTGTTTAAAGAGATATTGGTCTCTAAAGCAATGCATAATTTTTAGGTCAATTTTTGAACTTTAGTTCAAATGCGCGTGGCTATTTCCCACTACCGATGGTCAGATTTTTATGCAGATCTTATTTTCTATTGTCAAGCTATCAGAAAATGCGCGGGGAGCGAAAAAAATCAGCACTTTTGCATTTGTGGTCAGTCTAATGTACATACATTCATATGCAAATGTATCTTTCCGAAGGTGTCAAGTAAAATTATATGCGGTATCATGAATTTCAAACGTTTAATTGAGCTTTATTACAATTTAACTGAACAATTAAAATTTTAAATGTTATTTTTGGATAACTATTGAAATTAACAATTATCTATGAAATATTTATCAAAGGCGAAATGTAAGTAAATTTTGTGGTAGAATTGAAAATATAAACAAAGCATTTAAGCTGTCATATGTAGTGATTTTCATGTTAAAATTTTTTGATAAATATTTGTAAATAAAAACTTAATCTAGTCGTTTTTCTAAATTCAATTATTGTATAATCTTGTACTTAATGAATTAACAATTAGCATAATGCGACTGTATGGTACATATATTTATTATATTTTATTAAAAATATTTTAAGTTGATATCTTTTGTTGAGAATTCAAAATCTAATAATACAAATTTTACTTTTTTGATAATCATAAATTTCAAAGAATAAAAGATAAAATATTTAACAAATAATTGAAAGTAATTATTTAACAAAGTAACTCCTACATATACTCCCCCTCCAATAAAAAGTATATTAATTAATATTAAATGTTATTTTCTTTTTGTTATTAGAAAGTGTAAATGTATTAGTATTTTGTGTAGAGTCGTGGATAATATTTGCAGGTTTAAGTAAATCTATGGAAACTGTTTTAATATTATTTCCATATTGAATTTTAAACACTTTTTCATGTTTAGATATAACTTTGAATGGTCCTTCATAAGGTGGTTGTAAATTAGATTTGTGAATAACTTTAAGAAAAAAATATTCACAAGATTTTAAATTTTTTGGAATAAAAGAATATTCTTTATTGTGATGTAAAACTTTTGATCTGATATGTGAAAAATATTCTCTTAATTTAGTAATCATGTCAATTGAATTATCATTTTCATTGTTATTATTATTATTTGAAATAACTAATTCACCTGGTAATCTAAGAGTTTGACCATATACTAATTCTGCAGGACAGCATTTCAAATCTTCCTTAATAGAAGTACGAAGTCCTAGTAGAATCCAAGGAAGAATATCAGACCAGTGTACGGAATCTCCTGAAGCTGTAATAGCAGTTTTCAAAGTTCTGTGAAACCTTTCAATCATTCCATTTGATTGAGGATGATAAGGAGAAGTATGAATTTTATGTGATCCTATCAATTTAGTTAATTCAGTGAATAATTTTGATGTGAACTGAGATCCTTGATCTACAGTTATTTTAAGTGGAATGCCAAAACGATGAATATAATTTTGAACAAAAGTTGTTGCAATTGTAGAAGCAGAAATATCTTTAATTGGATAAGCTTCTGGCCAGCGTGTATTTCTATCAATTATAGTTAAAATGAAATGATTTTCTCTTGACATAGGTAATGGGCCAACAAGGTCCATATGTATATGTTCAAATCGCCCATTAGGTATACTAATTTTTTCTACGATAGATTTTGTATGTTTCGAAATTTTAGATTTTTGACAACTGATACAAGTTGAAGTCCAATTGTTAATTTCTTTATGCATATTAGGCCAATAATATGTTGATTGAATTAAACGTCTAGTTGTTCGAAAACTTGGATGTGATAATGAATGAATTTTATCAAAAATAATTCTCCTCATTGAATTTGGAACAAATGGTCTAAAAGTTTGTTGAGTAATGTCACACCAAATGTTAAGATTAAGAACTGGTATATTTATTTGTTTTAAATTATTTTTAGAATTTTTGTTAGAAATAATTTCATGTAAAATTTTATCTTTTTATTGTTCTTCATATAATGTTTGTAAATGTATATCTTGAGAAGAAAGTGTGTTTATATCTGGAATTCGTGAAAGAGTATCAGCAACTATATTATCTTTGCCAGAAATGTATTGAATGTCACTTGTGAATTGTGCAATGTATTCGAGATGTCTAATTTGTCGAGGTGATTTATCTGTTTTTGAATTAAGAATTTGTGTTAAAGGTTTATGATCAGTGAATACAGTAAATTTTCGGCCTTCAAGAAAATGTTTAAAATGTTTAATTGAATTGTAAATTGCCAGAAGTTCTCTGTCAAAAGTAGAATATTTGCTTTCTGTAGTAGATAATTTGCGTGAAAAATATGCAAGTGGTTCTAAAGTGTTATTACTAATTTGTTGTAAAACTGCACCAATTGCAACATTTGAAGCATCTACTGAAAGTGATAGTTGACCATATTTATCAAAATGTGTAAGTAATGTTTTTTGGGCAAAAAGTTTTTTAACATTTTCAAAAGTATTAGTAGTATTCTCAGACCAATTAAGTTCTTTAAGTTTATGTTTAATAGTAAATGTTAACATTTCATGTAACGGGCATAGTTCTGTTGCTAACATTTTAACATATCTATGGTAATAATTAACCATACCTAGAAACTTTTGCAATTTTTTGATTGAAAGTGGTTTTTCAAAATTAATGATTGCTTCAACTCGTTCGAAAGAAGGTTTAATTCCATCACATGAAATTTCATAACTGAGGAAGTCTAATTTATTTGTACCGAAAATGCATTTATTTGGTTTAATATTCAAATTATATTTTTGAAGTCTTTCAAATATGGATTTTAAATGTTCTATATGTTGCTCTTCATTATCACTTGCAACAAGAATGTCATCAATATAGATAAAAACAAATTCTAGACCTGAAAATACTTCGTTTATAAATCTTTGAAATGTTTGTGCACTGTTACGTAAACCAAAAGGCATACGTATAAATTCAAACATTCCAAAAGGTGTGGTTATTGCAGTTTTATGAATATCTTCTTCGGCCATAGGTATTTGATGATAAGCACGGACTAAATCAATTTTGGAAAATATGTGTTTATTCTTTAAATCAATTGTTAAATCATGAATATGAGGTAGTGGATAACGGTCTGGTATAGTGATAAAATTGAGTCTTCTATAATCTCCACAAGGTCTCCAATCATTTGGATCTTTTTTTGGAACCAAATGTAAAGGAGAAGCAATGTGAGAATTAGAAGGTCTACATATTCCAGTTTTAACTAAATATTCAAATTCCGTTTTTGCTATTTTTAATTTAATTGGATCAAGACGTCTAGGTTTTGAGAAAGGTAAAACTCCCTTTGTTTCAATCCTGTGAACTGTTTGATGTTGCACTGATTTAGTGTAATCTGGTTCACAGGTAATAGAAGGGAATTCATCAAGAATTTTAGTAAATTTATTTTCAGTGAATGATATCTTAAGTGAGAATATATCACAATAACCTGAAGATCCAGAGACTTTTAATTTAGTAGTTGAATCTATTATTTCTCTATTTTTAATATCAATTAATATACCGAATTTTTCTAAAAAATTTGCACCAATGATGGGAGTTGAAATATCAGCTAATATAAAAGGAAATTCGAAATCACGTCTTAATCCTAAATTAAGTTTCAAAAGTTTCGTTCCAAAAGTTTTGATAGAAGAACCGTTAGCTGCCGTTAAATTAAGATCAGAATTTCTTGTATACGATTTGAATTTGGAAAAAGGAACAACTGAAACTATTGCACCAGTGTCAATTAAAAAATTTAAATTATTGAATTTATCATAAATAAAGAGGCGGCGAGAGGGTTTCACATTGTTTCCATTATCAGCCACCATCATAATGGAACGCTTTAGTTTAAATTACTTGAATTAGATTGAATATTATTTTTGTTAAAATTGCAAGGTGGAATGCATTTGTTGGCATTATGTTTAAATTTCTTATGATACCAACAAATTTGATTATAATTATTATTATTGTTACTTCGAGATCTTGAAAATCTTGAAAATCTTCTAAATCTTGAATTATTTCTTTCTCTAGATCTTGATCGTAATTTTAATTCATTAATATCAGATGTTATGTTATTTAAATTTTGGAAAATAACAGTAGTTAAATCTGTTAAATTTTTAACACACTCAGAAAGTACATTATTTTCAACACTAGCTATAAAAGCTGATTTAGAAGATTGAGGTTTATTAAGAATATCAAAAATTTTATCAGATAATATAATAATTTCATCTATATTTTGATTATTACTAGAAGTTAAGTGAATTTGAATTTGTTGGGGAAGTTTTCTAATCCATAATTTAAATAATAATTCTTGGCTAACTATTGAATTTGAACCTGTTAGAGATTTCATATGTCGAAAAAGTTCTGACGGAGAACGATCACCTAATTCAGTATTAGAAAATAATTGTTCTAATCTCTTTTCTTCATTAAGGGAATATCTTTCACATAAAGTTTTTTTGATAGTTTCATATTTGTTAATTAAAGGTGGAGGATTAATTACATCTAAAATTTTTGAAATTGTATCACGTTGGAGCGAAATAAGTACATTTTGAAATTTCAGATTATCATCAAAAATCTGATTAATTTCAAATTGTCCTTCAACTAAAAGAAACCACGCTTGAGGACATTCTTCCCAGAATTGAGGAAGTTTTAAGGATTTAGATCTATTAATATTTTCATTTTGAAATAACTGATTTGAACTTATAGTTTGTGTATTATTTAAATCTACAAACTGATTTTGATTTTCTTGTTGTGGATCTGTGGATGTAAATGTTCGTGTACGTATAGGTGAACGATTCATGATTAAGGTGAAAATAAATTTATAATTATACAAATAAATTGGAAAAGGAGTGAACAATAATAATGTAAATAGTTAATTTGTTAAAATTGAATATATATGTATATATATGTATATGTATATACATATATATATATATATATATATATATATATAAATATGAATATTAATATTAATACATATGTATATAAAAGTATAAATAGAAATAATACAGCTCACTAAAAAGAAGTGGTTGTTGTTATTGAAAAAATACCAATATAATTTTTGAATAAAATAAGGAAAGAATGTTTATGATCCCCGGTTATTTGATGACGGTAAATAAATTGAGGCCAATGGTTGTTGATATGATGTTTGAGATTCAGTATAATAATAAGAAATGACCCAAATTGTATGTTGACACTGCAGAAATAGATTGCTTTGATGATCGGGTAATTTATGATGATGATAAAAATCCGTTTGTGAATGGTCAATAAGGTAAATATTATTGTTGTTGTAGTAATATTATTGATTAGTTATGAAAAGATCACCGTTAAATTGAATTATTGCAATTGTGGTTATTGGTACGTAAATCTGTTTGTAATAATTTCATTTAAGATTGAATGATGGTTATTGTAATAACAGATTTCATCGTAACGGAAGTTGATCGCTGATAAATTTCACTATGATATTGTTGATTGGTGAATGTAGTTAAGATGCTGTTAATTAAGTAGCTCCGTATCGTAGTGATATTTTTGATGCTCTTTTTAAAAAGATCGTGTGCCAATATGATCGACACAATGTTTGATCGTCGTGTACACAACACAATTATTTGCATATAAATAATATTTGCACAAGAATTATTATTAATAATATTAGTTTAAATTTGAATAGTTGGTTCAATGCAGGATCGCCAAAAATGTATGGTACATATATTTATTATATTTTATTAAAAATATTTTAAGTTGATATCTTTTGTTGAGAATTCAAAATCTAATAATACAAATTTTACTTTTTTGATAATCATAAATTTCAAAGAATAAAAGATAAAATATTTAACAAATAATTTAAAGTAATTATTTAACAAAGTAACTCCTACAGCGACCACAAATAAATAATAAAATGTGTAAAGAAATGGAATTAAAATTACTTTGTGCAATAAAATAAATTATCTGTGCATCTAAGTAATTAAACAAATAAGATTGCACGAAGAACTCATAATATAATAATATAATAATACAATGGCGCTATTATAACTCTGGCGAGTTTTATGGCCGAGCTTCTCTCCCAATTCTAGGTGTGCTCCTTTTTGTTTTTCCTACTAATTGGGTGGACCTACAGTTTTATGCCGGCTCCGAACGGCGAATGCATTTTTTGTGAGAAGCTTTTTCATGGCAGAAATACTCTCGGAGGGTATGCCGCCCACTGCCGAGAGGTGACCACTGCTCTTAAAAACCCAATAATTGGATTTTTACTAATTAGAAAAATTGTTTTGGTGTTTTGCTCGGACCGTGGTTTGAACCCGAGACCTCTGGCATAGCAGGCGAGCACTCTACCCACTGCACCACAGAGGCCACGAAGAACTCATACCTCTCGTTAATTGCGAAACGAAAGTTAAATGATATGATTTTCATTAATCTGTACTCAGGGCCGCGGAGAGGGGGGGGGGCAGCCAGGACAATCGCCCTGGGGCCCGGAAGGTTTTTGGGGGCCCGGAAAGGCAAAGCAATATTGACAGTACTCGAACTAGGATTTTATAGATACATACATAGGTATTTTGTTGCTACAAAAAATTGTTTTAAAATTGAAGTGTTTAACTTAACCAAATAGCCAAACTAAAATTATAAGCATCCAATCAAATATTTACCTTGTTTATACATGGGCAAATCCTAGAAAAGTGAGTTGAAATTGAGGAAAATCGACTTTGATTTAGAGTTTCCAAAGTACCGCAATTGGTAAGGTGGTGAACCAAGCTTCTCAGAAATATTTACTTTTTAAATGAAAAATGTTGGTAACCCTGTTTAAATTGATTTCAAAGAGTTAAGGTATACAAAACTTAAAAAATTATTAAAAACAATACCATTATCTATCTACTATTATTTCCATGATTTTATAGTTAGATACTAGAGTTATTACCAGGAACAAGTGCAAGAAGGATTAAATAAATAAACTGACATTGCGATTAAATTTAGTTTTTTGTGGAAGTATCAGGATCTGTCGGAAGAAGAGCTCAGAGAAAAGGCAACGGAATTCTGTACGATTTATGGCATAGATATTTCTACGGATCTAATAGATGAAATCATTTATCTCAAAGCCATCCACTTAACAAATTTGGGATGTGATTCGCTGCCACCATTACAACTTCTGAACAAACTTCATAACTTGAAGATGGAAGTATTATTTCCTAACATCTGCATAGCATTAAGAATATTTTGCACACATCCAGTCAGTGTGGCTCAAGGGGAGCGTTCTTTCAGTCTATTGTCTCGCGTGAAAAATTTTTTGCGTTCTACTATGAGCCAAAACAGTTTGACAAGCCTTGGAACATTGGCATTGGCATCCAGCTTTGCTCGCAGCATTAGTTTTGACTCAGTAATTTCCATATTCGCAGACCAAAAAGCGCGGAAGGTTTTCCTTGGATGATTCAAGCTCTTAAAATGTATTTAAAAAAGTTAATTTAAGCAAATCAAACAATGAGATCTAACATTTCATTTATGTATGTATTGGGGTCTATACACAGTGCGTCTGACTCGCGAGTCATCTGTGTACGTGTTGACTCGCTGTCATTCTGGGCTCACTTGCGTCATTCATTTGTGAATAGTTTTCAATGCAGAAGGTTCGAAATGAATATCTCAGACGACCTGTATACTTCGATGAATTCAAGTAAAAAAAATTTTATCTTCCTCAATATCGAACTTATTGGCAAACATTTTTGAAAATAAAATATATTTTTTCTTTTCGTTATTTATTTTTTAAACGGTTTGGAAATTAACTGACAAAATTTGACAGGCGAGTCACAGCATGGTGAAATAAGAGAAAAGGTGTTTGCAATAAAACAAAATGGCGGTGCATTTTGACAAAACTCGCACTCTTATAAAAAAATGTTCCCCTCTTGGCTTTTTTCTTTACAAATCGTACCGAAATTCCATACGAAAATTATTTATTGACTCCCATTTTAGTATTTTATTGAGTAGGCATTACTGTTTTTATATTTTTGTTTTGTTTTGAAATTTTGATATACATATATTTTCAATAATACATATGTAAATGTGAAAAAATGGTATAACATTTCGAAATTCCGCGACGAAACAAGAATTAATTAACAGCCCCGTTGATTGGTGTTTTGCCTTCGTCTCACCATTCTTACCATCGCGTTTTACAGGTAAGCTGAAGATCGCAATGACGAGACTTCTTTTCCTCTAATCCCAATTCTTTTATTCAGTTGCATTTTGAAATACCGTGGCGAAATCTAATTTACAATTATTAACCAATCGATTACACAATATTGGTTAAGGCGTGTGCAACAACAAACGCTACAAGTCCGGTTTGTGGCATTGTTGGTGGTGGAGTTGGTGCAGCTCGCAATGATGGTAACATGTATGTGAAAGCAGGTGGAACTGCAAGGGTGAAATCATCGCCGCCCGATGACTTGGCTGCATCTTTTTAACCGGTAATGGTGTTGCTGAACAAGCCAGGCGACGAATATCCATCGACAACGTATGCGTCAGCACAGAAATTGCGTCGGCAAACGCAATCAATGGAGCCGCGCAGGAATGTTATTAAGCCACGTCAACCGATCAAAACGTTGCAACAGCGTTAAAAGGAATACGGAGAAGCACGTTTGCGTATATTGGTTCGGCGAAAAATCTCGAAGATGGTGTGGGGTGAGTTCGGTGAAATTTGGCTCCTTTATTTTTCTTATTACAGCTTTTTTTTTTTTGTTTATGCAGAATATCAAATTCTACGAATGCACCGTCCACTTCCAACAACCGCAGTTTCTATCAGTACAACTGCCAGCGCAAACAATTCTAACAAAGGCAACAAAATAGCAGCAATTCCAATGCCACCAAATGGAAATCAGCTTGGCATGAATGGCGGCGGAGTCTGAGGTGGTGACAGTGGTGGTGGTGGTCTCGATAGCGGTGTTACTTGTGGACGATTTTGGCCCTAGAAATTCTGGTTCACCTTTAAGTCCATACAATAATTATTATAATCGACTGCAACAACAACAACAGTCACCCTATCTCATGCAGCAGCAGCAAAAAAAATACCAACCGCTTATAATGTCGTTCAATGTCAGCGCTGTTGCCGTTACCGCTTCCATTAGCAACTACGCTGCAACATCAGCAACAGCAACAACAATATCAACTACATCAAACTTGGTCGTCAGTTGTTGGTTGCAGCGTATCGTTCGCAGCATTAAGGCAACAGCAGCACTACCAACACCAACAACAACAAGAAAGCATCTTAAGTTTGCCACGCGGACCCGATGGCTCTTCTGGTTTTCGGATGCGTCGGTACCATGTTGATGGTGGCGGCGCAAGCATAGGTGGATGTACTACTAGTAGACTATACTACAATTTGTAACACATTTGAAAAAGTTGGACTGGACTAATAAAGAAACAACAAAAGCAACGCGCATTTTCATATGCATGTATGCACATATGTAGGTAATGCTATGCGTTATATAGTACGTTTGGTACGACATAATGCATGCCAATTACAGTGCCAGCCTTCATTGCTAAGATTCGATAAGAATTTACAATTTGCAAATACTGGCGGTATTTTCTTTTTAATTTTATGTATCAATTTTATTTCTTAAAGCAAAAAATATGTGTATGTACCAGAGCTGGGCGATAAGGATTACGATTACAAGATGATTACGATTACGGTAATCGTAATCTTAGAAATTTTGAAATTACGATTACTGTAATCGTAATCGTCGTTACAAAAATTACGATTACTGTAATCGTAATCGTCGTTACAAAAATTGCGATTACTGTAATCGTAATTGTCGTTACAAAAATTATGATTACTGTAATCGTAATCGTAAGAAACTTGAAATTACGATTACTGTTCTCGTTTTCTGGGATTACAATGTGTAAAAAACAGTGATATACTTACCCAACATCGTTTTCCAAGAAATAATAATAATTTTTACATACATACATACATATGTGTTTATTTCTCACACATTAAGTAAACAATTAAAACTGGGATGTGTATTAAGAAGAGAGAAAATTAGCGGAAATAATAAAAATACAAAATTAAGACTGCTGTTTGGATAATTTACATTCAATAATATTCAATATTAGCCTTAAGAAAAACTAATTTTTCAAAAGAAACATCGTAAAGTACATGGCGTCGAGGACTGTTTATAATGACCGCCAACGAAAATAGCCTTTCCACAGGTGCTGACGATGTAAGCGGGGTGCTGAATCTTAAAGATGCTTTCTTTATCAGAGGATATATTTTAAAACAGCCATGGCTACTATCAGCATCGTTCAAACAGCTCTGAACAGCTACATTTGACAACTATGTATCATTGCGGCGAAAAAAATTACATATCAGCTGGTCTGCCGATACCACCTTTCTAGTTGCATCATGGCTTACGTAATAAGCATTTTAAAAATATTCCCCTTTCACAATTTTAATCATATAAAAACACACCAAAGTAGTAAAAAAGTACTAAACTACTCCTAAATTTGTCCCCCTTTTCTACTCCCTTCAAATGCATGACCGGAATAAGAGTGAGACGTTAAACTGCTGTCATTGGCCGTGATATCACCTATTTTTATTTCACCATGAGCCACAGCAAAATATCACACTAATTTTGATTTTCTTGAGTCATGCCAGAGTCATTTCGGTGTAACTACTACATGCGCATTTTCACTAATACACCTAAACTGACTCTTGAATCAGACGCATCGTGCATAGACCCTATATGTAAGTGCTCTAGTAAATCTTATTTTATATGAAATAAAACTGACAATGTGAATTGCAAAATTTTTGTATGTTATTTTTTACTAGATTGAATTTATTTTTTAGGGGGGCCCGTAAACGCGAACTGTCCCAGGGGCCCGGCTCGGCTCTCTCTCGGGCCTGTCTGTACTTTTGTGAGTTGTATACAGTACTATAAAGATATATGTAAAAAATTTATTACATCAAAAGGTTTTAGTGGTTTGAAATTTAAATGGCTAAATGTCTACATTCGAATTACCGGTTTTATGAGAACTAACCGCGACAGTGAAATTGTGGAAGGAGAAGATGTTCGACCCGAATCCCCAATAGCAGATGATGGTAGGAATGTTCCACCACCCGATCATGACGAAGTGCGAATAGCAATGTCTCGGCTTAAAAATAACAAAGCCCCGGAAGCTGACGGCTTGCCAGCCGAGCTATTCAAACATGGCGGCGAAGAGTTGATAAGGAGCATGCATCAACTCCAATGCAGAATATGGTCGGACGAGCGCATGCCCGACGATTGGAACTTAAGTGTGCTCTGCCCAATCCATAAAAAAGGAGACTCCACAGTACGCGCCAATTATCGTGGGATAAGCCTTCTGAATATCGCATATAAGGTCTTAGCAAGTGTATTGTGCGAAAGACTGAAGCCCACCGTCAACAAGCTGATTGGACCTTATCAGTGTGGCTTCAGACCTGGTAAATCTACCATCGACCAGATCTTCACAATACGCCAAATCCTGGAAATAACTCATGAAAAAGGAACCGACACACACCATCTTTTTGTCGATTTTAAAGCCGCTTTTGATAGCACGAATAGGAACTGCCTATATGCCGCAATGTCTGAATTTGGTTTCCCTGCTAAACTTATACGGCTATGCCAAATGACGCTGACTAACATCACCAGCACCGTCAGAATTGGGAAGGACCTCTCCGAGCCGTTCGAGACCAAACGAGGTTTCAGACAAGGTGACTCCCTTTCGTGTGACTTCTTCAATTTGATGCTGGAAAAGATAATACGAGCTGCAGAACTTCACCGTGCAGGAAGCATCTTATACCACAAGAGTGTTCAACTGCTGGCGTACCCCGATGACATCGACATCATTGGCACTAACACGCGCGCCGTATGTTCTGCCTTCTCCAAGCTGGAAAAAGAGGCTCAGAAAATGGGTTTGGCGGTAAACGAGGACAAGACGAAGTACCTCCTATCATCACACAAAGAAACAGCACGCCTTGGCAGCCACGTCAATGTTGATAGCTACAAATTCGAAACTGTTAAGGACTTCGTCTATTTGGGAACCAGCATTAACACCAAAAATAATGTCAGCACTGAAATCCAACGAAGAATCACTCTTGCTAATAAATGCTACTTTGGACTAAGTAGGCAATTGAAAAGTAAAGTCCTCTCTCGACGAACCAAAATCACACTCTACAGGACACTCATCGTTCCAGTCCTCATGTACGGCGCAGAAGCATGGACTATATCAAAAGCAGATGAGATGGCGCTTGGAGTATTCGAGAGGAAAGTTCTTCGGAGGATTTATGGACCTTTGCGCATTGCCGAGGGCGAGTATCGACGGAGATTTAACAATGAGCTGTACGAGCTTTACGCAGACATCGATATTGTTCAGCGAATAAAGATTCAGCGGCTCCGCTGGGCAGGTTATGTCGTGAGAATGGACGAAGATGCTCCGGCCAAGAAAGTATTTCTGTCGAAACCCGCTGAACGCAGAAGAAAGGGGAGACCTCCACTGCGTTGGGAAGATCAGGTGGACAGTGATGCTGGCTCCCTAGGTATTCCCAAATGGCGCCACGCGGCACGAAACAGAAATAGCTGGCGCGCTATGTTGGATTCGGCCAAAATCGTCTAGACGGTTACGTGTCAATTAAGTAAGTAAGTAAGTACATCTTAAGTGGTCCCATTTAATCGATTCCAACAAATAATCATTTGTACTTAAAATAAACCCCACCCCTCATATCGAAATTCCATCGATACCTCAAAAATTTAGTGACTAGTTTGCGTTTAAACAAACGCACATGTCCTAATAGACTTAGTTGGCGATTCTGTTCACATCGGTGTACATTTTGGTGGTTCTTCCTCTCTTACTTCTGTTACTTGCAAGAATTGTGTTTTGGAAAAAAAAAATGATATTATCATTTTATGTTCATAAAGGGTATAAAGAAAGACATAAGAACACATAATTGATAGGCTTATTAAAAAACAATCAGGTAGGCGGCAAGGCTGCAAAATAACGTTATTTTTAACAATAAAAAAAAAATGTTGTTTCTGTTGAAATATTCGATTTTATAAACGTAAAAAGCATAACAAAATCCATTTCGTTTCAACTGTTATCAAAAAAAATTAACAAAATTTTTTTGCTTTGAAAATTATCAAAACAATTATTTCAAAAAAATATAGTTTCAAATTTAAACTAGAGCCGAGTTCGAGCGAGACGAGATTTCTCGCGAGACTCGGCTTCTCGCGAGATTCTCTAATCTCGAAAATCTCGAAAGGCTCGCGAGCTTCTCGACATTCAACTACATCGCAGAAATAGCGGTATAAGCATACTATGCTGTTTCGTAGCTTGCTCTGCTTGTATGTACTTACATGTGTATGCATATGTGCCATTTACACCATTCCCAGATGTATTTCAGAAAATCCCAAGAGAAATACAATTGAAATTTTATAATATAAAATTTTTTCTTACCGATGACATACGAGAAATTCTTGATATTCATTTTTTTCTTGACACAATACACATAATATGTTATCGAGAAATCCGAGAAACGAGATTTAATCGAGAACCCGAGTCTCGGTTTTCTCGATCCTCGAATTTCTCGACACTGCTCGAGATCGAATCGTAAGCCCTAATTTAAACGAAACAAGTAAGGAAGCCTAAGTTCGAGTGGAATCGAACATTAGATACTCAGCTGTATGCTTTCATTATTTGTTTGTGTTTGATGGAAACACGGCGTACTTTATATAAAGCGAGTGCCGCATAAAGTGGGCGTAGCCACGCCCATTTCAATATTTTTATCAGTCATCCAACTAAGCATATGAATATTATTCTTTGTGCAAAACTTCATTCCTTTATGACTTCTAGTTACAAAGATGTCACGTTACAAGTTCCCAAAGGGTGTTCCAGAAATATCTTTGTTAAAAAGTAGGCGTGGTCATAAACCGATTTCAATAAATTTTTGCGTGTCTATTAACACATGTTATAAAAGTGTATAAACGAAGTTTCGTCATAATATCACAATTATTTGTCGAGTTATAGGCTAAGAAATCTCGTATATTCCCTTGTCTAAAAAGAGGCGGTGCCACGCCCATTTTCCAAAATTTTTATATTTTTTGTTTCCGGTCTATTGTGGAACTCATGCCACAAAATTTCTATGAATTTTCTCTATATTTGACAAAGATATCGCTTAAAATGTTTTTATTAGGTCACCTTATAAAACCCATATATAAAAGTGGGCGTGGTAGTCAACCGATTTCGCTAAAATTTTCAACATGTATTACCACAAGTAATAAAAGAGTACACACCAAGTTTATTCATTATATATAAATCATTTGTCGAGTTATGGGCTCAGAAATCTCATATATTCCTGTTTATAAAAAGAGGCGGTGCCACGCCCATTTGCCAAAATTTTTGTGTTTTTCGTTTTATGTCCGCAGTTGGACTCCTGCTATTAAATTTCAATGATATATCTTTATATTTGACAGAGATATGGCTTAAAATGTTTTTATTAGGTCACTTTATAATACAAATATATAAAAGTGGGCGTGGCCGTCAACCGATTTTAACTATTTTCCGTCCAAACGTTTGCCTAAGTAGGTAAATCACGCGTACCAAATTTTGTCGATATATCTTCAATGGTTTCTGAGTTATGACATATAAAACTTTCAAGGTTTGACCCTTAATAAGTGGGCGTGGCACCGCCCATTTTCCAAAATTTCATCAAATTTCTTCCTAGGGGCCTGAGCTCAACACTTGGGTAAAATTTCATCGCTCCAGCTATATTAGTGACTGAGATACCAAATTTCCGATTTTTTCTACATAGGAAAAGTGGGCGTCGTCATGGTCCGATTTCGCCCATTTTCAATACCAACCGTCCCAGTCTCGATATCAACTTGCATTTCAAATTTCATAAAAATATCTCAATTTTTGCGCGAGTTAGAGTGTTTACAGACGGACGGACGGACAGACGGACATGGCTCAATCGATTTCTCTTTTCACCCTGATCATTTTGATATATATAAGTCTATATCTATCTCGATTATTTCGCTCTGTTACAATCCACCGTTATGTGATTAAAACTATAATACTCTGTGTACTAGTACAGCTGAGTATAAAAATTGACTTTTCAATAATTTCGTTTTCTATGAAGAAAAGAAATTTTACATATCGTCGCTGCGCCAAAAAATTCAGTTATATGTTTTTTTTCGATTTTTTTTATTACATATTTATTTAGCGCTATCCGCTAGCCACATTTCTGCATTTCCCGTTTTCTGATATCCTTCTTTGGTTAGAAGTTATCAAACACAGCTATATGCTCTCAGTAGTAGAAATGTTCTGTAAAATCAGTTATACATCTATTTTCGTATAATTGTTTTTTGATTTCAGGTTATTTTTGTGTAAAAAAATTATTTAAATAAAAATAGGTAAAAAAACTTTTTAAGTTAAACGGTTTTATGTTATACATACATTGCAATGTTTAAGATAAATGTACTAAAAACCAAAAAATAATAAAATAGATACAGTCGTGGGAATTATAAACATTTGCATAGACTAGACTAAAATAAAACCGTGGGGCACGTCAATTGTCTACAATCGTTGATTAAAATGTTTGTTTTGTAATGTTACACTATAATTAGGCAGTTGTTCAACCGACAACGATGGACGTGTGATAAGTAGGGCTAGAATGTGGAAAAAAGCTAGCAAGCTCGATTATAAGCTAGTTTTAGGGTTTCATAGTGGTGAGCTAGTAGTACTTTTATCATATGTTTTGTCGATTAAAGACAAACTACGAGCAGTGAAACGATTCCTCGTGTGAATGTCCAACGATAAACTAGTTGAAACATCTCTTTTATTAACATGGAGTGTATAACTATTGGAATTTCCATGAGCAAGAAAATAGTAAGTATTTTCCTTACCGTCTGCGGGCCAACTGCCTAACGACGAATTAAACGATTCTTCTATCGCACATTAAGTCGATAATTTGTAGACAATTGACGTGCCCCCCGGTTTTATTTTAGTCTAGTCTATGCAAATGTTTATAATTCCCACGACTGTATCTATTTTATTATTTTTTGGTTTTTAGTACATTTATCTTAAACATTGCAATGTATGTATAACATAAAACCGTTTAACTTAAAAAGTTTTTTTACCTATTTTTATTTTCTAGTTTTTAGTTTTTATTTCGCATTCTGTTTAATTCATTTAGTGCTTCATTATTGCAAGGTTTCTTGCCCGTTAGTTTATTGCAGTCCAACGCCTCTATAGCGACCCACGCGCCACCTATCGGAAGTTTTTTTAGGAAAATATTTCCTTTCAAGGTAGTAATACATGTTCCGAATTTCAGCCAAATCGGACCATAAATGCGATTTTTGTAAATATAGCGACCCACGCGCCACCTAGCGGAATTTTTTTTTTAAGAAAATATTTCTTTTCAAGGTAGTAATACATGTTCCGAATTTCAGCCAAATCGGACCATAAATGCGATTTTTGTAAATATAGCGACCCACGCGCCACCTAGCGGAATTTTTTTTTTAAGAAAATATTTCTTTTCAAGGTAGTAATACATGTTCCGAATTTCAGCCAAATAGGACCATAAATGCGATTTTTGTAAATATAGCGACCCACGCGCCACCTATCGGAATTTTTTTTTTCATAATATTGCATTGTCATCGGGGTTATACATGCGTGCAAAATTTCAGGTTAATCGGTTGACAGGAAGAGGGTGAAATTTGAATTACTAAATTTGACCCAACAATAAAACAAACGGGGTGAGCTAAATAAAACCGTTTAAAAAAGCGTATGTGAACAATTTTCAAAATAGGAGGAGCACTGGTCAATTAAATAATGCATTTCCAAGCTATCGCTAATTGCATCGGACCCTAGCGAAGAATTGTATACACATCTTTTACGATTTCTTACCCCCACTATCAAATTTAAACAATTTGTAAAAAGAGCTATGTGCTGTAAAACGGCGCAAATGCTTCATGCGAAGTGGTTGGTCAAAAAAAGTAAAAAAAAATTGCATAAGTCTATTACATATGTGTAGTATCATTAGTTAACAATTCAAACTAGAAAAAATATTCTCTAGGATCACCACACTGAAAAAACAACTTACTCAGATTATGGAAAAGTGGGAATGATTCGGCGCTAAAGACATATTTCCATATTTTGATGTACGATTTTCTTCAAATCAATGAATAAAAACCACGTTTTTGTACATCAAAATATGGAAATATGTCTTTAGCGCCGAATCATTCCCATTTTTCCATAATCTGTAGTGAGTTTCTGTAACAAAATCGCGAAAATTTTCGATCAAAATGACGTCACATTAATACGTTCCACACTTTGTCACCACCTAAAAAGCAGGTGAGAATCTATCGATTGACGTCATTATGACGTCACTCAGGCGAAAAGATTGATAGAGTTCAGTTACAGAAACGCAGTGCTGAGTAATTTTTTTTTTGAGTGCAGAAAACGGATCCTGAAGAGTTGCTGAAAAACGTATAGCTCTTTGCGCAGCGACGATATGTTTGTATGTATGTACATACGTACATGAATAAAAACAAATACAATTTTTGTTAATTTTTTTGATATCAAGGAAACAAAATTATTCTGATTAAAGGTTTATTGATAATTTTTGAAACGAAAAAATTTTGTTTCTGATAATTAGCAAAACAAAATAATTTTTATTGATATTTTTTGAAACAAAATTATTTTGTTCATTTCGTTGAGCAGCTTTGGTAGGCGGTCATACATTCATAATCGTTTTTCGTTATTTCATATTTAAGCTGATAACGTAAAATTACATAATGCTTTGTTGTGTAAACGTTTGTAAAAATAGCATTTTGTTAGCATACATTTTGGCGTTTAGCCACTGATTTTTTACTATTTATTGCATTTATATACTTTGTTTTTGGAAGGCTTGTTCGTTGGCAGTTTTTAACGATAATGCTGTCTTTATTGTTATTTTTTATGAATAATATATATATATATGTATGCCCGTAGTTGTGTATATTCTTACATACGCACGTGCATAAATATTACTTGGTTGAATAACGTACATACGTACGTATAGTTCGACATGACATATGAGTAATATTACATACTTAAATTTTATTGCATAGTTATCTTATCTAATCAAATAGAGTTATGTATGTAAATGCGATGATAGAAAATTTATATTAAAATACATACATATGTCATAAATACGCCACGACTAATCGATACTTGTTTAGTGGATATTTGAGTACAGAAGCACTCATTCGCGTATTAATAAATGTTTTTGTTTGGAACGGAACTACCACATTTACGAACATTTAGTTATTTAATTATAATTTGGAATTATACAAAAAATTTAACACACACCAAATATACAAAAATAACAAAAACAAGAATAGCAATAATAAAAATGCCATTGTATGAATAAGAAGATGATGGCGGATAGCAAAAAAAATTACAAGGAAAATGAGAAGGAGAGAAAGGGGATGATAAAAATGATGATGACGATGACGATGCATTAGAGAATAAATTAGAAGAAGAAGAAAAAGGAAAAGGAAAAGAAAGGGAAGAAGAAAAGCAAAAAAAATTAAGAAGAAGAAGAAGAAGAAAAGAAGGAGGAAAAAAGAGAAAGGAACTGGAAAAGAACAAAAAAAAGAAGAAAACGTAAAAGAAAAAAATGAGAGGAATAGGAAGAAGAAAAATAAAAGGCAGAAGAATAAGGAAAATTAAATGAAGCAGAACAAGTGAAAAAAAAGAACAGGCACAAAAAAGAAGGAACAAGAACTAGAAGCGTAGCTCGCCTCAAGGCGCGAGCCAGGGTGGGAGGTACGAGACGACCTTATGCTTGGTTCGAGGAGCCTGGCGGAGGGCATAAAACGCATTTATCTTGTTGTGATGGAGGATAAACAGGATAAATAATCATAGCAACTACAACAACATATCACTACAGGGAGTGCGATAGGTGTCTTTCTTGATATTTCGGGTGCCTTTAGCAACGTAACTGCTGCGGCGCTGTTGGAAAGGCTGGAATTAATCGGAATATCTCCAATCATTCGGCGCTGGATCGAGGACCTTTGGAGTTGTAGGACGGTGACGGGTAGGTGGGGCCATTCGATGTTGTCAAGGAGAGCACATAGGGACACCGCACAAAGGGGAGTACTCCCACTCCTGTTGTGGAATCTAGTGGTCTACAAATACTCTTCATAAATACACAAAATACTCTTCGGAAAATACACAAAATAATAAAACTTGTAAAGTTTTGCATTCCAAGTTTAGTATAACGCCGCCAGTACGATGTTGGTAACACTAAGGACCATATATGGTCTATGTGAAGGATCACTGTATCCGGCTTAACCTAACCTAACTTAGCTATAAGAAAAGAAGTAGAAGAACGGGAAGAGAATAATAAAAATGCAGGAAAATAATAATAAGAAGAAGCGGGTTAGAGGGCTTAGAATATACGTGTGGTTAGGAATGCCTTTCGTAAAAGGCGGCTAAAATTCTCCAAGATTGATAATGGCCAAAAAAAATCATTCGCACGACAGTCGGGCTAGTGTCAGAAGGGACTAGTACCCGAGCGTACCGGATTTATCCGGCACTTCCCCTACACTCTCCCAAAACCTTCGGTGAGTGTCTTGATGGCTATTACAAAAAAAAAAAAACAAGAACAACATAAAGAAGAAGAAGAAGAAGGAGAAGAAGAAGAAGAAAAGAAAAAGAAAAAGGAGAAGAAGAAGAAAAAAAAAGAAAAAAAGGAGAAGAAGAAGAATAAGAGGAAGAAAAAAGAAGAATCTTGTAATCGTAATCCTTATCGCCCAGCTCTGTCACAAATAAAAAATGTCTCTCTATTTCGGTCCTCTTAATTCCAACAAAGTTTTAAGCTTTTATATCAACATCTTTTCCTGCGGTATTAGCAAAAATCTGTGCTTATGAGGCTTTTACTATAAGTACTAACTAACTTTCCGCTCCCTAGCCCCGCCGCCTTTAAAAATTATAAGAGAAATATTTGCGGGTTTATTTGAGCAGTGGCCGCCTCTAGACAAATACTCATGGATTTACTCGAGTATATTTTTAAAATGCGCTGCTATAAATAGAAATACCTTAGATAAATACAAAATAAAAGCAAGTAATTACCTTTATTTTTGTTTGGAATTATCATAAGCTATAAACGACTAAGTCGACTTGGGTGATGTAAGATTTGCAGCCTAAAGTATTGAATTTTTTTGTAAAAGCGTAACGCTAACAAAATAGTTACTCAGTTGTGATGTAGTTTTGTTAATGAAAAACGCCTGCATATCTGCATAAGTCACATGTTGACTAAATCGACTTAAGCGGCTATTGTTTTTGACTGGAGATACATGCTTGAACATATTTAAATCTGTCTACATTAAAAACTTTTATTTCTCTCTATGTCTATTTCCATTATATAGCACGCTTTAATGCTTTTGCTAACGCAAGGACAAAGTTTTCTGGCCAACACATATACACAGACACGCACTCAAATACAACCAAGCACATTCTCCCAAACCAGAGCTGGGCGATAAGGATTACATATGCAATCGATTACACATAGGATTACGATTACATTAATCGTAATTTCAAGTTTTTGACGATTACGATTACAGTAATCCTTATTTTCTGTACTCTTAAATTACAAAATTTAAGAATTACATGTAAAAAATTATTAAAATTGCTTTTTGATACTAAACGGTGTAAGGAGGAAAATATGCTTGGCTCTGAAAGAAGTGCTAAAAACTATAAATAATTATGTAAAGCTTGCAATTTCACACATTTTATATACATTTTGAAATATTTGCGGTTGAGATAGCAGCTTTTAGTGGGCTGGAGACAATGGCCTCATGCATAAAAATCGAGCTGTAGCTCACATTAATTTCCTCGTAAAATGCGGATTTTGCATGTATAAAAAATATGTATTACAATTGCTAGATTTTACTAAACAAATTACTTAGGTTTATCTCATAACAAAATTAAAAAGTAATAAAACTCCACTGCAACTTTTGAAGATGTAAATGACCATAACTATGAAAAGCCAATATTAGATGAAGATTTTTTTGACTTCGGCGGTAAATACCTAACTACATATCTATATAACAACTTAATATATATTTTATTTAAAACTCAATATACCTTTAGAAAACACTGATTTACCTGAAGTGCTTCCTGGTAGTGGCTCAAACATTATAGGAGAATAATTTTTTAAATATTTGAACGATACTGATAGTAGCCATGGCTGTTTTAAAACATATCCTCTGATAAAGAAAGCATCTTTAAGATTCAGCACCCCGCTTACATCGTCAGCACCTGTGGAAAGGCTATTTTCGTTGGCGGGCATTATAAACAGACCTCGACGCCATGCACTTTCCGATGTTTCTTTTGAAAAATTAGTTCTGCTTAAGGTTAATATTGAATATTATTGAATGTAAATTATCCAAACAGCAGTCTTAATTTTGTATCTTTATTATTTCCGCTAATTTTCTCTCTTAATGCACATCCGAGTTTTAATTGTTTACTTAATGTGTGAGAAATAAACACATATGTATGCATGTATGTAAAAATTATTATTATTTCTTGGAAAATGATGTTGGGTAAGTATATCACTGTTTTTTACACATTGTAATCCCAGAAAACGAGAACAGTAATCGTAATTTCAAGTTTCTTACGATTACGATTACAGTAATCGTAATTTTTGTAACGACGATTACGATTACAGTAATCGTAATTTCAAAATTTCTAAGATTACGATTACTGTACTCGTAATCATCTTGTAATCGTAATCCTTATCGCCCAGCTCTGTCCCAAACACATACTCAGAGATACAAATACACACAAAAGTAAACACATAATCGCAACTAATGATTTTGATAGTTTGACTTGTTGATGCGGTTATTGTTGCACTGGCAAGCTTTAGTTTAACTGCACTAAGCAAATAATTGCATGCATAAACTTTTTGCAGTTTAAATGCTTTTATTTTTTTGCTGTTCTTGCGTCATGTATGTTGTATGTTTTAGTGGTACAGTTGCACTTGTATTTATATAGCGATTAAGATAAACGATGCGGTTTAAATGTTTGCTAGTTAACAATTCTGCAAAATAATCATGTTTGCATTTCGAGTTAATGCATGTTAAATTGTTAGCTCATTAGCTAAGTTAAGTAATTGAAAATAGAGTAAATATGTATTTATGTATGTATGTATCTATGTAATTAAAGTACCTAGTCGTTAAATAATAAACAATGATTTATATATATGAGTATATAATATAAGACAGTTCCTTTGCACTTTTCACTGTCCCATGTGCTCATTTGAAGTAAAAAGAAGTAGAAAGGTTGCCACCTTTTTAAAAAATTTTGATTGATAACATTAAAAGTTAAATATTAGAATGTGGTTATCAAGTTAAAACAGCTTGAAAATGCTTGCTGTCGAAAAACATGTTAAGGAGGTTGCCACCTGTGCGAAAATTTTCTGTAATAAAATTTATAAAATAAATTAAATATAAAAATTGAGTAGCAAAATAAAAAATTAAAAAGAGCCTGCAGTTGAAAATAATTTTGATTGGCTACTTGAAAACTTTAAGTTAATTGATAAAATAAGGAAAAAATTTAAAATATATTTGAATTAATAAAATATGTGTATATCAAACTAAATCAGTTTGAAAGAGATTTTAGTAGGAAATAATTATAAAAAGTGATAAAATAAATTAAATATGAAAACATGCCTAAGAAGCTGAACTATTTTAAAACAGCTTACAGTCGAAAACAATTGTAAGCAGCATTGCCACTTGTTAGAAATTTTTAAGTTAAAAAAATATTAATAAAATAAATATATACGAAATATTAGAGGATGCATATGCAGTTAAATTACTTTGAGAAAAACTTGCATTCGGAAATAATTTTTAAGAGAGTTGCCATCTGTTTGGAAAATTTATATTAAATAATTTCCAAAATTGAAACATTACAATGTGGGTGTTATTATAAGAGTTTTAAAAAGGCCGCATAGCCAATTTTTCTTTTACAATGTTGCCACCTGTTTTTACTGAAATACTATTAAGTAAAACTACCACTTCTTTTTAAATTTAAGCTCTATTAAAATATTAATTTAAAACTGACCAATTCTGGTATTTTATGCATTAGAGAGATTTCAGTAGTATCGCACTGTTTTAAAGATGGTTGCCATCCATTTCAAACATTTTAAAACAATTAAGTTTAAATAAACCGAAATGAAAACAAAAACACAAAAATGCAAAACAAACGCACAAAGCGTCAAAATTAGCAGCCTTTAGGCAGCAGGAAGCAATGCGTGTGTGCCGCAAATTCATGCAAAACGCCTAAAAGTATGCAGCAGATCATTCAAATCCTCAAAAAAATAAACAGCTCAAAGTTTAGGTTAAGTTTAGGACTTAAACAGAAGTAGTTACTAGCTTAGTATGTGAGTGTACTAGTACTAGTACTAGAGTGCTTGCATTAATTTCCTCATTGCATTTAAAGCGTTTTTCATATTTCAACAAATACCCATGTATATTTATCTATCAAACTCCAGTCTCTAAGCTACTTAAAACAGCTGTTTAAAAAAAAATAAGCACAATGCTCTTACCAAGAATCAAAAGATGAATAATGTTTAAATAAAATTGATGGCTAAAAGCAAAGCACGAAAGATCAAGAAAAAGCAGTGAGTGAAAAAAATATTTCTTGCTAATTCTGCAGGCATTAAATTGTTAAGTCTTTAAGCCTCCCCATTGTGGCGCTTGTGAGAATGTAGGAAGTGAGTGTATTTAATGAATTCTATTTAATGTAAATTAGTTAATCACTGCCGTGCTGTCTACTTAGTTTTCTCCTTGCTTTACTCCTACTGCTGCACTTTGTATGTTTTGATTTTTTACTCTTTGCTTTTTGCTTTCTGCTCTTTGTTTTTTTATGTCTAATGATTATTTGTCTTCGGTCTTTGTCACAAAATGACCCGTGTTGAATAAATTTGTACTACAATTTTTTTTAGATCTGGCAATGCCAAAATGTAAACTTAACGCTATTTGCCTTTTATCCGTTATTCTTCTATTTTGTAATTGGCAAGATCCCGGGAAAGGCGCACAGCGGTAAGTAAATTGAATCTACATTAATTAAATCATTTCGTTATAGACATAAAGCAACCATCCATCAATATACACATTAATACATTTTTTTTATCTTTTATTGGAGGTGGTGCGTCTGCTAGAACACCTTCTTGTTATCTACCCAGAGAAGCAACCTCCTGTTGTTTTTCAAAAACTTATCTGGGTATAAGGAACTAGAACCAAAAGGCATATTTTCTTGAAGACAGAATCATTAATGTACAAATTTTCCGAAATTGAGTTAATATGTATGTATTAGATCATAGATGGCCATCCCATAGGCACGCGTGCCAATTTTTTCTCTTCTGCTTTCACACGTACACAAGATAAGCTTCACTGCTAACGCACACATATAAGCATTTTGTATGAAACAGTGATGCCGACACTACGGTTTTGTTGTGATCGTGCTCATTCGACGCGCTACTTTCAAGTAATCAGGTTGCTGCGAAAAATGTTTAACGTAAATTGGGAAAAATATTTCTTAGTAATTAGCAATGGGGAAAAGGGGGCAAAATGTTTGATGTGTCATAGTGATATCTCCCAGGCGACCAAATTTTTTTGTGTGACGCTATTATAGCACAATTCATGCCAGGGATTATGATGGTGTATTAAATATGGAGAGAGAAAGCTTGGTTTTGCGATTAAAAGGAGCGTTGAGAGCAGAACTTCCCAATACGATTTATAAACCAATTGGAGCTAACAAGTTAAAACAGCCTCTTACATGATTGCTTTAGCTCTTGCGAATATTCGATTATCGCTTAAGCGAAATATTTATCCATTTTATTATTATTTTTTTATTCTTACTTAAGTTAATTATCTCTAGTTCCCGAATATTGAGTTAATGAGATATGTGTACATAGTACATACCGAGCCGTATTTTCGAGTATATCCTTAGCTATCATTTTTTTTATAATCACGGAAACCACAACCATATATTTATACAATTTATATAAAATAGTAAGAAAAGGATGAATAAACTTTTTCACTACTTATTATTTAATTTTAAATCATATTTTAATAGATATGTACGTTAAGCCGTTTAGCATTACGGTCGAAAAAATTTACTTATCGCACTATTTGCATTATAAAAAGTCCCTTTTACTTAAAATTCCCTTTTCCGCATAAATTGGAAATGTTGGCAACATTGTTTTGACGAGACGCGTGAGCGACTTATTCTCCTCATCCTCTCATCGCTTCATAAAATAGAAATGTTTGAATGTGATAGTTTTGGCCATCTATGTATTAGATCAAAACCTCCGGCGCATTGCCCACAATGGAAACACACTAATTTCCCTTACCAGTTATATAAATGCATGAATGTATTTATAGTTCAACGCCAGCAATAAAAATTCCAAACAAGAGTTCCTAAAACTTTCTTTTTCATACACATACATATGCATGTATGCATTCCCTGCAGGGAACTCAATAACTAGTGAGCAAAATTTCTAGTTCCGAACTAGCGAAAAGGTGTCAAAAGGGAACTAGATCAATGGTAGTTAGACCCTCACCAGTTAAGAAGGAGTGAAATGAGTGACCATTATAAGACAGACTTTGATTTATACTCAATTTCGAAGTGACACAAATTCTATGAAAATTTTTCGTTCGTTCAATTGCCGTCGGCCTTGTATATTTCTGCAATTCTCAGATGTTTAGTGAAGCATTTTATATAGAGTTTTCTATTTGCATCTTGTATGAAATGAAATGTTCCCCTAATTATGCTTTTCCGATCCCTCAGGATTATTTGTAATTTTTTTTATTTTATTAATTTTTAAATATTATGGTAAATTTTTATTAAATAAATAAATAAAAAAAAATAGTTAAAAAAAATTAAAAAAAATTATCATCCAGCTTGACACCGACAGGATTCGAACCCGCGCCACTTGCATGAAGTGTATCAAAGGCTGCACATAAGCGGCAGATGTATAACTGTAGAATTTGTAGGTACTTGTAGCTAGTTCAGAACTATCGAAATTGTTCCCATAAACAAACTAGTGTAAACTGTAGAATTTAGTACTAGCTCGGAACTATCGAAAATGTAGTGCAGAGAGTGACAATTGACACCGCCTGGGACATCGCCGTGTTAAATTCGCCAGTTGATAACATGCAAAAGAGATTTAGCTCGCACTAGTAGTGTCGAAAAATGCACTAGAAGCGACCTAGTTCGGAATTAGAGATTTTCCCTACAGGGTTTGAGTGGTCTTATATTGTATGTAGGTTCTCCTCAAATCGCTGGAACCAACCGCAATTCATGTGACTGTACTACAGAAATCTATACTGAAAATTTTGCCTTAATATATTAAAGTTTAGAGTCGCGCCAATGCCTCCAAAGGGAACAAATCTGTGGTGACAAGCAATAATCGCTTAAGTCGACTTAGGAAGATTTCGAGTTATATATACCACGTTATTCTCCTTTTAAAACACTTTCTGTAAAACCCCTATGCTTATAACTTAATTCAATCGAAATCTATATCTATATCTATATCTATATCTATATCTATATCTATATCTATATCTATATCTATATCTATATCTATATCTATATCTATATCTATATCTATATCTATATCTATATCTATATCTATATCTATATCTATATCTATATCTATATCTATATCTATATCTATATCTATATCTATATCTATATCTATATCTATATCTATATCTATATCTATATCTATATCTATATCTATATCTATATCTATATCTATATCTATATCTATATCTATATCTATATCTATATCTATATCTATATCTATATCTATATCTATATCTATATCTATATCTATATCTATATCTATATCTATATCTATATCTATATCTATATCTATATCTATATCTATATCTATATCTATATCTATATCTATATCTATATCTATATCTATATCTATATCTATATCTATATCTATATCTATATCTATATCTATATCTATATCTATATCTATATCTATATCTATATCTATATCTATATCTATATCTATATCTATATCTATATCTATATCTATATCTATATCTATATCTATATCTATATCTATATCTATATCTATATCTATATCTATATCTATATCTATATCTATATCTATATCTATATCTATATCTATATCTATATCTATATCTATATCTATATCTATATCTATATCTATATCTATATCTATATCTATATCTATATCTATATCTATATCTATATCTATATCTATATCTATATCTATATCTATATCTATATCTATATCTATATCTATATCTATATCTATATCTATATCTATATCTATATCTATATCTATATCTATATCTATATCTATATCTATATCTATATCTATATCTATATCTATATCTATATCTATATCTATATCTATATCTATATCTATATCTATATCTATATCTATATATGTATATAAAAATGATTTGGTATTTAATTGTAACGCTAAAACTTGAAAACGGCTGAACCAAATCAAATACTTCCTTAGGCAAACCGCGCGAAGGTTTAGTCGAAGAAAAAATAAAAAAATGTTAGGGGGGCATGGCACCTCCCATACAATCTTAATTTTTAAAGCTGATTATCTCTAAAACAGTTCAAGGTAGGGAGCTGAAAATTGGTATAGAGGTAGGTGATATCAAAACCCTTCTCACTCAGAAAAGTGGGGGTTACCAGAAAAGGGGGCGTGGCACCTCCCATATAAACTTAATTTTTAAAGCTGATTATCTCTAAAACAGTTCAAGGTAGGGAACTGTAAATTGGTATAGAGGTAGGTGATATCAAAACCCTTCTCACTCAGAAAAGTGGGGGTTGTCAGAAAAGGGGGCGTGGCACCTCCCATACAACCTTAATTTTTAAACCTGATTATCTTTAGAACAGTTCAAGGTAGGGAGCTGAAAATTGGTATAGAGCTAAATGATATCAAAACCATTCCCACGCATTAAAGTGGGGGTTATCGGAAAAAGGGGCGTGGCACCTCCCATACAAACTTAATTTTTCATGCTGAATATCTCTAAAATTGTTTACGCTAGGGGCTTGGAAATTGATGTCGAGATAAACGATAACAATTCCATATTAACGCAAAATAATAGGAGTTATACGAAAAGGGGGCCTGGCACTTCCCAACAACACTTAATTTTTTAAGCTGAATATCTTTAAAAGGATTTAAGTCAGGGACCTGGGAATTGGTACAGAGCTATATGATATCAAAACAATGTTTGCGCATAAAAGTGTAGGATATCGGAAAAGGGGGCGTGGCACCTCCCATACAAACTTAATTTTTCAAGCTGAATATCTATAAAAGCGTTTAAGGTTGGGTACTGAAAATTGATCAGGAGATTAACGATATCAATAGCGTGCTTATGAAAAAAACAGTAGTTTTGGGAAATGGGGGCGTGGCACCCCCCATGCGTTCTTAATTTTTAAGGCTAAATATCCCTAAAAGCGTTCATGGCATGTACATAGAAATCACTATGCAGATATACGACGATACCATGTTCACCCAAAAAAAATAATTTTTTCGAAAAATGGGGCATTGCACCTCCCATACGTACTACACTTTTGAGGCTGAATATATCTAAAGGGGTTGGAGGAGGGGCCTGAAAACCATTATGGAGGTATACTGTATCAATCCTCTTACTTACTTAGTGAAAATAGCCAATACTCAGTGAAAATAAATATCCGGAACAGAAAACTAAATATGTTGTGTAGCCTTAAACTGAATACTAAAATTATATATTTTTGAAGTTGTATACACAATGAAGTAGTGAAAAATCGTTAATTTTCTATTAAAAATAATACCGGTGTAATAACAATTTTTGAAATAAAATTAATAAAAAAAATCTATTTTGGGCAGAACGAAGTTTTCCGGGTCAGCTAGTATATAAATAAAAACATTTAGGCTTAACTTACAATAGAGGTGTATTAAACTTGCTATAACAGCCAAAGTAGACGTTATACTTAATCAAATTTGTTCATGACATTTCGTTTTATTTACAAAATATGATCGTAACATTGTGGATGGCGCACTGATTTAGCGTCCATAGTTTTTAATCGACTTTTATGATTTGTTAAGAAACACTTTCGAATATAAAAATCAATTTATCTCGAAATCATTTTTTAAGACTTAAGCGATTATTGCAAATTGCCACAGAAATATTGTTTTAAGATTAATAGCATAAAAATAGATTTGCTCCGTAATGATTTGTTTGGTTTTAATTTTTTGGACCACCTTAGTATGCATATTTGTGGTTTAGAGCTAACGATATTTATTTTTAGTATTTGAAACAGAAATTAAAAACCAACATTGGTGTCGCCATTTCATTACAATATTAATTAAATATTGGTGAGTGGGATTTTATAATTGAATAACTGCGTGTGTGATTGGTTGAACGTGTGGGTATTTAAAAATGTTTAGTTATAATTATGCTTGTTTGTAAAGAGACACATACGCACTGTATTTAAAAATTAACTATGTACATATGTATGTATGTCTAGTAGAGCTGTAAAACCATCGATAGTCGGACCACTCGATAGTTTCGATAGTCGAAAAAAAAACTATCGATACTATCGAAAGTTTTTTATGAATATTTCACTAAAATAAAAAGAGGGATGGTTTTGTTTACAGTTTTCTTTCCAAAAAGTCTTTAATTTTTTACGCAAAACAATAATTAAATAAAAGATCAAATAAAAATTAGATACTTCACTTACACTGAGAGAAAAATAAACCAAAAGTTGGTTAATAGTACTAATTTCACACTTGAAATGGAATCAATGTGAATTTTGTTTAATATTACCATTACCATTGTTGATATATTAGACAGTGTTTTTGGTTATATTAACCATGATATTTGTTGATATAACAAAATGTTCGTTCAAAGCTGCAACCAATTTCTTGTTACTATTAAACAATTTGTTGGTTATATTTTTATGCCAGTAGCAGCACTGCTATGTATGATCTATAAGAGAGTGTTAATATGTTAACTGAATAACAAAGAAAATTCCAAATACTGACTCTCTCGCTCTCTGCAATTCGGGTCCAGCCATTCAACTTCGTCAAGCACAAACGGTGTTGAAGGCGATGGTAACAACAGAGCCGAAGCCATAAAGCTTCTTAAATATTTTTACTTTTTTTTAGATATGAATTAACCAATATTTTCGTTAACATAACAAATATACACGTTGGGGAAACCAACTTTCTGTTTGATATTGATTGTTACCAAAATATTGGTTAATGGTACAATGAAAATGTACATATTACATTTTTTCCTTTTGACATGAATAAATCAACCAAGAAGTTGGTTGAAAAAACCATTGTACTTTTTTCTCTGTGTATGTATATAGCATTTTCTGGTTAAATTAAACCTTGAAAAGAGGGATGGTTTTGTTTACATTTTCCTTTTCAAAGTCTTTAATTTTTTTTCAACGCATAACATTAATTAATTAACAAAATAACAACAAATAGGAATTAAATACTTCACTTATATATAGAGCATTTTTTGGTTAAATTAAACCTTTTTCAATTTAAAATTTGCACTTGATTTGAAAAAGGTTTCGTTTGACTTGAAAACGCTATAGTAATCAGACATGGGCATCTGCAATTACAAAATTTTTCAATTACAATTACTTGTAATTGTAATTTAAAAATTTCCAATTACAATTACTTGTAATTGTAATTGAAAAACTTCATATACAATTACATGTAATTGTCATCGAAAAGGTATCAATTACAGGTAATTGTGAATGAAATGCATCAATTACATGCAAGTCTGCTGTTATGATCCACCCACTTTGATTGATTTTTATGCTCAAAATAACTATGTATGCTCTTAGATGTAGGTATGTATTAGCTTAGGGATGCGCCAACACCCAAAAAAATTAACTAATTCACTGTTCAATTACATGTAATTGAACACTATTCGGTAACAATTACATGTAATTGAATACTACTGAGTTATTTCAATAGCAGCATTTCAATTACAATCGGAAAAACGTAATTGGAAAATTTTCCATTACAATTACTTGTACTTTGTAATTGAAAAATATCAATTACAATTACAAGTAATTGTAATTGTTGTGTGTAATCAATTACAAAATGTAATTGAGTATGCCCATGTCTGATAGTAATAAAACTAAAAGTAGTACATTTGTTTTTTAGCATCTTTGGCGCTGACTACACAATTTCCAGATGGATTTTAGAAAGCGTTAACTGGATTTTAGAAATGTCAATTGGATTTTAGAAACAGGAAATTGGATTTTGGAAATGTCAATTGGATTTTAGAAAGGGGCAATTTGATTTTAGAAATGTCAATTGGATTTTAGAAAGGATAAATTGGATTTTAGAAATGTCAATTGGATTTTAGAAAGGGGAAATTGGATTTTAGAAATGTCAGTTGGATTTTCGAAAGCGTGATTTGGATTTCAGAATGTGCGTGTAAAATAAATTTTACACAGAATTTTTCGAATAGAAATTCTTTATTGCGTATGAAATTATAATGTACATTTCCCTTTTCTAAAATCCAATTTCCCCTTTCTAAAATCCAATTGACATTTCCAAAATCCAATTTCGCCTTTCTAAAATCCAATTGACATTTCTAAAATCCAATTTTCCCTTTCTAAAATCCAGTTGACGCTTTCTAAAATCCATCTGGAAATGGTGTAGTACATAAGGCACATTGTTTATACATTTCATTAATGTAAAATACCGATAATCAAAAGGCACACTGTTTAAACATTTCATTAATGTAGAATACACTATGCTTTAAATAAATCAAAAAACAAAAAAATACGAAGAATTTCAGTTATGGGGGAGGATAGGTATGGGCCTGCTGAGCACAGAACAATTTTTTTTAAATTTTTTGTATGGTTACGTTTTTGAGATAACGGTAATTTTGTGTTTTTTGTTATCACTTTATTCAAAAATTATGTTCGCTGGAGTTACGCTTCTAACAATATACAACTTATAGTAATTGAACCACATCTCGCTAAATTACATCTGGTCAATGTCAAAATTTTTAATTTTTTGCGATTTTTGAAAAAGTTTTGATTTTCAAATTAAGTTTTTTATAAAAACTTGTAAAAATCAGAAAAGTTTTATTTTTTAAAAATTCGCCCGTTTAATTGTTAACGTAATATCAAGGATATCTGATAAAAACATTATTTTTAGCGATTTCTTTCATGTGAACAAAAGGATATTTTATGGACGAAAAACTCGGTTAGATGACTCATCCGTGTATAGACAAAAGATAAAATTTGTTTGTGACTTCACCCTCTCATAGGGTTAGCGTTAATCAGAGGTTGAGTAAACGGCCAATAAGCTAAAGATATAGATACTTATGTATTGTGGAACGATTTTTCGTCATCCCTTGTGAAAAAATCGTTCCACAATACATCATATTCCTACCCCGTCGGAAAACCAAGCAAAAAAAGGAATAATGAAAATTACTTAACTATTGCTTGTCATTTTATATCCGAAGATTTCAAATTGCGAGTAGCTGTACTGTAGACACAAAAGCTGCTGTCAGATACAAATCATTCCGCAGCTAATATATTGGAAAACTTGCACCATGTTCCATGTGAGTTACCGTGTTTTGCACCTTCAATGAATTTAGCTGTGCGAGCAAATTATTTCTTATTTTAAAGGCAGTACTATTGAATATGAGAAGTTTAAGGCCGCGCAAGAAGTCTATAGTGTTTTGCAAAAAAAAAGTTTTAAAACGACGCCCTATACACGGATGAGTCATATAACCGAGTTTTTAGTCCATAAAATATCCTTTTTGTTCCACATGAAAGAAATCGCTAAAAATAATGTTTTTATCAGATATCTTTGATATTACGTTAACAATTATACGGGCTAATTTTTAAAAAATAAATTTTTTCTGATTTTTACAAGTTTTTATAAAAAACTTAATTTGAAAATCAAAACTTTCAAAAATCGGAAAAAATTTTGACATTGACCAGATGTCATTTAGCGAGGTGTGGTTCAATTACTACAAGTTGTATATCGTGGAAGCGTGGATTTTAGTCGCCTCTTAGGGCAGACATTCCTTACCACGGGTATATTCTAAGCCCCCTAACCCGCTGGGGTATTAATTTGACCAATTTGATATCGAAATCCAACTCCTCCCTAACAATCAGTATTCTTATCTTGGAACAAAACTACAAGAATGAATAGGGATAACCATCGATAGTGGAAAAAAACTATCGATATTGACACGAAAAAAAAAACTATCGATACTATCGATAGTGCCATCGATAGTTTTGCAGCTCTAATGTCTAGCACTGTAATATGCAAATATACATCTGTTAATACAAAGTAAATATTTGCATATTTAATATGTGATTAGATGATATTTGTATTTGATATTAAAACAACTTATACACAAATGAATAAATAGTGTGCTTTTTGTGTAAATTTTTGGTGTTATAACTTTTCAATTTTGGGTTGTGTTTAAATGGAATATATGTATATGTATGTAAATATATAAAGCGGTGGAAAGGAAATTGGAATAACTGCAACAGACCTCTTCTCTCAAAGTCGTGTCTATATACTCATAATAAAGACAGAGATGCCACAGCCACTTTGAAAAATGTAAAGGCAGTTTCCTCTTTCTGTTCAGAATGTCAAATGACCTTAAGAACTTAGCTTTAATATGATAATATTTTCAAAAGCCTTTTCAAAACACTTTTGTCCAAAACTGGGTATCGTGTTTAATCGATTTTATAAAATTTCCCTCGCTTATATTTATATCTTGTAATATGGATAATGAATTGACTCATTCCTCTTTCATGATAATAAACGTTTGCGTGAGGCGAGTACAACTTTTGTAAAACCAGAGGCATAACTGTTATAAGAAATATTCAAAAAAATTGCCTCATAATTACCTCACTGTAGGTAAATTTTTAACTTTTGAAATATCAAAACGAAACGCCTAGACACCCCAACTTAATTTTTTTGGCTGTAGAATACGCTGGCATTTACAGAAAGTCAATGTTAGCTCTTGTTTTCGAGATATTTAGGAAAGAAGTTTCAGAGCTCTGAAGGAAATTTTTTTTCCGTCTATAAACTTTACTCAGGCTTGGAACCCTTTACTCGTATAAAAATTTTGACAATTGTTCTTACTTAATTGGGGCATTCTAAATTCAATGCCGCCTTTAGTTTTCCCAAATTGGCTCCAGTTTTCGAGATAACGGTATTTAAAAACTACCATCAATTTGAACATTTTTGTTAATAACTCAGTCAGTTTAAGAGACAGATTGCCAAAACTTTGCATGTGACAATATTTGAGTATTACCTTAACTATTTCTGAAAATAATTGAAATCGGATCACTATAACATATAGCTGCCGATTGTTCAGATATGGACATGTTGGAGTATAACTTCGCTATTTAAACAGCTAAGGACATGAAACTTTGAAGAATTTGTACCCGTATTGGCCTTAATCTATTCCCTGAAAATCGTCGAGATCGGGTCACTATAACATATAGCTGCCATACAACTGATTGTTCAGATATATGGTTTTGCACATTTATTTTTTTATAACTCCGAAAATAGTCATTCTGCGTGAAAATGCAACATAAACACTTTCATTCAAAATGAATAGGTGAACAATTTTCTCATATACGATTTCCACGTACCTGCATAAGTTATTGCACTTTTGTGCAACCAAAATTGAAATTTCCACATAGGCATTTTTTCAAGCCCAATAACTCATATATCGTATTAAATGAATTAGATGATCTTTATATCGTCTTACAGAGAATTAAAAGAACTATTACACAGTTTTTAAATGAAGAAAATATATGCATATTTTTTCTCATGAATAACAGTTATGAGGCAATTGAAAAAATAAAAATCTGAATATAATCGTTATGAGCAACAGAAAAATTTTTCTTTCCCATAATAACTTTTAAATGTAAAGTATAGTACTGAGTTCGAGTTTCACGTGAAACTGCTGTCAAAATACATACAAAAAAACTGGTTGTGAAACATTTGTGAAATTTCACAGATATTTCACGCCAAAGTTGTACTGAGTTCCTGCCGTGAAAATGTTGCGCAACATGCTAGCAACATCATGCCAGCAACATTTTTTCACGCCAAATTAAATGTACAATGCCATTTATTTTCGAGTGAAAAGTGACATTTGTTGAAATTTGAATTTATATTTTGTATAAAAAATTTTTATTGGTCAAAATTTGAAAGTTGGTTCTGAGGCGATGCTCCAAATTTTCTTTTTTTAACATTTGCACAGTTTTTGTTTTGGCATTTATTCTCATTTGACACAAATTTTATCTTGAAACATTTCACGGCAAAATAAATGCATGTTGCTGGCGAAATTTCACTGCGGTGAACTCAGTACTAGGCTTAAGGGAAAAATTTTTTCATTGAAATGTGCCCAACGTTTTTGATTTCAAAAAATTCAATAAGAGTTATTTTTCGTCTCTGTGTAAAACTGTTGGACTATGTAATTATGTAGTTCCAAAGATTAGATAATTTCAAAATCATTATCAAACACACAAAATTCCCACACCATCAATTAAATAGCTATAATTATGTAAAGCCATTACGCTAATGCATTTTCCTAGTGTATAAAGTTAATAATGAAAACATTGCTTGTTACTAAGTAAAAGGCAAGACAATACTTTGTCCCCAAAAAAAAAAAAACAACTAAATTTTAATTTTTAAAAGGGCCACTGACATTTGTATGTCAAAAACAAAGCAAACACGAATTCTAAAACCAGAAAAATGGCTGAACCTAAACAAAGCATGCAATGTATCCTTTTTCTACAAGCCTACTCATTTGCGCCACAAACTATGCAACACATTAGTGGTAAATGCATGCGGGAGTGAAGAAAAACCTAGAAAGTTAGCTGTTTGTGATTGTGGCTTGTGTAGGATGTGTTAAATAAAAGCAAAAAAAAAAAAAATGAGTAGGCAAAGAAAAAACTTTAATAATAATAATATATAATGTGAAGGTTATACGCAGCTGCCGTGGCAAGAGCAGCATTGCGAATGTTTATTTTTATACATATAGAAAGTGAAAGGCATTGCACGTTTCATACGAGCATTCAGCTTGCATTTGTGTGTATGTCTGCATGTTTGCTGCATTTCATGCCGCGCATTTCATCAAAGCCCTACTTTTTTATTTAGCTTTGTTTGCGTTGCCGCACAGATTTCCGCACAATTTAACCAGTAAAAGAGTGCGATGTCGTTTGTAAACGTTTGCATATACATACATACATGTACCAGTGGCGTTTCTAGTATGAATTGGCTGGGCAAGCCTATGTATGAAGCATATCCATTAGCCATTTATATAATTTTCTTTGCTGTATTATGTGAAAGAGTGATTGCGGTTCCGTCATTGACTTTGGTTAAATTCGTTTTGCATATTCGGTTTGTTATTTATATTCAACCCGTATGAAACTGAATGTACATATTTGAATAAATTGAGAAGATGAAGAATAATTAAGTATTGATATACAAAGGAAAATATGAAGACTTGTATATGACTTTTGTTGTTTTAGCTCTACCTACTTTTGGTCAGCACATCAACAAGCCTGGCTCCGACGAAAGTAAATTAAAGTTCTTCACCATCAGAATGTGAATTATCTACAAAAGCAGGAGAAGTTATTTTTAGAATCATTTGGGAAGAATTGAACTGAATTGATTGCCGACACCAGCTTATAGAGGAATCTCTGAATCTCACACGAAAGCGCAGTGGTATTTTTAGTTTTCTTATGCTGGTATAAGGTAATTCAGCAGTAGCAAGTGGATTTGCTCATTACAGCACTATAAGAGGGTGGCCCTTATGCATAAAAACTGAGCTCTTTCTCAAGAAACTGCATTCAAAGTTAATCTCGAGGAATAACCACTGTGTGTGTTTTACACTGCGAGCAGTACTGTTGAATATCAAACCACGAATGACAAAGCCAGCTTCTCATTCGCATACAAATTTGATACGAAAGATAAACAAAGTGTTTTGCTACTTTTATTTCCAAATTCACTCTGAAAATAAGCAATTGACTTCTTTTTAGAGAAGGTGAGAAAAAAAGCTATGTTATTCTGTGTTGAAAGCCTCATAAAAGCCCATGTGTAGACCTGCTAAAGCATGCTCAGTAGCCCAGGTTTTGCTGTGATTGGCTGTAAAAACAAAATACACGTGAATATTGTTGGTGGGCTAATACGCCATCAGAACTTAAGTAGTAAACACTCAATCACTGAATCGCTTAAATAGTAAACACATTTCAAGCGTAAAATAACCAGATTGTAAAGAAATTCGTAGAATGAAATGAACGAAAATATTTAGGCAAGCCGGGGTTTTCGGCTTGTATGAAGCGTCCGCCACTGCTCTATGTATACACATGCATATTTCCACATAAGACATAAATTCAGGCCTGAAAGTATGATGCTACACGAGCAAATAACTGTTACGTAAGAGGTCAGGATTTTCATATTTATTTATCGAGATCATGAAACCGAAATTAAATGCGAATAGTAATATGATAATGAATTAAGGATTACGGGTTATCGATATTGTCTAAATTTGTGTGTAGAAAAAAGGTCTTAATAGAAGACTATACCGAAAAACAGTTATGATTAAGAGAAGCTTTTGCCGATCTGATGTAAATATTTAAACTCGCAAAAACCTGCACTCGCTCCAAACAAGTTACAAATGCCTGCAAAGTGCTGTTATCAACATTATGTATCAATTTTTAGTGTAGAAATCTTAGATTTGGCCAACTTCACCCAAACCTAACCTAACCTAATTTTCAGTATCTCAACTTTAGTTACATCTGCACACATTTGCATTCATCATCCTACACAAAACAGCATGCGCATTTTTGTATTCAAAACTTTACAAAACTGATGCAAAACTTGTGCAATGCTTTGTAGCTTTCTTATGCCAGTGCACTTTTATTTAGACTTTCATTTCTTAAAAGCAAAGGCTCAGGTACACAATGTTTCGTTTATTTTTTTGATAGCGTAGGCAGTGAACAGTGAACTATCAGGTTAATGTACTATTTGCTTGTTGGCGGCATTTACATGTTAAATTACTCTTCCTCATAGGCCTACGGTATTATGAACTATATACATATGTACCTACAGTATATTTACCTACTGCAGTATATACTCTTTAGTTGTAGTACATTCATTGAAAAAATATCAGTAGCAGTCAGTGACTTCTAAAGCGACAGCACATGCCAGTCGGTCAACGGCAAGCCAAGTTTCAACATTCGTAGCCAGTAATAAATAAGAAATAAAATATGTATAAAACTTATAAAGCATAAACAAAACACGTATTTAAGCAAAGTCTTTAAAATATTCATTCATTTGTTTTGCCTTTTTTGCTTTATTTTTCTTTTTAGGTACTTCTGCTGCACTAAATAAAAGTGGCTGCGTTACATTGAATTGGTGAGTACAAAATTATGAGAATTATTTATACTAGTATCGCCGGTGGTCGAAATTCGACCATGCAATTTATTTTTTCAACTTTGTATTGGTACAAAAATTATTCCTTTTCGCGGAGATAAGCAACACTTTCCAAATTCTATTTGTACCGCAACACTGATTTGCCCTTTTGATCACGGTCCGACGCGAAATCATGGTCAAAATCAAGGCAGATCTAGGAAGGTAGGCCCGGTGGTGAGCGATTTTAAATTAAAGTGACTCTTCAACTGTGTTTACGATATTTGTAAACACGTTTACGATATCTATTTATCTTAACTAAAAATTTTATTTATTAATTATAAAGAAATTAAATAATTTATAGAAAAAATTATATGCCTATGCACTGCTCCTCACTCATACGAACACATCCTATTAATAGTATATAGATAGTGGGCACATTTGCCAACGAAGCAAAAACGAAGTAAATCAATAATGGTACAAAACTAAAAACTTTATTTATTAATTATAAAGAAATTAAATAATTTATAGAAAAAAATATATGCCTATGCACTGCTCCTCACTCATACGAACACATCCATATCAATTTTATGTGGATATGAGTATGTTAAATGTGCTAAATAGCCTGGCAATTGTTTGAGTGTTAGATAATGCACTCGCACAAATATACCTATGTAACTGTAACGAGTTTTATGAGTCCGGTCCCAATTCCAGGTATGCAAGTTATTTTTGTTTTTTGCCTTACCAATTGGGTGTACCTACCATAGTTTTACGCCGTCTCCGAGGGATGAATAAGGTTTTTTGAAAGCAAACAGTCCCTACGGACAACTATGCTTAACAAAACTTTAAGATATAGCCTTCTTCCTTGCAAATCAAATGAAATTTTTTTTGTAGTTAAGAAGTTGAGAGAATGATGGGCTTGATATAAAATAGGTTTTTGTTTTATTATTTGTTGGCTATTAAGTTGTTTACTTGTTGCCTAACTGAAATTCCAACCAAACATCCAAGGCTATTACAATCCACGGCTATTAAAGCCACAACAACAAAGTGCTTTTGGCAATGAAGCGTTAAGTTGTTAAAAGAGTTTCTCTTTAAGCGCTTAATATTTTTAATAAAATATTGCGTTGCGTCAACAAATAAAAATTACACAAATAAACACACGCTTAATATTACCAGTCTTATTTTATATATGTACATAAAAAAATTCTGTTTGAGCTGAGTTGACAAAAATCGCACAAAAAATTATTGAAAAGTTGATTGATTGATTGATTGATTGATTGATTTATTCATTCATTAAAATTTGTTTACAAAAATACTAAGAATACTTAATTAAAACCCGCGAAGCTAAAGTGCTTGTCTGCAGGTTGTTAATACATTTAAATTTTAAATTAGGTTATTTAAATAGCATACATACATAGGTAAATACATACATCCGTAAACATAATATTTTATTGAGTTTTACATTTTGAAAATTACATTTTTTTTTTTTTTTATTTATTTTTTTTTTTTTAAATGTTTTTATTTTATTTGGTATGCAATCGACTCAGAATTTACTGTTTTATAGTAAAGATTTGAAATAGTTTTTAATAAGACTTTTTCTTTTAACTGTGTTCGGCAGATTTGTCAATTCCAATGGAAGCTCATTAAAAAGGGTTGGAATCAGTACTGGAAGTGAATTTTTAGTATAGTTGTTGGCAAATTTAGGAACTGATAGCCTATTTTCTGAACGCCTTCGAGTAAAATGTGTGTGTGAAAGTGGTATTTGAAATGATCTAGCATCATAGAATTCATTTAGAACCGTTGTTTTGAAAATCGAGCTAATGTCAAACAATTTCAATGCGTTATTTAAGTTGGTGTTTGGGGCGTATGTGTTTTTTTTCTTGGCCAGTATTTTCAGTATGTAGTTTTGGCTATGCTGTAATTTCCTACAGTGTACTGAGGACCCCCACGCAGTTATCCCATGTCTAAGGTATGATTCTGATAAGGATAGGTACGCTTGGTGCAAAACGTCGTAACTCGCACAAAAACTGAGGTGTTTCAGGAAGTAAGAGGAAGATCTGAGCTTCTTCTGAAGGTGAGCAATGTGAGCATTCCATTTAAAATGGTCATCTAGGAGAACACCAAGATATTTAAATGTTTGCACCGTGTCTATTATCGTATCACATTTACAACATGTTCCTCGTGTATGCAAACAATCGTAGTTATGAAAAATCATATTGATATTTGAACGACAAACATGTGGAGGTCTTATGTGCATTAATTTTGTTTTATGTGCATTAATAGACAGGCCGTTATCGTGTGACCATTTCGTTATGGAATTTAGTTCACGTTGCATTATGTTTATGGCAGTATTGAGCTCCCTATGTGATACTACGATCGCTGTGTCATCTGCGTATGCAAACACCTCACTATTTTTGAGGACTTTGAACATGCTATTTGAGTATAATATATACAACAGTGGCCCCAGCTTGGATCCTTGAGGGACTCCATATGAGACCACGGTAGGATTGCTATAGTAATCCTGTATTTTCACTTTGTATTCTCTTGACTCGAGATAGCTATCAAACCATTTCAAACAATCTCCTCTTATACCGGCATTATCTAACGCGTTGAGTATCTTAGCATGACATAATGTATCGAAAGCTTTGCTAAAATCAATAAAGAGAACAAGAGTGTGGTAATTCTTCCCTAGATTTTCGTTTATTTTATTTGAAAAATTACCCAGTAGTTGGTTAATGTTTTTTTCTTTTTGGAAACCAAACTGTCTAGGGTCGATAATTTTATATTTATTCACGTAGCCCGTTACCCTACTCACAACTACTTCCTCCATAATTTTCTCAATGACTGGTAATATAGATATGGGACGATAATTTCGGGGGTTAGACTTGACTCCCGCTTTAAATATAGGTTTTATTAAACCCATTTTCAAAGATGTTGGTACCGTGCACTGAGCCAAGCTAAGGTTGATAAGTTTCGTTATTACGGGGGCAATCATAGGAGCTATTAACTTCAAATCTTTCGGTCGAATACCGTCAGAACCGGGGCCTTTTCTTACGTTTAGATTATTTAAGATAAGGAGAATTTCGTTTTCACTAGCCTCAGTAATAAACATTGAGTTTTGAGCTCGAAATCCTTGATAATTTAGTGTATTAACCCCGCAGTCATGTATTACTTTTTTTATGTCTTTGCTAAATGTTTCTGCAAAGCTGTCACATATGGATGTTTTGTTCGCGGTATGAAAGTTTTGGACAATAACCTCATCGGGACTGATTCTTTTGCGTCCAACAATTTCATTTAATAACTGCCATGTTTTCCTAATATCATTTTTATATTCTATAAATTTGCATCTATAGTAACTATTTCTGATTTTTATTATCTCCTTATTTACACGATTTCTGAACTTTTTATACTCTCCTTCAATGTTACTATCCCTTGGCTTTGCCTTCCATCTTTTAAATAACTTATCTCTAATTCTACATAAATCTCTTAGTTCATCCGTCATCCATTCATTAGTTTTTCTACGTTTCTGGGCCTTTCGATTAACAACTGAAACTTCATAGATACTTTTAAAAGTGGATTGTATTTTATCACATATCTCATTCACATCATTTGAGCTAAGAGCATCATCCCAATTTACTTTACGTATCTGCTCATTGAATTTTTTGTTGCTTATTATAGTACTACTAACTTCTTCTTCGCTGCTCTTGACATCACTTTGCTCATTAAAAGACTACAGTGACTACAGTGACTACAAACGCATTTGAAACGTTCACTCGTTCAAACGTTCTTGTTGTTGTTGTTGTTGTTGTTGTTGTTGTTGTTGTAGTAGTCATCGTAGCACTCAGCAGCATCAGCGTCAAAAAGTGACAAATATTACAGTTAGCGTCAAATTTAACAAAGCAACGTTTAGTTACCGCAATTTGTTAGAAACTATAGCAACAAAGCCGACTACATATTTTGCTTTTCAAAGTGTTCTCATTTTTTTAAGCACTATGTATTGAATTTGCTGTTGCTGTTAATTTTTTGCTGCCTTTGTTTTTGTTGTGATGTTCTCATTTTACTTTTTGCAACATCATAAATTTATGTTCCATTTATGTTCCACTGCGCTTTTTTGTTGCTCTAAAAAATTATGGCCAGAAAATTTTTTTTTTATCACTATATCATTTTAGTTTATTATTCTCTTTTGTTTGTGGTTTAGGGCATTACTTAGTCGATAGTAGAGTTGAGTTTTCATGCGAATGATGGCACGGCTGTTCGTCCTCGTCGCTTTTTCATGACTATAAATTCGCGTTGTGAATATGAAATGTAATATGAGTTATAAACTCAAATAGACAACCGACTTTCCTATGAGAGCCACGTCGGCAGCAATTCTGATAACAAAATGTATTCAAAATAATACTAGAAGCTGTTTTCTCACCTTCCTTTTAAAAATTCCTTTACTTAGCGGGTGTATAAACATTTTCTCACGATACACTTACTGGCATGATAAAATGAGTTGCAAAATTTAAGACTAGATGATAAAATTGCTCTAAATCGCTTTAAAAATTATTAAACTAAATTCTCACTCAAGAAAAATATTGCTTAAAACTCAACAATACGAGGGTCACTGCAAAGGTTCGCGGAAAATGTAAAGAAAAACGCAAACTACGTCATGTAAACCGTTTTGTTGCTTCTCAAAATATGCTCCTTTAAAATCTACTACTTTGAATCCGATGAAACCAGTCTTCAAAGCAATTTTGCCAGTCTGAGCGAGGTACCTCCAAAACAAGTGATTTAAATGCTTTAGCGGCCGCTTAAGGCGATGAAAAATGCTCGCCACGCATTCCATTATTGATATGTGACAATAAGAAGAAGTAAGTGCATGATAAATCATGCAAATATGAGCAATGAGCCCGTAATTGGATGTTATTACTGATCAAAAACTTTACAGTTCCTCGTGCTGCGTGAGCGCTTGTATTGTCGTGATCAACAATGATTCGCCAGTTTATGTTGATGAATTTTTCCGATGAAACAAGCAATCATTCTTTTCGTAACATTTTGTGAACGCACCACTTTTGTGGGTTTAGGTTCATTTTGGAACACCCACACAGTCGATTGTTGTTTAGTTTCAGGCTCATACTCTGAAAAAAATACCCGTAGTTAAACCAACAACTTTCGGCTGTTGGATCTCCGTCTTTGATTCAACAGCAAAAGTATGTATTTGTTTTTACAGAAAAGTTTTTGATCCAACAATTTATTCAAAAACGGGCTTTGTTGTTTCAAAAACTTGCTTGCCTTTAAAAAATTTTTTGTGAGAAAATATTTTTTTGTGAGAAAACCAACAAAAAAAAATAATGTTGGAGAGAAGATGAAGAGAAAAATCCAAACAAAAGTTTATTTTTAGCAACAAATTTCTCCCCGTTGTTGATTTAAAGGCAAAAGTATTTGACCCAACAGTTTCCGTTGTAAACAAAACTAATGAGAACAAATTTTTTTTTAATTTTGTTTTTACAATGATTCAAATAATTCATGGGTTCCTTTTTAGGAAATGGAAGTATAAATAGGTTACTACAATTCAATATAATGTTGAATGTTCCACTATGTAATGATTGGACAGAATTTCAGGTTGATGTCATGGTTCGAATCCGGAGGAGAATATAAAATAAAGAAGAAAAATCAGAATAAGATATAAAGATAGCAACCAGTGAATGATAAGAAGGAGAGAAGAATAGGAGAACAAGCGGGGGCTACATATTTGCAGTTGGGACCCGGGCGGAGAGAAGATGAAGAGTACAATGAAAACAAAAATTTATTTTTAAGTAAAAATTTTTTCCAACAATCTCCGTTATTGACTTAAATCAACAACCCTCGCACCTTTGAAACATTAACGGAGCGTTGTTGGGCACATTTCAACTGCGGAAAGTAGTTGATTTAACAGCGAAAGTCTTTAGATTTACAACGTTTTTTTTTTCAGAGTATGAATATATCCAAGATTTGCCACCTCTTGCGATGTTATGTACCGAATTTGAACCACCCCATTCGAATTTTTCTAACATTTCCTTCCACCAATTGGCACGTGCCATTTTTTGTTCTTCTTTCAAATTGTATGGGATCCAACGACTGCAAAGCTTCCTGACATGCAAATTATCGTGCAAAATCGTATATATTTATTTCCCTGCAATGCAAAACTCCACAGATCTACGATACTTTAGTAAGTATGTAAAAACGTGCTCACGGTAGCCATTAAAATTTTATTGAGTTAATGAGTTAAAGTGACAATGCAACCAATCATATTTATTTCCGTTAGTTGCATTTGTAAACATGTGTGAACAATATTGATATTGATAGTTTGTTGCACACGCATAAAAACAACAACAATAATAACAATAACACCGGCAGCGTGTGGCAACACCAATACCTGGTGGCATGTGGGCATTTAAATTGGCACACAATATAGACATTAATAGAGAAGGCTATTATTTTTGGACTAAATCGTTACTGAATGGCAATTGTATGCAATTATTTATGTTACATTATGCAAAATAATACTTATTGCGTTACAAATAATAATTTTAAAAGTTCAAAACCAGATTGAGCTCATTACCATGTTATGGAAATGGCAACTGTTCAAAAGAAAGGTACAACTGAACATACTCATTGATAGCAAAAGGACACAACAATAACATAAAATTTATAAATAAATAAATGCGTTCAATGCAACAACCCACTTTTACACAAATTGCAGTTGAATCGCTTGAATGTTTTCTTCTTCATATTTTTTTTTTAGTTATTTTAAAGTTTAGGTTTCCTTTTCCACTCACACTTTTTTCTTTCTTTTATCTATGAACCTCATCAGCCTTTCATACATCGCTTTCTTTGTTGCAAATATTCTCTTTTTTGCAATTGCATTTTGATAATTTGCATAGTGAAATATTTTTGCAGCTACTCGTAATTGAATATAATAATATATAATACAATGGCGCTATTATAACTCTGACGAGTTTTATGGCCGAGCTTCTCTCCCAATTCGAGGTGTGCTCCTTTTTGTTTTTCCTACTAATTGGGTGGACCTACAGTTTTATGCCGGCTCCGAACGGCGAATGCATTTTTTGTGAGAAGCTTTTTCATGGCAGAAATACTCTCGGAGGGTATGCCGCCCACTGCCGAGAGGTGACCGCTGCTCTTAAAAAACCCAATAATTGAATTTTTACTAATTAGAAAAATTTGTTTGGCTCGGACCGTGGTTTGAACCCGAGACCTCTGGCATAGCAGGCGAGCACTCTACCCACTGCACCACAGCGGCCACTCGTAATTGAATAGAGTTCATTATTATTAAATGTTCCTTTCTGTTGGTAAGTATGTATGTATGTATGTATATATGAGTAGTCCACTTTCAAAAGTGTCTATGTGAATTTTTTTTCGATATTGAGTTTTTGATGGATTGTGTTGCAGTATTTGAAGGTGTACAATGTTCATTAAAAATTTATTGCAAAATCCTTCCGTATTCTGAAAAAAAAAAACAAAATCATTACATAAAAAATACGCTTTCAAAATTCTCTGTTTCATTTATTACTTACTCACTTACTTAATTGGCACGTAACCGTCTAGACGATTTTGGCCGAGTTCAACATAGTACGCCAGCGTGGCGCCATTTTGGAATACCTAGGGAGTCAGCTTCACTGTCCACCTGATCTTCCCAACGCAGTGGAGGTCTCCCCTTTCTTCTGCGTTCAGCGACAGAAATACTTTCTTGGCCCAGCGGAGCCGCTGGATCTTTATTCGCTCATTGTTAAATCTCCGTCGATACTTGCCCTCGCCAACGCGCAAAGTTCCATAAATCCTCCGAAGAACTTTCCTCTCGAATACTCCAAGCGCCATCTCATCTGCTTTTAATATAGTCCATGCTTCTGCGCCGTACATGAGGACTGTAACGATGAGTGTCCTGTAGAGTGTAATTTTGGTTCGTCGAGAGAGGACTTTACTTTTCAATTACCTACTTAGTCCAAAGTAGCATTTATTAGCAAGTGTGATTCTGCGTTGTACTTCAGTGCTGACATTATTTTTGGTGTTAATGCTGGTTCCCAAATAGACGAAGTGCTTAACATTTTCGACGAAGTCTTTAAAAGTTTCATTTATACACTTTCAAAAGTCTCTATCTAAAATACTTACTATACTTAGCTCACTCATACGCCTGGGCACACATTGGTGTCGCTTCATATAAGTGGCGCTCAAAATTCTAAAACCATTTTATTTGCACCAGAATCGCGTGATCTACTATACTATAAGAGTAAATTTTAAGCGTCTTAATACATTAATGTCCATATTATAATACACTTTAACCAGTCGCTTTTTACCTGATCTTCTCAACGTAGTGGAGGTCTTACTTTTCCGTCGGTTCCGAGCGGTTTTCTGCGCTAAGAGAGAGAAGGAGGGAGGTTTTGTAAAAAGGACCGTATTAATTATTATGTGTTCCAATTTCAAAACTAGCTATGTACATATGTGAAAAAATACTGTCTCAAAACTATCTTTGCGAAATATTTAATATTGAATTTGCAAAAATCTGTCCTTATGTGCTAAGTTTTCAGGTAATAAAAAAAAAATATTGAAATAAAATAGAGCTTGAGGCCGTGGTGGTTTTTTTCTAATTTGTAGCTTAATATGACAAATTCACATAGCCACTTTTGAGAGTGGACTACTCATAGTATGTATGTCGAGGAATAGAAATTAGATGTATTATGGAACGACTTTCCGTCATCCCTTAAATTTATACTATTAACAATTAAACAATTAACAATGAAAAATGTTAGACAGAAATTTAAAATGCCGATGCAACAATTTTTCAACTAGTTTAACAAACTTTTCACTAGCAACCAAAACCAACTAGACCCCAAATAGCCATTCTAAAGATACTAATTCAAGTCTTTTCGCCATCCATCTTCACCAGCTACAGCAGTAAAATCGTACTGCACATGCAACAGCTGTTGCCACAGATTTTGCTATTTCAACGCTCCTCTGCGTTCAACTGAATACTCGTATACCTACTCATACTCTCACTTTTTCCATTTACTTACCGGCATTCCTTTGGGTTTGTTGATATTTACATAACTGGAGTGGAGTACGTGTCTGAAGTGCTTGCAACATAATACTAACAAACATACATATGTATGTATGCAACTATGTACCTATGTACTTTTGTAAATGCTTAACTGTGCACTAAACACACATATTTAGTAGAGATAGTTATTTGTAGTAATGTTATAGTTCGTTTAGTAAAAGTATGTAATATCGTTAGTGTGACGCGTCGAAAGTACTTAAGTGCCTCATTAGTTACGTAACAAATGATCAACAGACAGTTGCAGCTGGAAAGGTACACACAATTCCAAACTTGTTGCATTTGCTGCTGCTGCTGCTGTTGCTGAAAGTTTCGCCTTGCATAGCTGCATATATGTATGTATGTTAGTGTCCTCATAAAATGGTTGAATGCGCATGATGACAAAGAACTATAACTACATATATATTTATATAGTTTTCATTTAATTTTACTGTTTAAAATAATGTTATTGAAATATCGTTACTTTAAATTGGCGTTTTTATTTACGTTTTTATTTGATAGATTCTCACTATGTTTTTAATTTGTTGCTTACAAACATAAAAATGTTCATTGAGTCTGTCACTTTAAATTTCACAGCTTTGTATAGATATACTTATTTAAATATATACTAACTTATATATATGTATTATTGTCGAATATATGTTTGTGGCCGCTGTGGTGCAGTGGGTAGAGTGCTCGCCTGCTATGCCAGAGGTCTCGGGTTCAAACCACGGTCCGAGCCAAACAAATTTTTCTAATTAGTAAAAATCCAATTATTGGGTTTTTTAAGAGCAGCGGTCACCTCTCGGCAGTGGGCGGCATACCCTCCGAGAGTATTTCTGCCATGAAAAAGCTTCTCACAAAAAATGCATTCGCCGTTCGGAGCCGGCATAAAACTGTAGGTCCACCCAATTAGTAGGAAAAACAAAAAGGAGCACACCTCGAATTGGGAGAGAAGCTCGGCCATAAAACTCGTCAGAGTTATAATAGCGCCATTGTATTATATTATTATTATTATTGTCGAAAAAAATTGTTGCTTGTACTCTGAAAAAAAAACGTTGTAAATCTAAAGACTTTCGCTGTTAAATCAACTATTTTCCGCAGTTGAAATGTGCCCAACAACGCTCCGTTGTTGTTTCAAAGGTGCGAGCGTTGTTGATTTAAGTCAATAACGGAGATTGTTGGAAAAAATTTTCACCTAAAAATAAATTTTTGTTTGCATTTCACTCTTCATCTTCCCTCCGCCCAGGTCCCAACTGCAAATATGTAGCCTCCGCTTGTTCTCCTATTCTTTTCTCCTTCTTATCATTCACTGGTTGCTATCTTTATTTCTTATTCTGATTTTTCTTCTTTATTTTATATTCTCCTCCGGATTCGAACCATGACTTCAATCTGAAATTCCATCCAATCATCACATAGTGGAACATTCAACATTATATTGAATTGTAGTAACCTATTTATACTTCCATTTCCTAAAAAGGAATCTATAGATTATATGAATGATTGTAAAAACAAAATTTAAAAAAATTGTTCTCATTAGTTTTGTTTACAACGGAAACTGTTGGGTCAAATACTTTTGCCTTTAAATCAACAACGGGGAGAAATTTGTTGCTAAAAATAAATTTTTTTGGATTTTTCTCTTCATCTTCTCTCCATCATTATTTTTTTTGTTGGTTTTCTCACAAAAAAATATTTTCTCACAAAAAATTTTTTAAAGGCAAGCAAGTTTTTGTGTTAACAACGCCCGTTTTTGAATAAATTGTTGGATCAAAAACTTTGCTGTAAAAACAAATACTTTTGCTTTTGAATCAAAGACGGAGATTCAACAGCCGAAAGTTGTTGGTTTAACTACGGGTATTTTTTTCAGAGTACTCTGTCTGTCTATCCGCACGTCTATTGGCCATAAATGGATTTAACACGTTGACTGCCAACTACGAGATAACTCGTAGTACGATTTCCCTTCCACTCTGAAAAAAATACCCGTAGTTAAATCAACAACTTTCCGCTGTTGAATCTCCGTCTTTGATTCAACAGCAAAAGTATTTGTTTTAACGGCAAAGTTTTTGATTCAGTTAATTCAAAGACGGGCGTTTTTGATTCAAAAACTCCCTTGCTGTTGAAAAATTTTGAAGTAAATAAAAAATATAAAATTTTTTTTCCAAACTTAAATTTTCGGGAAAAATGTATACATACATATATGTATGTACATGTAACATATAATTATAAATAAAGGTAAGTCACAATAATAATATTTATATATTATTATAATATATTAATATTATATGTACATATGTACGTTTAAAAATACATATATGTATTTTGAATTTTCAGATTAAATATGTTTGATTATCCCGTTTTTCCGATAGCGAGCAATCGAGGTAAAACGAGCAAACGTGGTAAAATTTGTCGGCGATGATTGCGCAGAAACCTACAAATCTGGCGGTCGGAAAACAATGTAAGTTAATATAAAGAATGTGTTATGAAATAATAAAATAAAATCAGTTGTGTTTATGTGTGTGTAAAAAGCCCTACAGACAGTGATAGTGATTTGATATATCATTTGAGGTGCAGGATTGATGGATATTTCTGCCACTACTGCCTACAAGTTTCCATAATCTTTATATTGGCGCTGTGAAAATGTGATGCAAACCTTTGTGGCCGTGTCTCTTTCCAAGCATCATGTTGTTCAAATGATGCATCAAATGACCATCACTGAATGGAAAAAGTTTGTTTGGTGAAACCGGGCCTTAGTATTAATATTACTATGTATGTAAACATATATTACATAAAAAACTAAATAAAATAATATCTTTTATATTAAAAAAATTATTATTGTCTACAATTTTTTTGAGGTTAACTTAAATGCGTAAGTATTTGCTTCAATGGTGCCCATTTTTGGACCAAAAACTTTTGCGGTTAATTCAAAAGCAAAAGTTGTTAGCTTAAATACGAACAGTATTTAAATCAACAGTGCTCGCATTTGGACTAAAAATGTTTGCTGTTAATTCAAAAGCAAAAACTGTTAACTTAAATGTAAAAGTATTTCTTTCAACAGTTTCCGTTGTTAACTTAAATACGAAAAGTATTTGAATCAAAAACGCTCGCATCTTTGAAACAACAACGGAGCGTTGTTGGGCACATTTCTACTGCGGAAAGTTGTTCATTTAACTGCAAAAGTCTTTGTATTTACAACGTTTTTTTTCAGAGCAGGAAGCCGACTACGAGTTATCTCGTACTACCTAAAACTACCTCTTTTTGTGTAGCTACGAGGAAAACCGTATTATAATAGTGTTAGTATCGATAAATGGCTTCTGGGAAAAGAAAAAAATTTTGGGTTTGGCTTCCGTGAGCTTTTATTTTATTAAAAAATTTTATGGAAAAATTCATTCAATATAATGGAAAAATTAACTCAAATACAAGAAATAAAGTAATATATTACACAGCTCAACAAAAAAGTCGATATTTTGGTGCAGCCGTGCTTGTAGCTGCATTTGGTAGTATTCGATACACTGATAAAAAAATGTAAATAAATTTTTTTAATCTTACGTGTAGTTTTTGAGATATGAGCCCTTAATAGGTTAAGTCATATTTGGCCTCATAACTTTTATATTTATATTTTTATATTTATTTATAAATGCCAGAGAAACTGTAAAAACAATCTCAAAAATAAAATTTTTTGTGAAATTTTTTCAATTTTTTTTCATTTTTAATCACGATTTTCTCGAAAAATTTGTTTACCAGTGTATATGCTACGATACTTCGATATAATCTCCGATTAATTCTGCTTTCAACGATGTATACTTTTTTTATATCCGCTTAGGCGTTCCTATGATATTCTACTTTAATCAATTTCTACTGTGAAATTTTTCATACGAAAGTATGGACCTCCCAGGTTAAGGTAAATATTTTTGTATGAAAAATTATACAGCAGAAATTAATTAAAGTAGAATATCTTAGAAACGCCTAGGCGCATATGAACAAGTTATACATCGTTGAAAGCAGAATTAATCGGAGATTATATCGAAGTATCGTAGCATATAAACTGGTAAACAAATTTTTCGAGAAAATCGTGATTAAAAATGAAAAAAATTGAATTTTTTAGATTGTTGTTACAGTTTCTCTGGCATTTATAAAGACACATTAACAATTCATATACCAGTACAAGCGGTGAAATGTCTTCTTTTGAACGACATGAAATACATGTTAGTGGGATAAGCAGGAAAAAAGTTATGAGGCCAAATATGACTTAACCTATTAAGGGCTCATATCTCAAAAACTACACGTAGGATTAAAAAAAGTTATTTACATTTTTTTATCAGTGTATCGAATACTACCAAATGCAGCTACAAGCAGGGCTGCACCGAAATATCGACTTTTTTGTTGAGCTGTGTTATTGTTTGTGGAACTTTTTAAAACAATTTTCCACACAAAGGGAAAAATTATGTTTTTTTTTAGGGGAAAAAGGACCTACCTACTACGAGATAATTCGTAGCGTTCTTTCATTTTTGAGGATACCAATGATCTAGAAATGAAGTTTTTAGTAAGATAATGTGAAAAGATCAAAATGTCATTTTTGGGAGGTTTTCTGAAAATGGCCTCGGCAGTCAACGTGTTAAGGGAAAGTTACTGATTAGATACGACGACTTTTTTTGAATAGCAACATACGGGAGCCAAACGATAGTTCAGACTACGCTACCGCTCAAACCGACTTCAACAGGGCACCACGGTTAATAATAGAACAGGACAAATGGAAGAAAGGACTACTAACCCATTGCCATACGTTCAACTTATTTACTGACGGATGAAAGATGCACGGAAGTATAGGAGCTGCAGTGTTTTGTTCGAAGCTTGGGACAACCACCTCTAAGTGAATCAGTGCAGGGCCAAGTTACATGAGCTCTGTGTGAGTAGAAGCGTTGCGATTTACTGGGTACCCGAACATCAGGGAATCGAGAAAAATGAGCTTGCGGTGCTGTTAACCAAAGCCAGGGCATCACTAGCGCAAACTCGCGGTCGACATATTACCAGTGCACTATCTCATATCAGCTCATGCATTAGAAATGAGACTGATGCAGACTTCTTCTCTGTGCATGTCCAGCTTTTGCCAGACGCCGCCTTAACTGCCTCGGTTCTGCACACTTCTCGTCCCTAGAAGGCATTGCGGATCAGGAAATACACAAAATACTAAAACTTGCAAAGTCCTAGATTCAAAGTTTCCTCATTATTGGCAAAACTAAGGACCATATCGACGGCTGAGAATAAGATCGCCCTATTTCAAAAATTGTTTCAAAAACGCCCTATTTGAAAAAATGTTTTAATAACGTCCTATTTCAGATTTTGCTTCAAAAACGCCCTATTTGAGAAAATGTTTCAATAACGTCCTATTTCAGATTTTGCTTCAAAAACGCCCTATTTCAGAGAAAATTCCATATATATTTCTCTGAAATGGGGCGTTTTTGAATAATTGTCTGAAATAGGACGTTCTTGAAACAAATTCTGAAATAGGGCGTTTTTGAAGCAAAATCTGAAATAGGACGTTATTCAAACAATTTTTGGAATAGGGCATTTTTGAAACAATTTTTTAAATAGGCCGATCTTATTCTCAGCCGTCGATATGTGGTCTATGTGAGGGATCACTGTATCCGGGTCAAACTAACCCAAACTAATGATTAAGCTTGAACTAAAACCCATGCAGTTTTCATAGTAAGGCAACTAAAGATGGCAAATATTTGGCGTAGCTGTGATTTTGTCACCGTTACTCAAAAGTCATTGGTCACTGCCGTGACTGATTTCCAAAATCACGGTGACAAAATCACATGAAAATTTAAGTTTCCAAAAATTTATAGTTTTTCGTTTTTTTTCTAATTTTTAAATAATGTTTTAAATTGACTTCAATTGATTTTGCTAAAGGAACTAAGTAAAATGCTCTTAGGAAGAATTAGTCCATATTGCTTTTAGATATATACTTATAACATAAAATTCCATGTAGTTGCATAAGAGCTTGTATATTGCTCATTATTTATTAGCAAATCGCTTGTCAATTTTACCTTAGGTACTACGTTTACAGCTTCAGCTTGCACATTTTATTTTTAACTTGAAAGTAAAAGCAATTTATAACTTGTAACCAGATGCCAATTTAATTGACTTAAACTTATTTCAACGCTTCAACACAGACGAAAGTGGCTTGTGAATTCATGGCATAAATTTATATAGCGACAATTTTTTTTTATGTTGAAAGCATATTTATTCGGTATTTATTATCTTTACTCGCAGAGCTTGAGCTGCAGTTGTGTGCTAACTACTCCGTTATTGATAAGTTTGCATGCAGATATGTATGTATAGATATATGTATGTACATTCATATGTATTTATTTGTGCATATCTAACAGAGTAAATAAAAACCATATTAATTTTCAGTCGCATGAAAAAAAAAACATCATTTATCATACTCTGTTGCATTTAAGTTGAGCTGAAGCAAATTCCGGCTGACTGGAATCACTCACTTCCAGCCTAAAGTCTCTTTTTCATTTCATTTCATATTCACGTACATAGCTTAAGGCTGTTGCAGAGCACTGTTGTGATAAACAATTTGGAATTTTGATTTTATGCAATAAAATTTGGATTCTGAAATTTAGTTAATTATTTAAAATGCAATTATTGCTTTTTCTTGTTAATATTAATGTCAATAATGGCATTATGCTACCTATACTGGTGCTACATGGCGTATGAGCAATTTTCGATGGATAGTTGTAATATCTATTATATAAAAATAAGTCGCATTTTCCTACCTGATGATTTAACTCCAGAACGGCTGGACTGAATTAAATGAAATTTTGCACGTAGTTTTCTATTGATCCCGACATGGTTTATGGCCAAAAAAAGTATAAGAATCCGGGAAGGTTTTGGAGATATTCCACAAAATGTGGACCAGGGTAACCCCATAAGGGGTTCGTACGATATGGGTATCAAATGAAAGGTGTTGACGAGTGCTTGAACATGGTGTAGTTATTGGTCTCATATAAGACCCCGTATTCGAGGTATTTCCTGAAATATGAACCAGGTGTGACCCCAAACGCGTTTTCTACAAAATGGGTATCAAATAAAAGGTGTTGGTGAGTATTTAAAAAAGATGTGATTTTCAACATCCTACGCGGGCCGTTTTCCGAGATATCGAACAAAATGTGGACCAGGGGTGACCCTAGAAGGCGTTGTTCTGCCTAAAATTTATTCCTATAAAGCCTAAAGGAAAAGTCCTAGATTACCGTGTTGCTAACCATTATATCCCTATCCCTATCCTATTCAAAAGAAAAGCAGGAAAATAGGGGAAATCATTTTTTACATACAGCGCCATTAATTTTATGTGACATTTTTTATTAAACGCAAAATTAAAACCGGTATTGTGTTCACTGTGAAATTGAGGTTGAAGTTATTCGTTTCCTAACAGATCAATTGGAAACCATCAAAACAATCATGCATATTGTGCAAGTTAACACAGCAATAGAAGCATACCAGCATTAGGTGTAAATCTATTATATAAAAATAAGTCGCATTTTCCTCCCTGATGATTTAACTCCAGAACGGCTGGACTGAAATAAATGAAATTTTGCACGTAGTTTTCGATTGAGCCCGACATGGTTTATGGCCAAAAAAAGTATAAGAATCCGGGAAGGTTTTGGAGATATTCCACAAAATGTGGACCAGGGTAACCCTATAACGGGTTTGTACGATATGGGTATCAAATGAAAGGTGTTGATGAGTGCTTGAACATGGTGTAGTTATTGGTCCCATATAAGACCCCGTATTCGAGGTATTTCCTGAAATATGAACCAGGTGTGACCCCAAACGGGTTTTCTACAAAATGCATATCAAATAAAAGGTGTTGGTGAGTATTTAAAAAAGAGATGATTTTCAAGACCCTATGCGACCCGTTTTCCGAGATATCGACCAAAATGTGGACCAGGGGTGATCCTAGAAAGTCTGGAGGGATAGAATAGGGATAGGGATAGGGATAGGGATATGGATAGGGATAGGTATATGGATAGGGATTAGCGATTAGGGATTAGGGATTAGGGATAGGGATAGGGATAGGGATAGGGCTAGGGATAGGGGTAGGGATAGGGGCAGGGATATGGATAGGGATAGGGATAGGTATATGGATAGGGATTAGGGATTAGGGATAGGAATAGAGATAGGGATAGGGCTAGGGATAGGGATAGGGATATAGATAGGGATAGGGATAGGTATATGGATAGGGATTAGCGATTAGGGATTAGGGATTAGGGATTAGGGATAGGGCTAGGGCTAGGGATAGGGATAGAGATATGGATAGGGATAGGGATAGGGATAGGGATAGGGATAGGGGTAGGGATATGGATAGGGATAGGTATATGGATAGGGATTAGCGATTAGGGATTAGGGATAGGGATAGAGATAGGGATAGGGATAGGGATAGGGATAGGGATAGGGATAGGGATAGGGATATGGATAGGGATAGGTATATGGATAGGGATTAGCGATTAGGGATTAGGGATAGGGATAGAGATAGGGATAGGGCTAGGGCTAGGGATAGGGATAGGGATGGGGATAAGGATAGGGGTAGGGATAGGGGTAGGGGTAGAGGTAGGGGTAGGGATAGGGATAGGGATAGGTATAGGGATAGGGATAGGAATAGGAATAGGAATTGGAATAGGAATAGGAATAGGAATAGGAATAGGAATAGGAATAGGAATAGGAATAGGAATAGGAATAGGAATAGGAATAGGAACAGGAATAGTAATAGTAATAGGAATAGGGATAGGGTTAGGTATAAAGATAGGGATAGGGATTAGGGATTAGGGATTAGGGATTAGGGATTAGGGATAGGGATATAGATACATACGCCAACACGGTAATCTAGGACTTTTCCTTTAGGCTTTATAGGAATAAATTTTAGGCAGAACAACGTCTGGCGGGTCAGCTAGTTTAATATAAAATCTAAATCGAATTATTGTTTGAGCAGTTATCGTGCTAGATACCTAGAGCTTATACTGAAAATGTTTAATATTATAAAAGCAAAGCAAATTGGAAAACACATTCTCTCCATGACCAAATCCTCTTTCGTAGGTGGCAACAATGAGCATGAGCGTGCAACTTGAGATCATCAACAATATTATCGCGCACTAATACTTCAGTTAATTTAAGAATTAGTTTAGTAAATTCTTTTTTTTCTTGTGCTATTTAAGTATTTTAATTGCTTTTAGGCGCAATATATGGCCGATTTTCTGGGAAAGTAAACCAAGTAGTTTTTTTTGTCAAATATTGCAAGCACTGGGGTCTTGCGGGGTTCACGACATATTATAGTAGCTGTTGAAAACAGTGGCATTCAATTTTAGTCGTTTTAAATTAAACTTTTCGCTCTTTATATAAAACGTTGTGACTAAAAAAAAATATGGTCGGAAGTAGTTCAGTAAACAAAAAGGTAAATATAACATGTTCGTTGCGACTAAATTTAGCCGTTCAAGTTTTATCTATTAGAAAATAAGCTATAATATCATAACACGTAAAGTTTTTAAAAAAGTTATGTCCCAACTAGCAGTTATGTGAAAAGTAAATGTGCCGCAAAAATCTTATGTAACGTTAGCAGTGCAAAACCAAAAAAGTTTTTTTAAGACATGTTGAAATACGTTTTAATTTAATTTGTTTATATATTTTCTTAATACTATACGTACATTTTACATTCCAATGAAAAAAAGTTAAACTTCCAAAGATTTGAAGACATTGTTAGCTTAAATAATATGTAACGTTAGCAGTGATTTTTTATCTATATAATACATATAATAAAATTGTAACAGGTCGATGTCTGTACATTGAAGATCAGGGACCGAAAATAAAAATTATTATTTTTTTCGATGCTATAAAACTCCAGGGCTAGATTGTGTCCTTGGGCAAAATTATTAACTTTACTTTCATCCAGACCTGTTAAATTCCGATTAGGATTAGTAATCAATTAAATTCTTTTGTTTTTTAATTGGTAATCATTATTTTAATTCTTTTGTAGAAAAAAAGTAATTTTAATCATTACCATTAAAAAAAATCAAAAAAAATCAAAAAAAATTAAAAATAATCATAAAAAATCAAAAATAATCAAAATAATTTTTTTGATTGTTTTTGATTATTTTTGATTTTTTATGATTATTTTTGATTTTTTTTGATTTTTTATGATTTTGTTTTTGATTTTTTTTTTTTTCATTTTGTTTGATTTTCAATATTGTTGTAAAGAAATTTGGATATGCATGCACATAAGTATTCAGGTAGGCATGCATGTTTGGTCAGAGAGGCATAAAGTTTGTTTGTACAAATGTATGTGAACGCATATTAAAGTACGTAACCCTGCAGTAAATATGGGGACAGGTGTATCCAAGTCATTGTGTATTCTACAGCGACAACTGTACTAATTAAAATGTCGATAAATTTAGAAGTAAGTACAAAATTTGTATAGACCTTGGCTCGTTCGAAGTTTTTCGTACTAGATACGGATACAAACCCTTCCTACACCTGGGGAAGATTCATTTCTAGGTTCAGTAAAAGGACAGGGAAGAGCGAATAAAGAATTCTGATTATGACAGAGATTATCTTTACGCAAATCTATCTGCAACATAGCAAATCGTCTACTGCTTTATTATGTAGTAGGCATGCGAAGACGAATACAAATTCCCAAATAATCCTATTTTGGAACGTAAGTACGTAATATTACTGCCTTTTAAAAGAATACAATAGGGCAATAACTAGGGCTGAAACGGTATGGAGTATGATGAACAATAAATACAACTTATATGAAATTAAGAATTTTTCCTTTTTTGAAAAAATTGATGAAGTGTGAAACAGACAAAGGAAATACAACTGTGCTCATGGAGGAAGGGGAATACACCGCAAAAACAGGTCAACTAATCAAAGAAATGGGCTGCCGAGTGATGAGAAAATACCCAACGGAAGAATACCAAATGGCAATAAAGCGTGCAATAAAACAAGCGAAAAATATAAGAGACAGCAAAGTGGCCTACACTCTCACAGCAATGAATCCATCTGCCCCATCACTGATCGCACGGCGAACTTTTTTTTGCGATACGCTCTAATGTACATACATACATACCAGACCTGTAAAGTGCAAGTACCAGTACAAGTACAAGTACCAGTACCTCAGTACTTCGAAATTCCAGTACAATTACAAGTACTATAGTACTTGTACTTGAATTTTACAATTACAAGTACTACTGATAAGTACTTTTTAAGAACGTACACATATCTGTGTTTTTGTTTTGCTTTTTAAAATTTTTGGATTGAAATAAAAATTTTGAATCAAAATCAACTGAGGTGATATTTTTTTGTTTGAAACAATCTGTAATAGTTTGTCGAAAAGTACTTGCATGTACATTGATAAGTACTATTACTTGTACTTGGAATTTGCAAGTACAAGTACTGTGGTACTTATACTTCGAATTTCTAAGTACAAGTACCGCAGTACTTGTACTTATTTGGTACTTAGTACCAGTATATACTGAGTATTTTACAGGTCTGATACATACGTATATTTTAAAGTAAAACTCCAAGCACATTTGATTGACTAACATAGAGTACAATTATAACAAAGTTTTTATACCCTTCTTTTTATACTCATATGAAATGTTGTTATAACTTTGAGCGGAAATGCAGAAGGAGGCATGACAGATCCACCAAAATATAACCGCTATGATGAGGATCATGAGCTGAGTCGTTTAAGCCATGCCCATCAGTCCGTCTGTATAAACGCAAACTAATCCCTCAGGTCCCATACAACGGATTGTTCAGATATAGACATTTTGGACTATAACATCTCCATAAATAACACACATAATTCACTGTATAAATTAATGAAAATGAGACTATGTATCGCTTCTTTTCCTCATTCATGAATGTCATAAAGTCTCGATACAGTCGAAGATAGACGCAATATTAGTTGCTTTTCATTGTATACCTAACTACGAGAACTTCTGTATTAAAGCCCAATTTATGAGTTAGTACAACAGCGAATGTTACACTAAAACGTTTGATTTGGCCACTTTAAACAATTTTTCATAAAGATAAATAATTTGATATAAACGTGCATCGTACCATGTACGGTCAATGACAAATTAACAATAATTCCAAGCTTGTAAGATATGTATAAATGTGTATGCCTCTCTGCACAAATATACGAGGAGGAAGCATATAGAGCCCTTATCCTGTTAGTGTGGGCCTTTAACCGCACTACACCACCTACGCTCATCGTATCGAACCCCCCGGTACTACCATCAAGCTACCGTGGTGAGTCTGCCTTAAAAGGCTATATACATACATACCACCATACGTACAAATGTGCATATTTCTTTAAACGATATTGATAAAAATTAAAAAAAATCAAAAAAAAAATCAAAAAAAAAATCATAAAAAATCAAAAAAAATCAAAAAAAATCATAAATAATCAAAAATAATCAAAAACAACCAAAATAATTTTTTTTGATTATTTTTGATTTTTTATGATTATTTTTCTTTTTTTTTGATTTTTTATGATTTTTTTTGATTTTTTTAATGGTAATTGCAAAATAATCATTAAAATTTGAAAACAATGGGTAATCAATCATTAATTGGACAGTTGAAAAAATAATCAATCAAGCCGGTAATCATTACGATTAATAATCATTATTTAACAGGTTTGCTTTCATCCCAGGACCTCCAAGATCAATAACCTGGGCTCTATTAATTTTACTGATTTTTTTTTAAAAAACGCCAGCTATAAAATAAAAATATGGCGTTTTATTTTTTAGCACCAGCGATAAAATAAATACTTGGTGTTTTATTTTTTAGCTCCACCGATAAAAGTAAAACCTGGAGTTTTATTTTTTAACTCCAAAATAAAACTCCAGGGCCAATAACTAACGAACCCCTTAACCGAATTGCATAAATTTGGTATCAGATGAAAAGTAATTCAGTAAGCTTTTTAATGGTGCCACCCATGCCAAGGTTACCACTCAAACCAAGGTTGCCACCTATTTTTTTAATTTTTCCCAATTTAATATAAGTGCCACCATTCAAAAGCTTACGAAATTACCTTTCATTTGATACCAAATTTATGCAATTCGGTTAAGGGGTTCGGTAGTTATTGGCTTTGGAGTTTTATTTTGGAGTTAAAAAATAAAACTCCAGGTTTTTGTTTTATCGATGGAGCTAAAAAATAAAACACCAAGTATTTATTTTATCGCTGGTGCTAAAAAATAAAACTCCAAGTTAATTGATTATTTTTGTCCAAATAAAATATTCCTCCAACTATAAATTTTTTCTTTGGTGTTTTATTATAAAAGGAATAAAACTCCCGGTCCCTGTTGAAGATATTCAAGAAAAACTGATAGGAGAGGTCGTTATTGAACCAGCGGAAGTCTATCTGTCTGTCTGTCTGTCTGTCTGTCCGCCTATATGATTGTGTACGCATCACGCAAAAACTACTGAATATAATTGCATGAAACTTTCACCATTCTATCACTTAACGCCTAACTTAATATTCAGGACAACTTTCATTTGGATATCTCATCCAGTTCCGGAGTTATTGATCAAAATGTGGGAAAAATGTGACCAAAAATGTGTTTTTACCATAACGCCCGGGTCACACAAAAACGACTGCATAGAAATGAATGAAACTTTCAATAATTATTTTCTGTATGAAAAAATGAGAGCTATTGGAAAAGGGGTGTGGCACAACCCATACAAACTGAATCTTTCATGCTGAATATCTCTGGAAGTGTTTTCCGTAGGATATCAAAACTTGGAGAGATAGGGATAGGGATAGGGAAATATCTCCGAAACCAATCGAGATATTGAATTTAATAGAATTACTTACTGCAGCACTCATCAGCACCTTTTATTTGATACCCATATTGTACTAACACATTTTGGATCACCTTTGGTCCACATATTGGTCGATAACTCCAAAACTGGTAGAGCTATAGAAATAAGGGATATATTAAATCTTAAAGTAGATGTCTATAATAATAATAATAATACAATGGCGCTATTATAATCCTGACTAGTTTCATTCAATTGCATCATTCCAATTTTTAGTGACCCGCGCACAAACATAAGGACAGACAGACAGTCAGACCGACAGAAATTTTAAAAGCAGTTCATTTGGATTCCTCTGGCTCCTTTTTTTATTTTCTGTATATCTGCAATGTACAGAGATCAACGGTTACAATTTTATTATATATAGAGATACTCACTTTTCGCACGTGTAACGTTAGCAGTGCTTTGTGTAACGTAGGCAGTGCCTTATTTTATGTTAAATTATGTTAAAAAATCCTAGAGATTTTGGTAAAGTGGCATGCCATGACCTTGTGACATCCTTGCTATATAACATGAAGTAAAATTGGGATAATTGTCTCAGCAAATTCGCAGAAATTAAACCAAACATGATCTGTATCTTGATCTCACTTCCAAATGATGTAACGTTAGCAGTGCGTTTCACGCGCTTATAACTTTTACGGTATGGTAGCCATCAGACAAATTTTACTCTTAAAATGAAGGTATAGGTCTACCTGATAGCATAAGTAGCAGAACCTTGGACGTTTCTAGCATTTTTGTTATTATTTCGTATAAACTAAATATAAACTCCATGCGAATGTAACGTTAGCAGCCAGAAAATTGACCATATGTATTTTATATAAATAGAGCTCGGCCTAAAATTATGCTACGTAATGTTTGTGAGCACATCCAGTGGCAAGTTTAAGGGTGGGGTACCTTCGGGTCTAAGCCCCTCGTTAATGCAATTGGATTTTTTCCCTACTAGGATGCCAGAAAAATAAATTATTAAGGTTTTTTATGGGTTGCACGTGAAAAATTGCAAAGAAAGCTGCAATAAATAAATGTAATAATAAAGAATAATAACAAATAAAGTATAATAAATATATAATTATAAAGAATAAAGAAAAAAAATTAAAAATTTGTAGTGACTCGCTTAAATTTGAGACAAAATCTTCGCACGTGAAGGAAAAGCAATTACAGTTTCAAACCAAATATATTTTGAATGAAAATGAGGAAAGTGCATATTAGCAAATGGAATATATAATACAGCTTTTTAATTTGTAGTGGTCTGACTTTAAACATTTGCATATGTTAGGTAAAAAAAAACTTGATTTTAACTTTCCTATTTTTTATGACTATTTCAGTGTTTACATTTTTCCAATTGGATACTCGGCATAATTTCATAGCTGTAAAAATGTAAATTTCTCTCGTGGTAAAAACGGTTTTGCATTTTTGTTTATGAGTTATTGGAACATTAACTATGTCATAATTTACTTACTTTTTTATTCAAAAAGTAACAAATTTTGCTGAAAAATTGGCGAATTTTCCAGAATTTTGCACAGACTTTTTAACTTTAATATATTTGGTTTCTGTTATAGATTTTTTTATGTAACAAATTAAAATGATTAAAAACACATAAGTAAATATATTTTACGAATAAAATCACTTTCTATTCTTCTATTTCATCACACATCACAATGTAAATATGTTTATTTAAACTGCAAATTTGTGTAACATGATTAAGAACTTTTCTAATGAAATCTTCACCCACCATACCAATATGGTACCCCTTTATATTTAAATTGTAATCCCGCCTCTGAAAATAAACAAAATTTACAATACGTAGCATATTTTGAGGCGCTTGATTTCACCTATTTTTCCGAGCTCTATATATAAATATCACAGCTAATAACACATTTATGTAATTAGTTAATTGTTATTGCTTTACTACTGCTGTGAGCATCAAAGTTGGCAATTGCAGACAGATATTTATGAGAATTTGTATGTAGATAGTTTCACATTAAATACAAATACTTCTCGAATATTGTAATTACACCATTTTATGTTGCCCAATTTCAGGCGTCATCATCTATCTTTCAAGTGAATTAATTTTGGCAAATCTCAAAACATAATTTTAGGTCATTTATTTACATTAGCAATAACTACATTTACGTAGCTAGAAATGCTAATGAATTAATGTGTTTATAATGAATATTGCAAAAAACATTTACAGTTATATATGTACATATGTATTTGTGTATGTAAAGCCAACGCACATATAAAATGTGCTGTAAAGAGCTTTCAAATAATTACAATGTGCTTAATATGCCTAATTGAGGGAGAATTAATGATATAGCATTTTCAGATCAAATGAAACCTTTTCTAAGCCAAGCGTAACTTTTTTCAAGTCAAGTGAAACCTTTTTCAATTGAATTGATATTTTTTCACTTGAAATTAAACTTTTTTCAATTTTATTTCAATTGAAAAATATTTCATTTCAATTCAAAAAGGTTTCAATTCCATTGAAAAAGGTTTCACTTAACTTGCAAAAAGTTTCACTTGCCTTGAAAAACGTTTCATTTGACCTACGTTTAGCTACCACTTTCTATTTCTATAAAAATGAAAGCAAATCAGCTAAGAAACCTTTCGTGGATTAATTTTTGGAAAGCTAATTTATGTGCAAACTATTTTTGAGAGATTTGCTACACTTATTTAGGCCGTTTTTGATTTTTTATTTACTCCAGGAATAATTTTGTTGCAAGAACATAAAATCTCTTCGCATAGACACCTAAAATCTTACTTCTCTTAACTAAGCCCGTTTATCTTAATCCCCAAAACACCAAAATGGTTTTGAATAACGCTGTACTGGAATCGTAGACACTTTATATGACTAGGAGGGTTAATACTTTGTGACTGATACACAAGTTTATTAAAGCTTTTAAATACTTAAAGATTTTTCTGTCTCTATTACACAAACAAACTAAATTTAGCTGCATCGATTTATTGACATGAACCTTAAAGCAACCAACCACCGTAATATTGCCTATTTTTAGGCGCTTTTACAGACACCAATCGCCAACACCGCATTTTAATGCAAATTTAATTCGCGCAAATGAGTGTTAAACGATTTTACATACTAACGTTTACTCACAGCTAAGGCAGTTAAGCTAGCCGGCAGCGCAGACAAAACCCGCTAAATTTGCTACTCATTGAATTTGGCGCTTTCTAACCCCTTTACCACAAAGCGGTTACATTATTTAATGGCACAGCAGGCGGATGGAAGTTAGAGTTGAGTAAATGAATATGCGCTACTGAAATTGTTTTTGAATTTTTAATGGAATTGATTTGAATTTCTCTAATTTAAGACAGATTTTGTGTTTAGCTTAAATTAAACTTTTGGAAACTTTTATAGAATCATTCCACAGGAATGTTGCTTGCAATCGATTACTTTTTATAACTTCAAACAAATGCATCATTTCAGATAAAGCCAGTGATGGTTAATCTTGTGTGATTTATAAGCTTTTTAACTAAAATTCTTTAGCTATGGCAGATAAGATTTTTAAGTGATATTGTGTTAGTGAGTGCAGAGAAATTTGCGCTACTTGCTTAAAAGCCCGTCTCCACATAACTTGATTCGCCAGCGAAACATGTAGCGAAACATCTCGCGAAATAACCCGTCTCCACGTGGCTGGTCGTTATTCATTTCTCATTCTCGTTCCTCTTAAACGTTTGTATGTTTGCTTATTTTTGCGTCTTTAATTTGGTGTGTGTGGGATTTCGATAGATTTATGGAAATCAGCCGGTTTCGGCACTGGGTTCGAGGTCGAACGACGATTGAGAGAGCGAATGCAGATAAAAAGAGCGAAACGCGTTATGTGGAGACATGGAATTACTTTTTTCGGAACTTGAAACCCCGAATTTTAAACCAACCTTTTTATCATTTTTATTTAAGACTAGCTTACCCGGCAGACGTTGTTCTGCTAAAATTTATTCCTATGAAGCCTAAAGAAAAGTATTTGATTACCACATTGCTCTCCATTATCTTAGAGTCCATCTTAATGACTGCGAATAATAAAAAAAATTTCTATTCTCTGAATAAAAGTTATATATACATACATTAGATAGGGTCGAAAAAAAAAGTTGTAAAAGTCCGCCCCTAAATTTGAATTATTATTATTATTATTATGTTGAGAGGGTTAAGGGACACAAAAAAAAGAGTTCAAAAGGACATTAGAAGAAAATATAGAGCTTTGAAATACGAAAATAAAGACGTATCAACTTTAAAAATTCGGATGTTAAATAACAATGTTACAAGAAAAAAACCATTTCGGCGGAAGTTCGCGGGATCAGAAAAAAATTTTTTTTTGTCCCTTAATCCTCTCAATATAAGCTTCAAATTTAGGGGTGGACTTTCAAAACTTAACAATACTGAATTGTTCAATGAAATGAGTTAAATAATAGCTATTCGTAGTGACGTACATCTTTGTTAATTAATTTAGTAAAACCGTTTAAAGGCAACATTGTCATGAATTTCGAAGCACTTTCCATTGGTAAAACAAAAAGGATAATTTATGGACGTGCAGCTAGGTTAGCTGACCTAACTATGTGAAAACGACTTCAGAGTTCAGAATGACATTAGAACTAAATATAGAGCTTCGAAATACGAAAATAATGACGTATCAATTTTAAAAATCGGATGTAAAATAATAAAGTTACAATAAAGAAACGATTTCGGCGGTATTTCGCGGAGTCAAAAAAAAAAAATTTTTTGTGTACCTTAACCCTCTCAACAGAAGCTTCAAATTTAGGGGCGGACTTTTACAACTTTTTTATTTCGTATATATAATATATGTACATATATTTTCGCAGCGAAAAACTTACTTTCCCCGATCCCTATCTCAATCTCAATCCACTCTCAAACTCTTTCTCTTTCTCTTTCTCTTTCTCTTTCTCTTTCTCTTTCTCTTTCTCTTTCTCTTTCTCTTTCTCTTTCTCTTTCTCTTTCTCTTTCTCTTTCTCTTTCTCTTTCTCTTTCTCTTTCTCTTTCTCTTTCTCTTTCTCTTTCTCTTTCTCCTTTCTCTTTCTCTTTCTCTTTCTCTATCTCTATCTCTATCTCTATCTGTATCTCTATCCCCATCTGTATCTGTATCTCTATCTCTATCCCTATCTGTATCTCTATCTCTATTTCAATCTCAATCCCACTCTCAATCTCTTTCTCTTTCTCTTTCTCTTTCTCTTTCTCTTTCTCTTTCTCTTTCTCTTTCTCTTTCTCTATCTCTATCTCTATCTCTATTTCTATCTCTATCTCTATCTCTATCCCCATCTGTATCTGTATCTCTATCCCTATCTGTATCTCTATCTCTATCTCTATCTCTATCTCTATCTCTATCTCTATCTCTATCTCTATCTCTATCTCTATCTCTATCTCTATCTCTATCTCTATCTCTATCTCTATCTCTATCTCTATCTCTATCTCTATCTCTATCTCTATCCCTATCCCTATCCCTATCTATCGGATTTGGGATTATGCCGCAGTTTTACTTTTTCTTACTTTTTGCTTGCGGGTTTAATTTATTTATCTTGCCATGCGAAATCATTAAAAAAACTGACTGACTGACATGAGAAAACTTAACTACAAACATACATACAAGTGCGTTTGTATCTATGTACTTATGTAGATAAGTTTTCATTCAATTTCTCTCAAGCTTTACAGTATAATTTGCTCTCCGCATATGCAGAAAAAAAGCATTTGCTTAAGGCTAGACATGAGGCTGATGAAAAATTTTGCTGTGTTCTCTGCTTCGTAATGTGTATTGATGAGGAAATTGATAAGTGCAAATATTTCGAAACGATAAACGAACGTACCTACATATATGTTAATATATACATATGTGCAGTCTCCGATTATTTGCAAATACATTGACATACATACATACATTTGTACAAAACACACCTTCCTTACCTATGATTTGAATTTGCCGCCAACCGAACGCAGGAGTATCAATCTTCCGCTTAATTGCTTTATCGATTCATTAAACCACTTTAAGCACACCAGCCCGCACACATACATACCGCACACAAATACAAACACACTCACATATGTAACCCTGCAGGGTACTCAATAACTAGTGAGCAAAATTTCTAGTTCCGAACTAGCGAAAATGTGTCAAAAAGGAACTAGTTCCATTGTAGTTAGACTCTCACCAGTTCAGAAGCAGTGAATTAAGTGACCATTATAAGACACACTTCGATTTGTATGCAATTTCGAAGTGACAAAAATTTCATGTATTTTTTTCGTTCATCCATTAGCCGTCGGGTTTGCATATTTCTACAATTCTCAGATTGTTAGTGAAGCATATCGTATAAAGAGTACAATTGGCATCTTCAATTAATGAAATGAAATGTTCGGCTAATTATGCTTTTCCGATCGCTCAAGCTTATTTTTAATTTTTTGTTATTTTATTACTTTTTAAATATTATTGTAAATTTTTATTAAATAAATAAATAAAAAAAATATTAGTTAAAAAAATTTTTTTTTTTAATTATCATCCACCTTGACACCGACAGGATTCGAACCCGCGCTCGCCAGATTGATTGTCACACGCGCTCGCCAGTGGGACATCGCGCCACTTGCAGGAAGTGTGTCAAATGCTGCACTTAAGCGGCAGATGTAAAACTGTAGAATTCGTAGCTAGTTCAGAACTATCGAAATTGTGCCAATAAACGAACTAGTGAAAACTGTAGAATTTAGTACTAGTTCGGAACTATCGAAAATTTAGTGCAGATAGTGATAATTGACACCGCCTAGGACATCGCCGTGTTAAATTTGCCAGTTGACAAACATGCAAAAGAGATTTAGCTCGCACTAGTAGTGGCGAAAAATGCACTAGGAGCGACCTAGGTCGGAACTAGAGATTTTCCCTACAGGGAATGCATTCATGCATATGAAATTATATATACATAAGCATGTATGACAGCTGCAACAGCAACACTTTCGTAAATAAACTGATTCTGTATCAAAGTGCAGTGCGCAGCACAACCAGTCTTGGGGGACGAAATCATTTCAATACGCAGTGGAAGAACTATAACCTCTAACTTTTAAAATTTCCTTTCAAGTACGATAGTTTACTTATTTTTGTTTTCTTTGCATAGAAATGTTTGAATTTATTTTGTTGTGTTTTGTTTATTTGGATTAAAGTGAGATAAGCTTGTCGAAAGTAAATGATTATATGAACATACATACATATGTACTATGTATGCGCACAATACACACATCAACATGAATAAAGATAATATAGAAGCAAAGCGAATTCGGTAGAGATATTTCTTCACAGAATTTTGGACATAAAGATGTCATAGACTGAGGGGAATGGTCAACAACAGTCATTGCTCTTTTATAAAACTGCATGTAAAAAAAAAATAATCTTAAGACTTGATATGCTTGAAGCACACAGAAATATAGTGAGAACCACTTGCCATTGTTGAATTTATTTTCAGAATAACAATCGAGTTCATACTAGTTACTCGTGGTGTAATACTTTTTAAATTAACCAGCTCTAATTCAAAAATTAAAATGTTTTGGCTATTAAGTACATAAATGTTACGCAGGGTATAATGCAAGCAGCAATAAATTGACTGGCAGTTGCGGCTGTGTCATGCATATCCGTCTAAATAAACATTCAATCCTAGTATTTGGTTATGTAAATCCTTAAGGATATCAGCATATTTGTAATACCCAATAGGTATTTGTGATATGTAACTTTGTGTGCCCTGCAACTTGATTGCATATAGAAACAATTACATACACACATACTCATATACACTCACGCACGCACGTTTCCTCTTGCATATTGCTTCTACTGCCATGCCACGCTCAAACATATCGATATCGCTGCATGTCATTAATTAGTTGATTACTCCCATGCGTAACGAGTAGCCTACACCTGCTGGGCGATGCCTTAAGTATTTAATATTGCGGTCTCATCGGTTTCGCTCAACGCATTTGCATACATAATATGTATTTAATATCAGGGACGTAACGGTTATAAGAGAAATGGGATAAAAGTCATATTTAACCATTATCATGAGAAAAAAAATTTTTTGGTCCTTAATAACCATTATAAAAACCAAAAAACCGTTTTGGGCCTGAATAACCGTTATGGCAACCAAAAAACTGTTTTGGGCTTAAATAACAATTATAGCAACCAAAAAACTGTTTTGGGCCTGAATAACCGTTATTCAGATTTTTATTTTTTTTTTGGTCAGCTATAAAAATCAAGCCTATTTATTTATTTGTCAATATTTCTGGACGATATTGGTATCAAATGAAAGGTGTTAAGCAGGGATTGTAGCTCTGATTACCTCTTTTCATTTGATACCAATATTGCTTAAAACATTCCAGGGCATCCGGGTCCACTTTTCACCCATAACTGGGAACCCGACCTACGAATCTTAACAAATACACCTCTATGTAAAAGCCCTGCTCAACAACTTTCATTTGATACCAATATCGTCCAGAAATATTGACAAATAAATAGGCTTGATTTTTATAGCTGACCAAAAAAAATAAAAATCTGAATAACGGTTATTCAGGCCCAAAACAGTTTTTTGGTTGCCATAACGGTTATTCAGGCCCAAAAGGGTTTTTTGGTTTTTATAATGGTTATTAAGGACCAAAAGAAGATAAAGGTTATTTTGGCGTAACCTTTTCACCACACTAGAAAAAATAACCGTTATTTTCGGTCCCTGTTTAATATTCATTTGAAAATCCATTAAATGCAGCAACAAGTAGCCAAACTACTAAATGCAACCAAGTGATTATGAAAATGGTTATGTGTATATGTATAAGCATGTATTTATGTGGTTAATGATAAGCATTTAAATATTATCCTACTAATTGCCGGCTCCGAACGGCGAATGCATTTTTTGTGAGAAACTTTTTCATGACAGAAATACTCTCGGAGGGTATGCCGCCCACTGCCGAGAGGTGACCGCTGCTCTTAATAATAATACAATGGCGCTATTATAACTCTGACGAGTTTTATGGCCGAGCTTCTCTCCCAATTCGAGGTGTGCTCCTTTTTGTTTTTCCTACAAATTGGGTGGACCTACAGTTTTATGCCGGCTCCGAACGGCGAATGCATTTTTTGTGAGAAACTTTTTCATGGCAGAAATACTTTAGGAGGGTGTGCCGCCCACTGCCGAGAGGTGACCGCTGCTCTTAAAAAACCCAATAATTGGATTTTTACTAATTAGAAAAATTGTTTTTGGTGTTTGGCTCGGACCGTGGTTTGAACCCGAGACCTCTGGCATAGCAGGCGAGCACTCTACCCACTGTACCACAGCGGCCAATTAGTAGGAAAAACAAAAAAGGAGCACACCTCGAATTGGGAGAGAAGCTCGGCCATAAAACTCGTCAGAGTTATAATAGCGCCATTGTATTATTATATTATTATTATTATTATATTTAAATATTATCATCATCTAAGTGCGTCATGTATACACAGTTTTCAAGGATTTTTAAACATCTACACACAGTGAAAAACTATTCTAAAATCGCCTTAAAATCGCTCAAAACCCAACCTAAAACTTAGGAATGATTTACTTACTAAGTTTTTTCGTAATTTTAACGAAAATAATTTAGTAAAAGCTTGGCAAAGTTTCTACTTGGGTAATGTGGACAAAGTCTTGTTTAATTTTCCCAAGTTGGCTTAGGCAAATTTTTAACCAAATTACTTAGTCAGCTTATTCTCTGCAATTTCAACAAAGTGCCTAGTTATTTTAACTGCCATAACTTAGGTAATATCTTACCAAGAAACTCTGGTAACTTGAAAAGGCACCTTCGTGAAAAACGTAGCGTTTTTCAGCTATAATTTTGATACCAGAACTTAAGGAACAATAATTATGTGTAGCAGACATGTGTAACACACATTATTTTTGAACTAAAGTTGTGGTAAAAAAAGTATGTTGACAAAATCTAAGTTTTTCACGAAAGTGCTTTTGCTAGTCTTAATGCTACGTATGTAGTTTGTTTACAAATATAATGAAATACTTTATTTAAAAGTTTGGTATACATATCCAATTTGCCACTGAGTGAAGTCGAGTTCGAATCCAGGTCGATTCGACGTCATTTTGGAGAACTCGCCGGGGTGAACTCGAATCGAAGTCTTTATTTCATAAAAAAAATGAAAGTCGTTCCGACTTTGATTTATAACATCGGATCAATTTCGCCACGATGCCGGTTTGTCGAATTCGTGGCGTGTATTTTCTAACAAAGCGGGAATGAATTCATATGAACATCTCAACTTATTTTATACCCCGCACCTCTTAGTCACAATTTAGGTTACTAACTGCACGATGAGCTTGAAGAACTGTCGTCCGAAGTGGAAACAGAGTGTAACCCACTGTGCGGCGCAGCGTTACACAGGCCTACTTGATTTAATTTGTATACATATATGTATACATGTTCACTTCAAACACTTGCAAAAAAAAGTAACGTTGATGTACACGGCAAGAAGTGCATTACCTACTTTCAAGAAAAATTTAAAGAAATCTAAGCAACATTTGACTTAGAAAATATATTGAACAAAAATACATATTTCATTTGTTTACAAATAATAAAAAAAATATTATGAAAAGATTACGCATTGTGAGCAGCGATTTTTGCGATTCAGGCGATGTACATATGTGCTTCATCAGTCAGTAAGTAAACATAATTCAAGTATTCTGGCTTTAATTACGTCTGTCTCCTGCTTTCTATAGAAATAATATATTATTCTTTACAGAAAGAAGTGCAGATCAAATGTTAGATGTTGTTTTGGAAAAACTGGAAACCATTCAAGAAACCGAAAAGAAGATGGTGAATTGTATTTATGGCTTTAAAATAAACCTGTTTTCGTCCAATAAAACCATTGTCGTAAGAGTACCATGTTCTTTTTAACTAAATTTCTTGTATTGAAGAAGTGTTTTCTATGCTCACTGCATTAGCAACTCCCGGCGTTCCAATACTCCAAGCATTCGTTATGAAGCTTTATCAAGTCGTATTGTACGTCGTCAAAGAGTCGGTTTTGCACGTCGCTATCTTGTAATTTTTGCACGTCGTCAACGAGTCGTTTTTGAATGTCGCTATATAAGCCGTGTTTCACATACGGTGATCCTAACCCAGATAAAAATTTTTGCATGTAAATGCAACAACAAAGATTTCAGCTCGATTAAACCAGATAAATTGCTGGTTCAATTTCTGATCCGCCCTGTTCGATTTGTTTTTTCCGTGCTGATTTCGCAGCACAGTGCCTTTTTGATTTGGCAGAACTGAAAAGTGACATTTGTGTATGTATACATATATATACATATACCCTGCAGTAAATTTGTTTCACTGCTAAATGATCATTGATCATTCTTTGTTGAATATTCATCAATATCGTTTTGCGTTGGTGCAAGCTATATTGAAAAAACCAAACGAAATACCATCTAGGCGGTTAAAAACCCATGAGCCAGCTTGTATTTCGGTAGGTTTTTTGACATTTGGCAGCTTTTCTGACACATTTTTTTCAATTTGACAACTATAAAACAAATTATATTTAAAATAAAAAATATATGGAAATACAAATTTCAAATTTGCCTCTTGTAAGCTTCTGCTTTGGCCGTAAGGGGAAAGAAGAAGTCCGGAAGAAAAATTATACTGCGCACTGGCTTCTCCTTATAACATGGAATACATAGCTATCCCGCCATTTGAGTTTCATAATTTATTTCAGTAATTTAAATTCAAATTTCCAAAAAAATAATTTTTGAAATAGTTATTTTCATTTACTTTGAAGTTTAAAGTCAATCAAATTGTTTTTGAGGGAGTATTTGTCTCTTTTCAACGTACAGAAGAATTGTTTTTGCGCTATTATAACTCTGACGAGTTTTATGGCCGAGCTTCTCTCCCAATTCGAGGTGTGCTCCTTTTGTTTTTCCTACCATTGGACAGTTTTATGCCGGCTCCGAACGGAGTCATATAGGCATGAGGAAAGCAAACCATTTATTTGAAAAAATTCAGCAGCCTTTATATGAAAGCATTCACTGATGCCTTCTCATGATGAATTTCATCAGTGATTCATAAAGGATTCATTTCAGATTTTTACTGCTGGGTATATGTTGTGTATGTTTCTTCTTCTTTTTAGTTTTTTTCAAGTGCAGCCAATTTTCATTATGAGCCGGATTGTTTCAGTAAAAATTTATCTTAACCCAGACCCAGATGTAATAACTGAAATGCCCCTATAGTCGTCATTGTACGTCTTCTACGAGTCGTTTTGGCACGTCGTCAATGACTCGTTTATGTGGCTCGCTAGTGAACTGTTCTTTACATCCACTTACGACTTCGCCGGCAGGTCGCTGGCAAACGAATCTTTCACTAGACCGAGCCGGAATCGAATTCAATTCGAAGTGGTTTGGCAAATTGGGTAAATGACATTTTTATTTATTTATTTTTTTTTGTTCTTAACCCTCTCAATATATGATTAAAATTTAGGGGCCAATTTTTACAACTTTTTTTCGACCCTAATATCCAATATATGTATATATGTATATCGACGCATGAGTAAAAGATCGCCCTATTTTAAAAATTGTTTCAAAAACACCCTATTTCATAATTTGTTGTTTTAAAAACATACTATTTTGCGAACCACCAATACTTTAACACTATCAATATCTTTCGCATATGCGAATGTGTATATATTCCATGGATCGCATCAATATATACTGACCGTGTAACTGGGCACATACATACGTATACTCATAGAGCGAGTTACCGTGGCAGTGATCCAGGTCCGGATAAAAATTTTACATGCAAATGCAACAACAATTTTGTGATCCTGATATTTATCTGGCACATATAAAAACGCAAATACATATGCATAAATGTTTGTGTGTAGAACGTCTTTATGCGTTGGTGGCTTTCCGAAAAACTTACATTTTCAGAGATCTCGGAACAAATCAAAATTTGCTGGAGGTATTGGTTGTTAAATCTGTCAAATTTAAAAAACCAAAACACCAAAAACTGCGCACTATTATCGGGGAAAGGCACGTATAAAAACGAAGTGTTCAAAAACTATCCCTCTTCTTCTCTCTTTTTGATAATATCTACCCTTCCACCTTTAACAAAATACTGTAGATCGCTTCACAAATATAAATAACAAAAAACTTAATGACGAAGCGATCCTCGCAGCTCACATAATTTTAAATATTACAAGTACTTTCTCAGATTGCAAGAGTGTCTTAGGTGAAAGTTCAAGCTATCTAAGTTAACTTAGTAAAAACAAATAAGAACTTTGTGAAGTTAAATAAGTGGCTCTTAAAAATTACGTAAGCACTGTGCTGCTAACATAAATTAGCTGCTAACATGAATTAGACAATGTCATGTCTAACAGGTATTACTCAAGAAAATTTTGATACATTTCCCAAGCTTTGTTTCTGCCGTTGATTTTCACATGGTTTTCAAAGTTCATATAAAAAAAATACCAAAGCTAAATTAGTCAAAACAACCCCTTTTATGGAAGCCTGCCCTTTGGCTTTGTTTTCCAAGGCCGGGTATAAATTGTGTAAGTACTTTGGTAAGTTATACAAGTTTCTTCGGCCCCATACATTTTTTTTTAACTAAGTCAACTGTTTTGGTTTTACTATAGTTTTTTCTCTGTGTGTAAGCCATAACAAATATGCAAAAATTGACAGAAGCAAATTTGTCGAATGCAATGAAGTGAAACTATTTTATGTTTGTACATTTTTAATTACAAATCGTTATCTACGGATTTATAAAGACTTCATATAGATTAAGGATGTCAGAAAGTTTATAATTTTTACAAAATTATTCGAGCTAAATGAAAATATATACATAAATAGATACATATGTATGTAAGTAGTACAAACAGGCCGACGAGAGGGGGGGGCTGAGGGGGTCAATTGCCCCGGGCCCGGGCTTTAGAGGGCCCGGGAATCTCAAAATAATATCCAAGTTTTTGCTTACAGAAAATAAACAAACAACACCTTTAATCACCTTTCGTAGATAGCAATCATTTTAAATTTCAACAAATTTTAAAAATCTCTTAACGTGTCTGCACCCCACTTAAGGAATTTTTGGTTTTTGGCGTCGACTTTGCAGCATAAATTTGAATTCGTTTTCTGTTGCAACAGAAAAATTCGGTATGATGAAAATTCTTATACAGCAATATGGGTATTTCATGGGCCTTTCGGACGATATGTTCGCACGATTTTTTGAACTTTTGAGGCAGAAATATCGCGAAATATTGTCACCTACCCTTTTACACAAACAACAAAACGCCACGGCTTAACACAAAAGGGCAAAACAACAACACTTGGTGACAATAACGAAATATAAATGCACCGACTCTCTCAGTGGAGACGGGGTGGGTACATATAATAAATCAAACACACAAACTAAAACCAACCAAAAATAAATGACCAACAATTTTTTCAAAAATATCCAAAACTATGACAAACAAATGTTTTATGGGTGCACCCGAGGTGAGGTCCAACCGGAAGGTTACGAACCCACTCGCACAGTTCCTGAGCTGCCAGGAACAACTTTAACCCGCCGCCAAATGACTGGGCTCTGGGTGCGGGACGCTAGAAGGATGGGTTACGGAAATCGGGGAACGAAACAAAGAAGCGACAAATGGCACAACTACAACAACAAACAAAATACTTAACCAAGCCGGAGTGTGTTCCGGCTTAAGGATCCCTGCGATGTCCACCACCAATGCTCGCTCCAAATCCACCACCAACTTTTATTCTTCTTTTCCCCTTTCCCTTTTTTTCACACCCTAACTCACACTTCTATTTTTCACAACACCACTATTATATATATTTTCTTTTATACTAAAGCTTCCAACCCTATTATTTTCCTATCTTCTTTTTTTCACAGTTTTATTTAAAATCTTTCTTTTTCAAATCTCCTAAACTCTTTAACACCACTTTCCAAAATTTTCACTAAACTTTTCTTATTTTTTCTACACAAAATCGATCGCACTAAAAAAGGATGTTATCGCACTCGCATACAAGAGTATTCTGACGCGCACCCGCGAGCCAGGCCGAAGGCTGCGCGTCAGCATATACTTTTTTGTATATACCATCAGGCTGTATGTGTGGGTAACCACCCGGTCGCACCGAACCGCTAACCTGTGCGGTCATCACCGATGCCCCGACCAATGATATACAACCACACACACATAAACTGCCTTCATCTAGCGGATGCCTTAATGCACCGCAAAAGGGACGAAAGCAATGACACCCCTTTCTGCGCCTTCCGCGCTCATATTTTTTCTTTATTTACATCCTACATATTTACATATATATGTATAACAATTTGGTGGGGAACTCCGCTAAAAGGCAAAAGCTCGCAACACACTCCGCCAGTACTGCCCATCATGGCAATATCAATTGACTTCATCTGTCGCCGCTAGGGTGCGCTCTCCGTTGGGAACAAAGGATAAAAGGTAAAAAGGTAAATAAACAAAACAAATGAAAATTTGCTCTGCCAGTGCATATATACATAGTGGGAGTAGCAAAGAGAAAAATATTTTGTCGCGATCAGACCGCGACAACTCCACCCTTTCCTCGTGAAAGAAGGAAACTTCCTTCTTTGGCCCTAATGCTACCTATCCCGATACGGCCTTAAATCCCTCACATTCCAGGTTCCTTTCTCCCTATCATTCTCATCTACTAAAACATATGTCCAAGGAGATACCCTCTTCTTAATCACAAAAGGCCCTACATACTTAGGCGCTAACTTCGCTGCAAAATAATTAGCCGCATCGGACAACGCAAAATTCTTCCTCCACACTAACTCTCCTGGCAGATATTGTACATCCCTTCTCCTGAGGTTATACTGTTTAGCTAACTTAGCTCCTGCCTGCTCCAACTTCAATCTTATGTCTGCTCTAATCTCCACTAACTTCCTAGCTCTCTCCTCGCAATTCAATGGTTCCTGCTCTCCTAAGGACCTTATATAACCCTGACTACCTTCAAGCACCATGTCCCGACCAAAGTTAACAAAGTATGGTGTAACTCCTAACACCTCATGCTGTGATGACCTAATGCAACACGCTACCTTCGCTAATTGCTGATCCCATGACCTCTGGTTCTCCGAAACATAAGCCCTAAGCGTAGTCTTAATAATTTGATTAATCCGTTCCGCTGGATTAGCCTGCGGGTGGTAATGCGCAGTATATCGCAACTGGACGCCGTAGACACCGCAGAGACCCTGAAGCTCACGACTCTTGAACTGGGGTCCATTATCACACACAACGGAATTCGGAACGCCAAACAATAGAAAAACATCATTTTCAAGAAATTTACAGACACTCTTCGCAGTCGCAGTGCGCAAAGGAAACAACAATGGAAACTTCGAAAAATAATCCACAACCGTAAGAATATATTGGTAACCTTGAGTCGACTTTACCAAAGGACCAACCAAATCAACACAGATCATCTCCCACGGTTCAACTTCCTTAGACCTCTCTATCATTCCCCCAGCTGGCTGTTTATTATCAGGCTTTACCTGCTGACATGTCTTACAAGTTCGAACATACTTAGCAACATCGGATTTCATTCGCGGCCAATAAAACTTCTGAGCAACTCTAGCGAACGTTTTCCTCACACCCATGTGTCCTGCTAACGGACTATCATGGCAACTCTTCAAAACATTTTCTCTCTGAGAATTTTCGATAACCATTTTCCATTCGGGCCCCTCCCCGTAAATGGATGGGTATGGAGGTTTAACATATTTGTAAAGGACACCATCTTCTACTCTCCACGCAGGGTACGACAAAGGATTCTTTGACACCGATTCAATCATTTTCGTTATCCAAGGGTCCGACGTAGAAATTTCAAAAATAACAGGAACATTTCTCGACAACAAATCTGGAACAACATGTTCTTTCCCTTTCCTATGGATAATCTCGAAATCATATTGCTGAAGCTTCAATGCCCAACGAGCCAGTCTACCACAAGGATCTTTCAACCTATTCAACCAAATCAGGGAATAATGATCAGTGATAACTTTAAACTTTGTCCCTTCGATGTATGGTCGCAACTTCTCGACCGCCCACAGGACCGCCAAACATTCCTTTTCTGTGGTGGAATAATTTTTCTCACCTTTATTCAGGGACCTACTCAGATATGCTATCACCTTCTCACCGTCTTCAAAGTCTTGGGTCAACACAGTTCCTATACCAAAGTCTGACGCATCCGTTTGTATAATAAAGGGCCTATCAAAATCTGGGCAACTTAAAACGGGCGCCGTAACTAAACGTTCCTTAGCTTCTCTAAAACTCCTATCACATTCTTCGCTCCAAATGAACTTCTTATTCTTCTTAGTTAACTCGGTGAGAGGCCTAACTAACTTTGAAAAATCTTTGATGAATCTACGGTACCAGGACACTGTACCTACAAAAGATCTCACTTGCTTAACATTTCTCGGGACTTCTATCCTAACCATTGCCTCTACCTTTTCAGGATCAACATGTAGGCCGTGTCTATCTACGACATAACCTAAGTACTTTAACTCAGGCCTACAGAAACTGCATTTCTCTCTATTGAGTTTTAATCCTGCCTCAGCTAATCTATCCAAAACCTCTTTCAGAATTTCCAAATGTTTTTCAAACGTTTTTGTTACGATGAGTATATCATCCAAATATACAAAAACATGGGGCTCTAACTCTGGTCCTATGACCGAATCTATAAATCTCTGCCACGTTGCAGGCGCATTATGTAAACCGAATGGCATTCTCTTAAATTGGAAAAGACCTCTACCTGGCACCGTGAATGCTGTATAGGGCCTAGAACTCCTCTCTACTGGTATTTGCCAGTAAGCAGACTTGATGTCTAAACTTGATAAAAATTTCGCATCCCTCAGCTTATCCATGGTCGCCGACACATAAGGAAGGGGGTAACTATCCTTCTCGGTACACTTATTCAGAACTCGATAGTCTACACAAAACCTATATGTACCGTCTTTCTTCCTTATCATGACCACAGGGGAAGCCCATGGACTATGAGACGTCTCAATGACACCCTTGCTGAGCATATCCTTCAACTCCTCGTCCATACGCGACTGTATGGTAGGCGATACCGGATAGTATCGCTGCTTCACAGGCTCAACTCCTGCCTTTATTCTTATCCTATGCTCAACAAGATGGGTTCGACCTAACCCGTCTGCCATAGTCTCAAAAGCATTCCCAACTAATCTACCTAAAGCTTCAGATTGCCTAGTATCTAATTCACTGTGGTCCATGATCGCTACCGACGCCTCCTGTTCCGGTCGAGAAAACGACCATACCCTGCCCCTCAGATCCGGGGTTATACCCGCCTTGGTCCAGAAATCTACACCAAGAATAAGAGCATGAGGTATACCAGGAACAATAAGACAATCTACGAGGACCGACTTGCCCTCCACCAGAATTGGTAACGAAATAGAACCTAACGCTGATACTCGACCACCATCCGCCAAAGTAATTTGAGGGATATTTACCGATGAAGAAATTCTGATGCCATACGCTTGTAACATACTCCAACCAATACGACCAATAACTGTACGAGAAGCTCCAGAATCCAACAATGCTCGAAAAGAGAAACCAAAAACCGACACATCGATATGTGGACGCTGATCATGGCCGCTTGCCACCAACGAATAACCCATATAAGAAACAACTCGACGATCCCCTATTATAGCCAGCTGGGAGTTAGCAGGATTACTAACTCCTGTTAGACCACCTGACCTGCCGTCCCAGGTGTCTAATTCGCGTTTCCCGAACTGTTTGAACCACCATTGGAATTTGTATTCGACCCTGAATCTGATCTGAAGGGGTTTGAAGACCGCCTTCCCTCTGGACCAGACCTACCACCACTTTGGGTACCACTAGGCTTTGCTGTACACACCGGACAGCCCCGCTTCATGGCACCAATCCTACCGCATCCAAAGCACTTGATTGTTTTCCTACAATCTGCCGAAACATGACCAAATCGCTTGCAATTGAAACACCTAGTATTCGGCCCATACCTATTCCTCGGACTGGTTGCCGACTGGTTCACTGACGCAGCCTCACCACCAACAGACATGTATGCCAAGTCTGGCTCCAACAAACCTCTAGCCCGATGGTTTGGAGGGGGTACAAATGCATCAACCGACGACCTAACCGCTTCCAATTTCCTTCCCAAAGCAACTAACTCTGAAATCGAACCAGGTGTAACTAGTCCCAATTGGGTCTGGTAGAATGGTAAAAGGTTCGCCCTAATTATTCCCAACATCCTACTCTCAGAAATTGGTTCTTGTAACCTTCCAAACATAATCCTCATCGCAGCCACATATACTCCAATTGACTCATTTGCTCCCTGAGTCCTTCTTCGAATTTCCGACATTAAAAGGTCATCATAATTAGGGGGAAGAAATTCCAATTTTAATTCACGCACTAATTCTTCCCATGTAGCTATCGAACGCCTAATCGACCTAAACCACAACAAAACTTTACCCGAAAATAAATCAACCGCACCTCTAAGTAACTGAGACTTAGCAACGCCGCGTGCCTCGCTAAGCTCATCAACACGTTCCAAAAATGCATATAACGACAATCCCGACCTTTCTCCATCGAATTTCAGGTTCCATTTAGCCAGATTCGGTGGCTCTTGCGAAATCCTACTAACTAGTTCTACTCCCTCAGAATGCACTACTGGCACTGGTCTCACATCTGGTCCCGGTGAGACCACTTGCCCTGGTGATGTGCCACTGGGTTGCTCACCCTGTTCTGACTCCTGTTTGTCGTCGTTTATCTCCTCCAAATAACCCAGCATCAAAATTATCCTGTTCCTTATATCCGCCTGTGACGCCATATCGTCATCATTTTCGGGTTTAGCCCTACCGATCCTATTCAAACACCACTCCAATTTTGTGGTCGCCTTAATACCATCTGATGGCTTTCCTCCATTATTAAGACCCGAAACTAACTTCCCTATCTCTATTATTTTTGCCTCTACCGCAACTTTATCTTCCTCAAAAGTGAACGGATAATCCTTAAACAAGTCTACAGACCCACGACGTTCAACAGCCCGCGATGCCCTTAACGATTTCCGCATTGATTCCACCGATGCTACTGCTAGTCCGCGTGCCTCCATCTCGTAAGCCAATTCTTCCTGGGACAATCGATTGATCTCCATTTTATTTCCAGCTATTTAAAAAATTTCCAACGCAAAAAAAAATTCTATATAAAATTTCCAACTTAGAGAGAAGAATTTATCGCCGCCAAACCCAATCGTAAAAATTACCAAAAAAAAAATTTAAATAACCAATACCAAAAATCTAAGTAAAACCTAAGTTGCAAACTCGAACTTTAACTAAAATTTTCACCAAATTTAAATTTAATAACCCAAAAAATTCGAAACCAAAAAAAAACTGGGTTAAAATTCACTCCTAAATATTGCAAAATTAAAAAAAAAATTTCAACACTAACAAATTCGCACGAATAAAAAGTTTTCCTTCGATTAGGAGAAAAAAAAAATTGCAACAACCAATTTCCACAAAAATGTAAAAAAAATCAATGAAGAAAAAAAATTTTCCTGCTATTAACCCAATTGAAAATAATAAATATGCCGCAAAATTAAAAATTTAACCCAAAAACTGCAATTCCCAAATCTAAACTAGACACCCTAGTATTTTCCAAGCCTCTAAACTTTTAGCTCCACCCTAGCACTGGCGCAGCAAATTTGGGAGCTATAACAAAAAACAATAGAGCCTGTCACACAGTAATAAAAACAACACCAACAGCACTACCTACTGGGACAACACCAACAATAGCTTACGTACCTTTTATAATGTGTATGTATGTATACACCAGCCGCTCTCGCTGACCGCAGGTAAATGTACGTAAATATGTATATACGAATATACGTGTAAAATGCAAATTACAAACTTAACAGTAGGGTGGCCAGTAAAAAAAAACTATTTAATAAAAAATGTAAAACTAGAGTAAAACACCAAAGCAAAATATTTTATTGATTTATAATTCAAAAAAGATGTATATATGTAGGTATGAAATGAAAGTATGGATCTTTGCCCTTGACTCCTTTATGTGTGTATGTGTATGTACTTCAGTATGGGCTCCCTTGAAACCTTCTTCTTCCACTCCGATATATGTATCTCTTCCAAATATTTACTGATCGACCGCTAATATTATATGGGTATATGTTTCCTGTATGTTTATTTAATTAACGTACATAAAAAAATTTTAACTCGGGAAATTTTTAATGAAAAATATGGCTCACCCTAATGAGAACTTGACCGAAACGACTTTTTGCGTGTTGTTGTACGCAATGGAAATTTTTTCTTTGGCTATTACCGCGACCTAACGCAATTTATATAAGTTAATATGTATTTATATATATTTATACGTATGTATATATTACTACCTGCTGTTTTCCTTCTGTTACCCTTTTTACCTTGCAAGTATGTAGGTGTGTATGTATGTATATTTTCTAGAGAAAAAAAAACTCCTCGTTTGCGACAAACTCCGACTTGACCAACTTACACTTGTGAATACCAACAAAAATTCTCGGCTCTCCGATTCTCCTAAGTAAGAAAATAAATAAAACAAAAAAAAATTGATCGGCAGAATTATTCTTGTAAAGTAGGCAAAAAGATCACAAAAACCGACAAGCACAGAAAAATATACCAACAACACAGTACCTATGTATATACACTGCTACCAAAAACAACACTTCGTAGAATTTTTCTTTTCTCACAAAAAAAAAAAACAATTTACCAACTCTTTAAGGGTATTCATTTAAGAGTATAAGTTTATAAAGTGTAAATTTCTATGAGTTTACACACACTGTTATATGAACGCACCTAATAATTTTTTTTCGCATCAGCTGTGCTATTGTAAAAATTTATTTAAAACTATATCTACATATATTAAAGACATATATTAAAATATGCCAAAAATAAGTGAGAAATCCAAATTAAAACGACTTTACAAGGAAATTTTTGTAAATGACTTACTGATGCTAGAGGTTTCTGTTGCGCAAGGTTGCTTTTTTCGAGTTTACAGCGTTTACACACTGAAATGTGCGCGTAAATTTCTCAACCATGCGTAAATGATTTTCCATACAAAATTTGACAGTTCGTTTACAAACTTTATAAATTTACAAGTTTACACACTTTACGAGGCATTTATAAGGTTAAATGAATACCCTTTTTATTTTTTTTGTTGCCCCACGTTAGGCGCCAATTTGTCACCTACCCTTTTACACAAACAACAAAACGCCACGGCTTAACACAAAAGGGCAAAACAACAACACTTGGTGACAATAACGAAATATAAATGCACCGACTCTCTCAGTGGAGACGGGGTGGGTACATATAATAAATCAAACACACAAACTAAAACCAACCAAAAATAAATGACCAACAATTTTTTCAAAAATATCCAAAACTATGACAAACAAATGTTTTATGGGTGCACCCGAGGTGAGGTCCAACCGGAAGGTTACGAACCCACTCGCACAGTTCCTGAGCTGCCAGGAACAACTTTAACCCGCCGCCAAATGACTGGGATCTGGGTGCGGGACGCTAGAAGGATGGGTTACGGAAATCGGGGAACGAAACAAAGAAGCGACAAATGGCACAACTACAACAACAAACAAAATACTTAACCAAGCCGGAGTGTGTTCCGGCTTAAGGATCCCTGCGATGTCCACCACCAATGCTCGCTCCAAATCCACCACCAACTTTTATTCTTCTTTTCCCCTTTCCCTTTTTTTCACACCCTAACTCACACTTCTATTTTTCACAACACCACTATTATATATATTTTCTTTTATACTAAAGCTTCCAACCCTATTATTTTCCTATCTTCTTTTTTTCACAGTTTTATTTAAAATCTTTCTTTTTCAAATCTCCTAAACTCTTTAACACCACTTTCCAAAATTTTCACTAAACTTTTCTTATTTTTTCTACACAAAATCGATCGCACTAAAAAAGGATGTTATCGCACTCGCATACAAGAGTATTCTGACGCGCACCCGCGAGCCAGGCCGAAGGCTGCGCGCCAGCATATACTTTTTTGTATATACCATCAGGCTGTATGTGTGGGTAACCACCCGGTCGCACCGAACCGCTAACCTGTGCGGTCATCACCGATGCCCCGACCAATGATATACAACCACACACACATAAACTGCCTTCATCTAGCGGATGCCTTAATGCACCGCAAAAGGGACGAAAGCAATGACACCCCTTTCTGCGCCTTCCGCGCTCATATTTTTTCTTTATTTACATCCTACATATTTACATATATATGTATAACAATTTGGTGGGGAACTCCGCTAAAAGGCAAAAGCTCGCAACACACTCCGCCAGTACTGCCCATCATGGCAATATCAATTGACTTCATCTGTCGCCGCTAGGGTGCGCTCTCCGTTGGGAACAAAGGATAAAAGGTAAAAAGGTAAATAAACAAAACAAATGAAAATTTGCTCTGCCAGTGCATATATACATAGTGGGAGTAGCAAAGAGAAAAATATTTTGTCGCGATCAGACCGCGACAATATTGTATCGTTTTATGATAGAAGGAAAGATTTAGGCCACAGCTAATGATTAAAGTATGTTAGCGACAGAAATTTAGTTTAATGCCTCTGTTTTAGCCACTTAAACTGCGTTCCGGACGCTACAAAAACACGTCCATTTTTTTTTAAGTGGCTAAAACAGAGGCATTAAGCTAAATTTCTGTCGCTAACATACTTTAATCATTAGCCGTGGCCTAAATCTTTCCATTTATCATAAAACGATACAATATTTCGCGATATTTCTGCCTCAAAAGTTAAAAAAATCGAGCGAACATACCGTCCGAAACGCCCAGAAAATGCCCATATATGTACGTGTATGTATGTATGTAAACAGCGATACGCCGAAACAAACGAAGCTTGCGAAGTTAAAATTTGCTTTGGTGCTTCGTACAGTTGAATTCGATTGCTGTTTCACTAAAGCGTTCAGCAGAATCAGTCTTTTGATATACCAAATTCCTACCAACAAATATTTGTATTCCAATTTAAAGAAATTTATTTCATACAAATAAGGCAATATGTATTTAAGCAGAATTCATTCAGACCTATGCACTATGGTTCAAAATCGAAATATTGAGGAATTAAACCCAATTATCGACTTTTGATTTTCCAAAAAAAAAAATAATTACCTTTTACTACACATTAATGTAGTAAATAAAAAATAAAAAAAATAATGTCAACTGGCTATCACTTGTTTGTCAGAAAGCTTTCAAAGTCTTGGTTTCGATTTTTGTATTCGTAAAAAAGATGTTACTCAAATTATATAAAAATCTCAAGTGGTGATAAAAAGCTAAGGAATTTGAATAAAGTGTGTTTATAAAATGGAAAATATTCATAAAGGTATGTAAAGAACAACAAACTTTTTCTGAAACAAAATAATCGTTAATATATTTTTGAGTTTAAATAAGCCGTGTTGTGTTTTGATTTTTGTGAGTTTTTTCTGTGTTAAATAGAATATAAATAAGTTGGATCAAATAAGATCAATACAAATTATATATGTTTTTACAGTTAATAGTGTCCTCTTTAATGCAAATGTTATTTTATCTGCGGGAGTTTGCAAGCGAGGCTACAATTTCACTTTTTTCAGAGCAAAGTAAACTTCGAAAATGGCGATACTTTACAATTTTATATTGATAATAATAAAAATATAAAACTCATTTATATATAGGGTTTAAAAACCTAATAATTTCCCTTGAAAATAACGTTAAATTTTTTCGGATATCTTCTTTAGTACCTGAGATATTGTTATTTTAATTTCATTAACTTGCTAAAAAAATAAAAAACTTTAAAATTTCCTATCGCAAAGTTAATGAACTTAAAATAACAATATCTCTAAAACTACACGTAGCATCGAAAATCTGACTTCAGATTCAGATTCACCGTATCGGAAACCTTCAGAAAAGTAAAGTTTTATCTCTATTTGAAATTCAACCTAAATTTACAGTTTCCACTATGTATGGCAGCAGCAGCGAAAAATGGGCGTGGCTCGCCCATTTTCGTCATGAGACATTACTTTTACCTTTAAATACCCTATGAAAAGTTTTAGACCGATATCTTAACTGTAACTATTTTATTCCTCAAAAACTGAATTTTGAACCATAGTGCTATGGTCCCATGGACAATATTACTCAGTATGACCCATGGATTCGGAAACTGGATGTGCCTTTTGAACAATACATTTGACCCACCCTAATATGTACATATATTTCTATGTAAACATATTTACTTGATCTGTATTAATGTATAGATAAAATAAAGTTCGTGACTATATATTCATTGAATTTTGATTTTGAGAATTTGTTCATTTAGTATGGGGGCCCGTAGTTATTTTGACCCCGGGCCCGGATTTTCTCTCGGCGGCCCTGAGTACAAATCCTCGTCACTCTTGATAACAGATTTGGCATGACTTTGTTCCGCTCAGAAGCTGCCTGATTATACGGATTATACTTTTCAAATGTGGCTTGGTTGGTCGACAGATTCTAAACCAACATACCCCTATCGTATTCATCTACAATAATATAATACAATGGCGCTATTATAACTCTGACGAGTTTTATGGCCGAGCTTCTCTCCCAATTCGAGGTGTGCTCCTTTTTGTTTTTCCTACTAATTGGGTGGACCTACAGTTTTATGCCGGCTCCGAACGGTGAAAGCATTTTTTGTGAGAGGCTTTTTCAATGCAGAAATACTCTCGGAGGGTATGCCGCCCACTGCCGAGAGGTGACCGCTGCTCTTAAAAAAGCCAATAATTGGATTTTTACTAATTAGAAAAATTGTTTTGGTGTTTGGCTCGGACCGTGGTTTGAACCCGAGACCCCTGGCATAGCAGGCGAGCACTCTACCCACTGCACCACAGCAGCCACAACATCTACAAACCAACAGTAAAAAAGTATCACTAAAGTTCAATATAACTAGGCTGACCATCCGTTCTGTTTTTTGAGGGACCGTTCTGTTTTTCAGACGTCCGTCCCTCGTATTTTTGTTTTTTCGGAAAACCTCAAAATGTTCTGTTTTTTTCCTAGTGTCCCTCATTTGTCCCTCATTTATTTATTTTGAGGCATATTCATAGTATTGATAAAATCTGATTTTAAGTTAGTTAAAATGAATATTTTATTTTGACTATGAATATTCCCCTTTTTGTTTGAAATCTGTTTTATATTAAAAAGGTTGAGGTAGCAGCCCTTTTTCTCATCAGAATTTAAGTAGTTATCGATAATAACTACCATCCTCATTGACTATATGTTTGTTGGAATGTAATTTTTGTGGCTGCTGTGTGGCAAATTAATTTGAAAGAAATTGGTTAATCGGATTAAAATTGATTTGTGGACATTAAACTAAGTTACCAAATTCTTTTTTATCGTAGCATTATGCTTGCTTTATTGTAGATACCTATAATTAAACTTACAAATTTGCTTATTTTTGTTAAAACAAAAAGTCTGAAGAGTATGTGAATTACATATGTTTGTAAGCCTATTATTTGATGAATAAATATTTTTTACGATTTCAAATTTCATAAATATACATATGTTCGTACTTATATCATTTGAAATTTTGTCCCTCATTTTCGATTCATATTTATGGTCAGCCTAAATATAACTAATCTTTAATGTACCACTATACGAGTATAATGGCATTGGATTTCGGGTTGATTTCAAGTTCGAATTGTAAATGCATAACATACAACACTACAAAGCAAACAGTAAAGTTGAAGAAAGTTTCACCAGGGTTTGAAATTGCTTAGCTACTTTTGCTGCATTTGCTTTTGCTTTGCTTTTGCTAACGAAAAGTAAATTAGCAAACTCGTCCAGCCAAGTATTCAGCTGAGCCGTGTTTGCTTGTATAGTTAAGCAAAGCAACGCGATTTGGGGGATTTCATTTTACTTCCAGCAATTAGTTGTGTCTTTGCATTTTTTCTGCTTTTGCTTATTTTGCTGAAACGATTTGTTTACGCATATTTCGATTTTTTATACATATTTACTTATGTGTATGTATGTATGTACACATAATATGTATGTATGTCCATTTGTAAACATCTTTTCATGTTGAATTTTGCTTAAAAACTAGTTTCAGCAAAATAAGCAACTGTAAGCAAAAATTTACTACTCAACTAATTGCTGGAAGTAAAAGCAACCCTCTCAAATTGAGTTGCTTGGCTTAAGAGCCTATACACACTTGCGACTCAATCGATTTGGTTGAATTGGACTGTTGTATTCACACTACTCCAACTATTTAGTCGAATCGGTGGCAGCTATTCACACTAGAGACTAAATAGTCGTGCGATTGACAATGACATAGTGTTGCCAATGTTCACATTTTACTCAGCAAATTTTACATTAGTGGTCTTCATATAAAGTGTTGAAGTATTAAATTGTTAAAGTTTATCTGCATTCTTACGTGAAAGCACCTTCTTGTCAGCTGTCAACTTGATTAATAAATAAAAAACAATAAAATAAACAAAAAGTGCAAACATTGTTTGGCTTTGTTTCTTATTAAACTAGCAACTAGCTGTCAAGTAAATGAAAAGAGAAAAACGGAAGGAATTACGCTCATAAAGGCGAAACGAACAGAAGTACAAGAAACGGAAAAATAGTAAAAATCAGCCATTAATAATTTTCATGAAATTTCATTTTCATTATTTCTATTTTAAAATGCGATTAATGACATTTGAAGAGAACAACAATATCAAGAAACATATGAAAACGGAAGTAAATATCCTTAGTTAGATAATTCTTGTCTATAACTACACCATTTCCAGATGGATTTTAGAAAGGGGAAATTGGATCTTAGAAATGTCAATTGGATTTTAGAAAGGGGAAATTGGATTTTAGAAATGTCAATTGGATTTTAGAAAGGGGAAATTAGATTTTAGAAATGTCAATTGGATTTTAGAAAGGGGAAATTAGATTTTAGAATAGCCAAATGGATTTTAGAAAGGGAAAATTGGATTTTAGAAATGTCGATTTGATTTTAGAAAAGGGAAATTGGACTTTAGAAACTGTAAATTGGATTTTTAAAAATTTATATAATTATTAATTTATACTTTCATACGCAATAAAGAATTTCTATTCGAAAAATTCTGTGTAAAATTTATTTTAAACGCACATTCTTAAATCCAATTCACGCTTTCAAAAATCCAATTTTGTTTTCTAAAATCCTTTTAACGCTTTCTAAAATCCAATTGACATTTCTAAAATCCAATTTCCCCTTTCTAAAATCCAATTGACATTTCTAAAATCCAATTTCCCCTTTCTAAAATCCAGTTAACGCTTTCTAAAATCCATCTGGAAATGGTGTAGTTAATAAGAAACGAACCTTTTGTTTTTAAATATTTTGAAAATATTAATTGAAATATTCAATCTCTACAATTTACCAAAAGTGAATTAAAAGTAGTGCTGTCAGCATGGCAACTCTTTCCACTGCGAATATCACTGTTGTTGTTGTAGTCGTTCGACTAAATTGTCTCAAGTGTGAATACGTAGAAGGGCGCCTTGCTGATCAAGCAGTTGTACAACTGTTTCAGTTGGAGTGAAATTGGGCTGCAAATCCAACTGTTTCAGTTGTACAACTAATTGAATGTAGTGTGAATGCTTCCATACATTCCCATGCAAATCAACATTCGACTAAATCGATTGAGTCGCAAGTGTGTATAGGCTCTAACTATACAAGCAAACACGACTCAGCTGAAAACTGAAGCGAATGATTCGTGTTTTCGTTTTTGGCTCGGCTGAATTCAGCAATAAGCAAAAAACATCGGCTATTGCTGTTTTGCAGCAAGCAAATTCAAACCCTGAGTTTCACAATTAAAGAAGAAGAGAATAACTGGTGGTGAATGGAGAGAAGATGAATAGAACTTTGTCATGGGAAGAAAAAGGAAAAAAGATTTTTTCTAGCTTTGCTATGTAGTCATAATGCTAGCCACACACATTACAATTTTTTATACAACTTGAGCATGTTGCGCTGGAAATCGCAACGTTTTTGGGGCTGTTGTATGAAGTTGTGTATCGGTTGTACGAAAAATCAAAAAGTTTTGATTTTTTGGCAAGTTGTACAACTTGGTTGCATCGTTTGGGGGCATGTTGTTCAACATTTCATTTTATGAGAATTCTTGAAGTGAACACATCAAATTAAAATAAGTAAAAATAAGCGAATTCAACACAAAAAATATAAATATTGGTAGAATAAATAACGCAAAATGGAAAGCTCGCAGGAACCAATTTTTGCAATTTTTTCCCTTTTAATTAATCGTACTTTTGCTACGTTCTTCTTCTTCCTTATTCATCTTCACTCAAAGTAATTTTTTACAAAATGAGATTGTACAACAAGGTTGTACAATAAATTGCACCGTATGTAGGCAAACAGTCAAACTCGATTGCAACCGAGTTGGGTCAACGGTCGCACCGTGTATGGCTACGGTAAAAGAAGGAAAAAAGCGTCTTTATATGAGTTCAATTGGAGTGTTTTATGACTCTTATTCAGGTTCATATGATGTATTAAATTAGTTTCATATCGTGCGACCAGCTTAACAAAATAAATACATACATTTCGGACTCCAAAATTAGCTCACAATTAGTTTGAATGCTCCGGTTTAGGATTGCTTTCTGACTCTTTTATGACCCGGAATATTTGCTGTGAAGTTGTAATCGTGTAAGATTGTAGTGTTTTTAAAGCTATCTAAATAGTTGCTCGACAAGATGTACATACATAGGTATTCCTCGGTGATAATTCCTTTCTGAGGTGTACGCTTGCAAAAATTTTATTTCTCGACGCGGAAATACAGTTAACCTTATTTTTTACGTACATATTTCATAATATGAATATGAAAGCTAAATTCAATGCTGCAAAAGTCTATTTATTTTCATACATTTTCAATACATTTATGATATGAAATATTCCTAAACATTTGCAAGCGTTACCTTTTTAACTCACTTAAAGAAAGAAAAATAAATATTTTTCACCAACTACACCATTTCCAGATGGATTTGAGAAAGTGTTTAATGGATTTTGGAAATGTCAATTGGATTTTAGAAAGGGGAAATTGGATTTTAGAAAGGGGAAATTGGATTTTAGAAATGTCAATTGGATTTTAGAAACGTCAGTTGGATTTCAGAATGTGCGTGTAAAATAAATTTTACACAGAATTTTTCGAATAGAAATTCTTTATTGCGTATGAAATTATAATGTACATATAATATAATAATAATATATAATACAATGGCGCTATTATAACTCTGACGAGTTTTATGGCCGAGCTTCTCTCCCAATTCGAGGTGTGCTCCTTTTTGTTTTTCCTACTAATTGGGTGGACCTACAGTTTTATGCCGGCTCCGAACGGCGAATGCATTTTTTGTGAGAAGCTTTTTCATGGCAGAAATACTCCCGGGGGGTATGCCGCCCACTGCCGAGAGGTGACCGCTGCTCTTAAAAAATCCAATAATCGGATTTTTACTAATTAGAAAAATTTTTTTTTTGGTGTTTGGCTCGGACCGTGGTTTGAACCCGAGACCTCTGGCATAGCAGGCGAGCACTCTACCCACTGCACCACAGCGGCCACTCCCGCGCCTTTCAAGTGCCCCAAAATTTTTTTTTGCTAATAGTTACTAATGGAATGCCCAACAACATCATACAAAAGCGCCATGCGACCGTGGTCCAGAACATAAAAATTGCGAATAATGTTTGCAAAAAAAATTATTTGCAAAAATAAGAAATGCAGTTTGCTAGAAGATGTCATCTTTTATATATATGTAAAAATTTAGGAAAATCGGTTTGACCAATCGTGAGAAAATCGGCAAAAACTGAGGAACTTCGAAAAGTGTTGATAGCCATAACTTGGAAAATAATTCGAATTTCGAAAAAGCGTTAAATACGTATTTTTTTTTAAGCGTTGTGAGCCATACTACCCACTTTCATTAAAATACATGGCCGTCGAAAAAATTTTAGGTGGCCCACTTCAAAAAATTCAACTCAGTTTCTAAAGTCCAATTTCCCTTTTCTAAAATCCAATTGACATTTCTAAAATCCAATTTTCGCTTTCTAAAATCCAATTTCCCCTTTCTAAAATCCAATTGACATTTCCAAAATCCAATTTCGCCTTTCTAAAACCCAATTGACATTTCTAAAATCCAATTTCCCCTTTCTAAAATCCAGTTGACGCTTTTTAAAATCCATCTATAAATGGTGTAGTAACCGTTACCAGAAATAATTTTCAATTTGAGCTCGGCTATTGTACAAAACTCTGAAATATTCCAAACAGAAATAAAACAAGCTACGGTGGTAAATTCGATTTTACACAAATATGTACATTTTTCAAGGCAAAAAAAACAAAACGTTTGAAAAGTACATATGTATTTATTTGTCATTCTTTTTTTACAATTCTATACTTTGTCCATTTTTTACCTGCCGTAATAAACATTTAAAACTAATGCATTTAATATGCGCTATCACTGCATAATTTCAGGCGTTAAAACCATTAGCGTAACTGCAGAGTTACAAATAATATTTCATAACAGCTTCATGTGTAAATAGGAATTTTATTGCGGTAGCAAGCCATTAGCTGCAACGGCAACGAAAAAGCTGAAAATACCAATTAATGGATTTTTGATACACAATCAACTATGTAATAGGCAAAAAACTCGTGTGCGCCTGACGCTATGCAATATACATATTTATTTTTGCTGAATTTTATTTTATATTGAATTTGACATTTTTTGTTAGTTCCTTAATATAAATTGTGCAACGTTATTAAAAAGTTTTTTAAATATGATTTTATGCTCGCGAATAGCGTCGAATAAAAAAGCAAAAATGCTTTTGGCAGCGAATATGTTGTACTAAATATTTTATTGCTTAAATTCTGCTTGGTGAATATTGTTTCTCATTGAATGTGATCAAATTTCTAGTAAACCAGCAAATAATGTATTACCATACTCTAGCTTAAAGTCCCTTGTAGAATTAATCTACTTTCAGGCGCATACATTTGATTTTTCTATTTGATGCGTATTTTATAAGCATTTTCCAATCACAAACATTTTGCAAAAATTCCTGAAAAAAAAAAGAAAAAAATGCGAATAATGTAAAACATATGCATAGACTGTCACTGACCGAGACATAGCTCGTTGCATACTTTAAGGGGCGCACACGCAGAAAATTACTTGTATGTACATGTGCATACCTATACAATTTATTTATACAATTCACTCTTTTTTTGGCCAAATTTATACGCATTCAGTGCCAAAGGCAATGCAAAAAAATAGGCTTTCTTAAAAAAGAAAAAAAAAAAAATAAATAATTAAGTGAAGTAAGCGCCTTAACTTATGCTTTACCGCCAGCGTTTCACCATAAGCAAGTGTACATGCAAACAAACAAAGGCTTCTAGCAAATTGGAATGTAATCTCACTGTAACCGACAAACAAATTTAAAGGTAAAGGCTTATCGACACGCTGACAACGGCATTTGGCACAGAGAGTAGCAATTTGTGCGGGTACAAAGAGAAACGGTTGAACGAATGTTAAGGTCAACTACTGCGCTAAAGATGCTTGGGCTGGAGGCCGGAAAAAGAAATAAATATTTTTTGATACCTTAATTGAATTTATTTGTCAACACGTCAATGGCCAAAGATATGCCACAAAGGAGGTGGAGTGAGAAAGAGAGAAAATGAGCATGAGAAAAAGGGTGGCTCTTTGCTTTTGTTGTTTAAACGCCTAAAGGTAGGCAATACAAGTTGACCTTTCGGTTGTCAACCCTGACAATTGACAATTGAAAGTTTTTCCATTTAAATTTACTTGTAATACTTTGAATTAACTTGCTCGAATTGCATAGTCAAAGGCTCTAAGCTCATTCTCGAATTTCTTCAAGTTTTCTCAAGCGTGTTATTCTGCGCGCATTGTCGCTATTTTGAATGGCATTTACCAAATTTAGTCTATACAACTTTTAATTAAAAACTAGAAAGGATTATGTTAAAGTGGAATATCTTTAATTAAATACAAGTTGTGTTAATAGTAAATGAATAAATTTTCATTTAACGAGCACGAATTTGCAATTGAATATTCTCACTTATGCTTTTGTATTTGCAATTATAAATGGTGTAGATTTCAAAGGAATAATTTATTACTAGGAGTTCCCGCTACTGTCGAAAATCGACAGTTTTCTAGTAGTTCCATAATGCAAAAATATTTTTAACTTTATGATATTTTTTATTAAAATTTATCTTTATTTGATTCAAAACCCATTTGTAGTTCAAGCACGTATTTTCCAATCGATTTTAATGAAAATCAAAACGGATATATTCTCAGGAATTCCCTTTCTAATGATGGTCTAACTTTTAAAATCGGTTCAGTGGAATCGCCAAAAGGTCGCGGACAAAATTCATGTTAACGTATTAATATATAGATTTTGTTTTATTTCTTTGAAACTAGTAACTCATAGCCTAAATCATTGCCATGCGATATTTGAGATACAAAAAAAAACAAAAAATAAAAAAAACTCGAAATAAAAAAATCATAAATAAATCTTTCTGAATTCATTCACACAAAAAGAAAAAGAGATAACGTCACAGTTGTGACATAGTACGATTTACTTAACTCAAGTGCATCTAATCGCATATTCCACATAAGTAAATAAATAAGTGCGCACAACAACTTAGCTCAATCACAATTACATATGTACACATTTCCAATCATTAAGCCAATTCAATATTGTTCATAACAAATTTCTGTGGAGATAAATCTCAAACAAAATCCATTGCTTATTCAATCTTGAGCAGCTCAATCTGTTGGCTTAGCATTTAATACAAATCCATGCGACAAGTTTAGTTTTGCTTGCTGCAGCATTGGCATTCTATGATGATGGACATATGTATGTATGTATGTATATGCATAGATCAATGCACAAACCTACGCAAACGTTGCGGTATTACAACCGTTATGGCTTTACATACATACATATATGTTTATTTATGACATTTTGCTATTCATAGCGAAAAAGTTGTAAGTAGCTTAAATACCTACATACATACATATATTTGTTAATAGAGATTATTAAATTTAAGCCGCAAAAATTTATGCCTGAAAAATTTGTGTCTGAAAAATGTATGCTTCGCTAAACAAATTTTAGTGATTTAGTACCGGAAGATTGTGCGTAAATTATAAGTAAAAGTAAGTAAACAAATTCTCTGAAATATTTTATTAACTTTTTGTTGGTTTTGTTCAAGCTTCTTGAAAAATTTTTTTCTATGCTAATTCCCTGACTGTAAGCAATATCTACTAAAGAGTGAATCGTTGCAGGGGTTTAGTATCTACAACTGCTTAAAAATCTTTACTTTCATTATACATATTTCAAAGACTAGGCTAGTTCAAGTGAACATTGACTTAGACTAGAGAAATAAAAATTGTACGGTAAACACTTACCCAAAGCTATGTGTGTTGAGCCAATACGTACTTACACTCTTAAGGAAAATTAAGAGTGAATTTCTTTTTATAAGCTTGAATTATAACATAGAATTAAACAATCTGGTCTAGTAGTCCTATTAAGCAACACTTTCTGCCAGTATTCACTTATACAGGTCGGCTCTTCAGATCAGCTGACTTCTTCTTCTTTTTCACCAGCTACACTTAAAAAAATTATAGCTATGGCTGCTATGTTTTCTGGTGCTGGATGCTATGTTCTTACTAGAAATCGGGATAGTGGCTGTTTATTACTGTCGCTGCTATATTTTATAATAATAGAAATAGTGGATCACGCTATGGTTTATCATTGGGTTTCCTATGTACATTGCCTCACTTGCTGGATAAAATTGTAGCTACGGCTATTTAGCATTGCAACGACTGCTATGTGGCATTGCAACGACTGCTATGTAGCATTGCCTCACTTGCTGGATAAAGTTGTAGCTACGGCTATTTAGCATTGCAACGACTGCTATGTGGCATTGCAACGACTGCTATGTAGCATTGCCTCACTTGCTAGATACAATTGTAAGTACCAATAAAATAATGGCTAGTGACGATGAATAAAAATGCATTGACTGCAGTTGTATATTGTTTTATTTTCATTTTATTAAATTATAGGCTTTAATTAATAGTTCACATTTTCCTTAATCTACTTATATATCTTATATTTTCCTTAATTTACTCTTATAATATCATATTTAAGGAATTAAAGTGTATTAAATTGTATGTTTTAATGTTTTCGGTGATACGAAAAAAACCATGAAGGTATCAATTTTTGATACCAAATTTTTTGAGGCTGCGGCAACACTGGTCAATTTTCACTTTTAGCAACGCGGTTTGCGTTTCAATAAATTTTATTTTACATTTGCATTTTGCACTTTTTATTACGTACTTACCTTTAAAAACATCAATTAACGACACCAATTCCCACTCAACAAGTTTTTTCTCCACATATTCATTCATTTTGATTTATAAATTCTTTTTCTTTTGTGTTGCACTTGAAATGTCGCACTTCAACTTAAAAATGCAATTTTGACAGCTGATCGAGAGTGAATTGGCATAAAAAAGCCGAAACAGCAGCGAACATAGCCATAAATGCTAAACACATAGCTCTCACAGCTAAGTTACATTGCTGCATCAGCTACCGGCAATGCTATGGGTTTCAGATGTTTATATTAGCGGCTGGTGCTATACAAACGGCACTATATACCATAAATACTTGCTGCCACAGTGATTTATGTTGGCTTAAAAATAAAGCTACTACGGCTATAATTAATACTGATCATGCTATATACATACTAGAAATGGCTTTAATATTTAGCGTATGCAGTAATAACACGGCTGCTATGGTAAATAGCAGAGGAATAGTGATTCTGTTTTTTGAGTGTATACAATTTCTTTACTTCCGCATATTCTATACATGCTTTCTTGTTTACTATTGGCCAAATTCTTCGTTCTCTGCATTTATCCATCATTCGCTCGTGAGCTGAATGTCACATTATTTTGTTCTCCTTGCAGTTTTGATATATAGCTCACTAGAGTTTTACGTTAAGCTCACGGCATTTATGTCCGTATGTATCTTGGACCGCTGTGGTGCAGTGGGTAGAGTGCTCCCCTGCTATGCCAGAGGTCTCGGGTTCAAATCCCAGTCCGAGCAAACACCAAAAAAATTTTTTCTAATTAGTAAAAATCCAATTATTGGGGTTTCTAAGAGCAGCGGTCACCTCTCGGCAGTGGGCGGCATATTGACCCCATATTTATGTATGTATTAGTGTCCGACCGAATATTCGACCAAGCTTCGGTATTCGGCCTATTCGGCTGGTATTTTTTATTCGGCTTCGGCTTCGGCCTTCGGCTGAAAAGGCCGAATAGTCCAGGCCGAATAATAGATGTGTTTAATAACAAAAAAAAATTGACTGGATTTTACGAATTTTTGATTTTTTATAAGCGACAGAATATCGTAACTTCTAGTAATATGTTTTTGTTATTGAATAGGCCTAAGATTCCGAACGATAACTTACGCTAATTATTAAATATCGTCACCTTAGTGTGTCGATCAATTCTTTTAAAGTGTCATTAAATTAAACATAGTTTATTACACGCAAAAGTGGTTTATTCACTTATTGGCCATAAAAACAAAGAGATCATAAGTAAAAATTCAATACAGTTTCAAAAAAAATAGTTTTATGTATGTATAATACTATGTTACAGCAAAAAAATAACCAAGAAATTCAAGTACTGCTATTGTTTTATGGTTAGGTTTTTGAGATAATGGTTACAATTTGAGTATACATACACAACTCCAACCAGCTGTTCGACTAACTTAACCTTAGTTGCTAGTCAACTATACACCGAAGCAGATAAACTCTTTTTTTGGCGTACAACATAAAGCTGTTGAACTTTAAGTATTGAATTTTATTTACCTACATAAAGACTGTATTTTTTTTTGTTTTTGTTTACAACTATGTATGTATTTTTGTAAGGTGTTTTGTTTATTCAAAAAACAAAAAAAAAATTAATTGTTATGAAGAGAGCTCGGAAAAATAGGTGAAATCAAGCGCCTAAAAAATGCTACATTTTGTAAATTTTGGTTGTTTTCAGTGGCGGGATTACAATTTAAATCAGGGCTGCTCAACGCTCTTGTATTGAAAGTACAAAACTCAATACATCTACAAATTTTGTATATGCACTGAAACATTTTTTTGTTCATTTAAATTTTTTTATGAATTCCAATAAAATATTATTTTAGAATTTATTTTCAAATGGTAGTATCAAATACATACAAATTTTTTTAACATTTTTTGAATACTAATTTTTTACAGTGCTTTCATTTTTTTAATTTTTTTTTTCATTACACATTTGTTATTGTAAATTTCGATTTCTTACGGCAGTGCTCGAGCTCCTATACAAAGTGCCTTTGCTCTGCACATTCAATATGAATCATAGGCACATACATATAAAATTTTTTTTTATATCTCAGTGCTTATGGCAGTGCAAAGAAAATTTTATTTTCATATTTGAAGTGAAAATATGTATCTGTGCCTATGATTCGGTACAAAACAAAAACAATTGTGCTTTGAGTGCCTATGAGGTGAGCAGCCCTGATTTAAATATAAAGGGGTAGCATATTGGTATGGTGAAGATCTTATTAGAAAAGTTCTTAATCATGTTACACAAATTTGCAGTTTGAATAAACATACAGTGGTGTGTGATGAAATAAAGCCAAAGAGGGATTTAGTTTCTTTGACATTTTTACTGAAAAAAGTATGAAGAACACATTTTGTATTTTTTATTTTTGTACATCGTCAAGCTTTTTGAAAGCAAAACAAAACTAGCTGTAATGAAAATAAAATTTGGGAAAAGTAAGTAAATTATGGCATAGTTAATGTTCCAATAACTCATAAAAAAAAAATGCAGAACGGTTTTTACCACGACAGAAATTTGCATTTTTACAGATATAGAATTATGCCGAGTATCCAATTGGAAAATTGTAAACCCTGAAATGGTCATAAGAAAAAATAGGAAAGTTCAAATCAAGTTTTTTTACCTAAAATATGCAAATGTTTAAAGTCAGACCACTACAAATTAAAAAGCTGTATTATACATTCCATTTGCTAATATGCACTTGCCTCATTTTCATTCAAAATATATTTGGTTTGAAACTGTAATTGCTTTTCCTTCACATGCGAAGTCACTACAAATTTTTAATTTTTTTCTTTATTCTTCATAATTATATATTTATTTAATATACCTTATTTATTATTATTCTTTATTATTATATTTATTTATTGTAGCTTTCTTTGCAATTTTTCACGTGCAACCCACAAAAAACCTTAATAATTTTTTTTTCTGGCATCCTAGTAAGCAAAAAATCCAATTGCATTCACGGGGGCTTAGACCTGAATGAACCTCACCCACCCTTAAACTTGCCACTGGATGTGCACACAAACATTACGTAGCATAATTTTAGGCGTTTGATTTTCACCTATTATCCGAGCTCTAGTTATGAAATAAAAAAAATCTCATACTTAAGCATATATTTTTCTTATTTTGGTATTCGGCTTCGGCTTCGGTTTTCGGCCGAATAAAGGATTATGCCGAATATTCGGCTACGGCTTCGGCTTCGGCCTAAAATTCCAGCTTCGGTCGGACACTAGTATGTATATACATATAGAAGTGCCCTAGACTTAGAACTTTTTGATTGCCAACTCTATTCCAAGCCGAGAGAAGTGATTAGCCAAAAAAGATCAAAAAAAAAAAAAATAAATATAGCAACAAAAAAATTAAAGCGCGAAAACAAAAAGACACAACATAACAAAGCTGAAAGAGAAAAGAATAATACAATAGTGGCAATCTTTTGTAAGCAACCTGCAAAAGAATGCACTACCTGCTTTTATTGAGGGATTACTGAGGTATGGTTGAGGAATTTTTTAAATTGTGATTCATTTACAACACTACTGTGAGCTTTCATAATTTGACTTTTTTCATTGACACTATCCCTGCAAAAACTTCGACTAATTCGGGATGTATCCGGGATCACTCGCAATGGAGCATGCGACTAATACAACTTGTGGTCTCTTTATATGGAATGAAGTTTTCCCTTTTGTTTGAGCATGTCCTATGTGGAGACTAATTGTACCCTTTTATACCTGAACAAAATCATATTTCGAAGTTCGTTTATAACCTTTTGAGTACAATTGTCAACAATTTGTCTACATTTTCACCCTTCCATGTAAAATTGAGGAGTAATTGTACCCGAAAGAGAGGAGTCCGGGACAAATCGCACAATTTTTACAGGGCTATTGAAGGAAACAAAAAAAGCGGTTTGTTTTTTAAATTTATTTAAATTTCTATGTACATATACATATATAACTAATGAATGTCGGTAGAATCGTTCCAAATAAAAATTAAATGGAAAGAAAAAAAGCGTTACTTATTTATTTGCGAATTTCTCCAGTAGATCTAGCTTTCTTTTTTCTATTTCGAGGTATTTTCCAAATTTAGCCTTCAAAATTTCCTTCGTAATACCTTTCTCGAGCTGCAAGCCTTTTGCGTGTGGATAGATTTTGTGAGACGGATGAACGATGTGATGGTGATGATGACAGTGACGACGGAGATGATTGTAATAGGGACGGTTTTGGCTGGATGGTGGTGGTGGAGATAATTGTGATGAAGACGACGATGGTGATGAGGGCGATGATGTTTGAGATAAAGGCGTCATATGTGCTGAGGGCGTCGATGATTGTGGCGGGATCGATGAAGATTGATCAAAAAATGATTGAAAAATGTTTAAAAATATGTATTGTAAATGATTACTTAAGAATAATCATATTTAGGGTACATTTTTCTCCAGACAATTCACTCATATTCCAATAGAAAATGTTTTTAAATTTGATCGTTTTTAATCATCTGGGCGTATGATATTTGAATATTTTTTGATCAAAATTTTCAAAAAATGCTGGCTGGGAAATTTTTTTCATTTCTGATTTTTTGACGTTTATTTTGAAATTTTCCAATTACTTTCCGTTGACCATTCACATTGACGCACGTTTTTAAACTTTTCAACACTGTTTTCAAGTTGGTTATGACTTACCGAGTTATACTCTTGCTGCTTATTTTTTAACTGGTAGCTTATTTTTTTGTACGAAATTCCTCAATTTTTGTGGTGTTCTTTTGCATGTTGCTTGCAAAAGATTACAACTATTAAAACATAAAAGAAACCCACAAAATGCCCGTGGCTTAAACATTGTGGCAAAGTTGAATTGTTTTAGCAAATTGCGACAGCAATGCCAAATGTTGCAGTTGGAAGGGTTAGGTTTATTGGTAGCATAAAATGTATATGTATGTGTATGTATATGTATGTTTGTGCTAATGTATTTAAATATGTATTTTCACAGAAAAAATATTTTTGTTATATACTTCATTATAGTTATTCTTGCTGTTATTTATATAGAGGAAAAAGTCCTTTTTGATCGACTATAAAAAAGGAATAAAAATAATAGAAACAAAGGAAAGGGGGCAGAGAGTGAAGAATGCAAAATATTTGCTAAATTTTTTTTTATTCATTTTTTTCCAACTTTCACAGTCAGGTATAGGTACTAGTGCATATTCTTATAGGGTATAGTTTCAATGGTTCCCCTCATGAATTCCGAAGATTCTGAAAATTAATTTCTGAAAAGAAGTTTCGGAAATAATTTTTCGGAAAAATTGAGTTTCGGATTTTTTGTCTTCGGAATTCCAGGGGAGCACCAGTTTCCATATAGTTTGACACGTTACACTGTGCAACAGTGAATATATGCACAAACAGCATAGTTTCGTACTATTCTATCACAACATTTTGTGCGCAAATATATTTTTATACTCAGCTGTACTAGTACACAGAGTATTATAGTTTTAATCACATAACGGTGGATTGTAACAGAATGAAATAATCGAGATAGATATAGACTTATATATATCAAAATGATCAGGGTGAAAAGAGAAATCGATTGAGCCATGTCCGTCCGTCCGTCCGTCCGTCTGTCCGTCTGTCCGTCCGTCCGTCTGTCCGTCTGTCCGTCCGTCCGTCTGTAAACACTCTAACTCGCGCAAAAATTGAGATATTTTGATGAAATTTGTAATGGTATCGACACTGGGACGGTTGGTATTGAAAATGGGCGAAATCGGACCATGACCACGCCCACTTTTCCTATATAGAAAAAATCGGAAATTTGGTATCTCAGCCACTAATATAGCTAGAGTGATGAAATTTTACCCACGTGTTGAGCTCAGGCCCCTAAGAAGAAATTTGATGGAATTTTGGAAAACGGGCGGTGCCACGCCCACTTATTAAGGAGCAAACATTGAAAGCTTTATGAGTCATAACTCAAAAACTGTTGAAAATATATATCGATGAAATTTGGTACGCGTGATATACTTACTTAGGCAAATGTTTGGACGAAAAATTGTCAAAATCGGTTGACGGCCACGCCCACTTTTATATATGTGTAGTATAAAGTGACCTAATAAAAACATTTTAAGCGATATCTCTGTCAAATATAAAGATATATCATTGAAATTTTATGCCAGCAGTCCACCTGCGGACATACAACGAAAAAGACAAAAATTTTGGAAAATGGGCGTGGCACCGCCTCTTTTTAGAAGCTGGTATATACGAGATTTCTGAGCCCATAACTCGACAAATAATTGATATATAATGACGAAACTTGGTGTGTACACTTTTATTACTTGTGGTAATATATGTTCAAAATTTTAGAGAAACCGGTTGACGGCCACGTCCACTTTTATATATGTGTATCATAAAGTGGCCTAATAAAAACATTTTAAGCCATATCTTTGTCAAATATAAAGATAATTCATTGAAATTTTGTGGCAAGAGTTCCACAATAGACCGGAAAAAAAATAGACAAATTTTGGAAAATGGGCGTGCACCGCCTCTTTTTAGACAAAGGAATATACGAGATTTCTTAGCCTATAACTCGAAAAATAATTGAGGTATTATGACGAAACTTGGTTTATGCATTTTTATAACTTGTGTTAATAGTCACGCAAAAATTTATTGAAATCGGTTTATGACCACGCCTACTTCTTAACAAATATATTTCTGGAACACCCTTTGGGAATTTGTAACGTGACATCTTTGTAACTAGAGGTCATAAAGGAATGAAATTTTGCACAAAGAATAATATGCATATGCTTAGTTGGATGACTGATAAAAATTTTGAAAATGGGCGCGGCTACGCCCACTTTATGCAGCACTTGCTTTATATAAAGTACCTACATCGTGTTTCCATCAAACACAAACAAACAATGAAAGCATACAGCTGAGTATCTAATGTTCGATTCCACTCGAACTTAGGCTTCCTTACTTGTGTCTATACACAGCTGAGTAGGTATATTACCCTTTTTATATAGTTTATGTTAGCTCACGTTTTTATTTACTTAAAGTTTTTGTCTCTACTTCAATGACTTTTTGATTAGCAGCATTATAAAGCTGCTTTTCAAAGCACAAACTGCTGATAATAAAATAGAGTAAAGTAAATATTTGAATTCCCATAAATTGGAACATGTAAATATGTTTAAAACCCGGAAAGTCATAAAGCAAATTCCCGCACATGTGGAGCTCAAAGCTTATCACTCAAAAAGATGTGTGCCTTTAACTAGGCATATACTTATGTAAATGCGGATAGAAGATTAAGGATAATGCTAAAAAGATTTATTGCTTAGCACGCATAAGTAGACAAAAAATATTTAAATTTTTAGGGCACATAAAGTTTGAACAGAAGGGACAGTATGCAGATTTGGGAAATGGACTTTCTATTTCACACATACATATGTATGTATATGCATATATTCATATGTGTGTTTGTACATAAAAATCATAGTAAACAGCCTAAGCAAATTTTTGTATGTAAATCCATTTACAATGTGGCACACATCAAAAAGCAATCCATAAGCCGATTTAGAGCCGCAATGAAACAATAGTTATGTAGCTCCCTATCTCCATAAATAAACAAATTTTAAAGCTTGCAAACACAATTGCTAAAAGATTAACTTAAAATGCGATAAACTTCTAAATGTCAAGCATAAAATTTGTGGTGGTAAAAGTAGAAGTCACTTGAGTTCTATAGATTTTATAGTGTACATATACATACCTACTTCTGTGTGCGTGTATATAAGTATGTATGTGAATTAGGGCGGATGAAATTTTTTGCATCAAAGGCATATCACGATTATGATTATTTGGGAATTTCCAGAATTTTTGCCGAAAACACCATAGGTCTAAAATGAATTTCGAGCCAGTGGGTTTTACTATACGGCCTGTAGCGGCCCTCACAAGAAGAAATTTATGCCAAAAATGGATTCCTCCATCCCACACAGAGCCAAAAAGTTCACCTAAAATCAAAGAGACTGCCATCTAAAAAAGCTATTTGGCCAAGGACAGCGAGAGGAGACAAAATTGAAGAAATTTTTGCTAGAAAATCTTCTAGATTTTAGCTTGAATTTCTTCTTAAATTTATTGAAAAGGATACCGTCTGAAAACGAGGAGATAACTTCTTATTTATAAATTTTTTATGTCATTTTGTCAAAAAAATTAAATTGTTAGAAGAAATCTGCTTGTTTTTAGGAGAAAATTTTTATAAAGCAAATCAATAAGGACATCCTCTAATTTTTACTAGAACATTTTTGAATTTATTAAAAAGGAAAACTTTTTATTTTTAAAAGAGCCCTTATTAATTAAAATTTTGCTATAAACGTCTTAACGTACGTACATGTATGGATATACTCGTATATACTAGAAATATGCATAACAGTTATTGCATCAGCCACTTTTTTTGTATGTTCAAGAAATTAAAAGGCAGAACTTTTTATTTTTAAAAGAGCTCTTATGTGTTTCCTCCGTTTGTCAATTTCACTACGGCTTTGCACATTTCTACAATTCTCAAACGATTAGTGAAGCACTTGGTATAAAGAGTTTATTATGTCCATCTGCACTTATATGAAATGAAATGTTGCCCTTTGTCTGAATAAGTCCTAGGAAAATACTAGTTGACTAATTATGTTTTCCGATGAAAATCAAGATTCTCTTCTTAATAATATTAAACAGGGTTTCTTCTTAATTTTACAGGTTATCTGCTAAATTTATGTGAAAAGGTTTCCATATTTATTCTAGGAGTCATCTTCTTAATTTTATATAAGAGGTTTTCATCTTAGTTTTATAGGTTATCCATTAAATTTTACTGAAAATGATTTCATCTAAAATCCACGGGTTATCTTTTTAATAATATTGAAAAGGTTTTCATATTAGTTTTACAGTATATCTACTTAGTTTTATTAAAATGAGATATCCAGTCATAATAAGACGGGCATCTTATTGGAGAGAAAGCGTAGAGAAATCCGCTAAATTTTGTTCTAATTTATAGGGCATTTTAGGTGGTCTTTTGGCCCTGTGCAAAGACTCCCAAATACACATTTTGGCTAGTTTCAAATTCATCTGTTTCAACAGGTGAAACACTTTTTGAAAAAAAAACTGAGAAAATTCCAAGAGTATTTCAGAAAATTCCAAATGTAATTCAGAAATTTTCCATACGTTTTTCACTCTGAAATTCATTTCAAACTTATGGTTTCTTAGTCAAAAATGTTGTAAATGACCCAAATACTCATAACCGCGATGTACCTCTGTTAATTTTTTTGGGCCTCTATAAAGCGACCCGCCCTAATGTACATACATATGCATGGCTTGATTGTATTTTTAATGAGCGCTTTAAAATTCTTATAATTTGGAAATTAGATTAATTTGTGATTTAACATGAATAACTTCTGCAGTCCAAATAACTGATAGTATGCAATAAATTGCGTTAATTACTTCTCAAAAAAATAAATTTGGTGGGGAATTATCTATAGGAAAATGCAATAAGAGTTTCTTCATATAAAACATTTAAAAGACATAAAAACCAATATAGTAAATACTATTTACTAAATAGCAAAAAACACAAATGAGTAGTACACTGTTAAAATTGGCCATGTGAAATTTGTTCGATATTGAGTTTTTGATGGATTGTGTACCAATATTTAAATGTGTATTTAAATCCTTCCGTATTCTGAAAAAATGGCATTAAGTAGGAATACAATTTCAAAAGTCTCTACCCAGCTAACCAAGTACGGAGCGCTCCGAACTAGGAGCGTAATGGGACGCCCAAAATAATCCCTCGACAGAGAGCTCCAAATGCGGAGTAAGAAAGGAATCTGAAAAAGCTCCTCAAAGGAGTGTTTGAGTAGGCACGGAGTCTTTGAGGATTCTCTGAAGCAGCGTTTTAGAACTCCGAAAACACTAATTTAAGAAGTCCTAGAGGTGCACTTTTTGCATGTATTTCAAAAGGCCCTTTCCTTCTTCGGACACACTTAATTGGGAGGGCTTAGGGAGTCCTAACGGAGCACCGTGCGGACTCCCCTGGCTGGCTGGGTATGATTTTATATGTACATACACATTCAAAATACTCCTTTTTTTAATTTGTGGCTTAATATGAAAAATTCACATAACATCCTTAGAAAATGGACAACGCAAATGCTCACATTTCGTCGGTTCTTTGAACAAAAATTTTGTTTGGCAAGACCCCTAGTGAAATCCTATGGCGAATAATTTTCTAGAATATTTTTACTCTCTATCGACCTTCAAAATATTATTTTTTTCGTACTTTCTAAAATGGGGCCAAAACGACATCTTCGAGTAGGTGTTAGCGGGTTAAAGTGTCACTCGGACCAAATTTCGCAAATTTAAAATGGCAATGCAAAAAATGTTACCTCCGGAAGTAAAACGGTTTGGAGGTTTTACTATAAGAGAGTGGTCTTTCGTTCTTTGTTTTTTGAATTTTTCCGACCAGGCAATAACACTCACCAACGTGACTAAAGCTAAAACTAAGTTTTGACTTAAGTTAGCCCAGATTTGGGGCTAACTTACTTTTGGATTTCACCAAATAGTCTAAGAAAATAGTTTTGCAACCAACCTTTTATGGCAAATACTGGGTTTTTTGGTTTTCTGGTTGTTTGGTTGCTGTATTTGCTCATTTTTTTGTCATATTCGCTTTTTGGTTGTTGAATTTGCTAAAGCGACTCAAATTCTTAGTTTATTTTTAGTCAAGACAAAAGCTGATTAACTTGTGACTTAGCTCAGTTGCATGGTGAAACTGAAAACGTAAAAAAATCGGCTTAAATAAGTTGAGACCGGGCCTAAGTTTTCCGAAAAATTTCAACAAGTTTGTAAGTTGCCTTGACTTAAAAAAATGGTCTGTAAAAGCTCAAAAACGACCAAAAAAGCAAATTACTAATTTTTAATAAGCTTTTTTCATGCAAATATTCCAAAATTGAATAGCTTTAATAACATTTAACGGATAAAAGTAATAGAATCTTTATATATATTACGCTAAGCGATTTTTTGTAAGCACCATAAATTTTACACCGTTATACCGATTTTCGAAAATGTGGTGTCAGATGAAAGGGCTTAACCTGTAGATGTGCAGGAAGGTTTAATTTTTTTTGAAAAGGGTTGCCAGATGTTTGAAAATTTAATTTTACTGTATAGTTTATTTGATTTTAAAATTTTTGGTACCATATGAAAGGGTTTGACCTGATATTAAGTAATTTAATAAAAATTTTACAAAAAGGGTTGCCACCTGTTCAAAAATTCAGTTTTATGCTATAGTTTGTTTGATTTTTAAATTTCAGGTGTCATATGAAAGGACTTGGCATGGAAATGGGTAATTTATTAAAATTTTTACCGTACAGTAATTCATTTTTACGCTACAGTTTATCTCATTTTTTAAATTTGAAGTGTCATGCAAGGCCTAGCACTGAAGATGTGTAATAAAAGGAAAGGGAAGAGGAAAATGAAAGGGACGGATATGGCGAAGGACAGGAAGCGAAAGAGGAAATATGAAAAATAAAATGGATAAAGGGAAAATAAAGCGCAAATAAAGGGGAAAGGGGAAGAGAAAGAGAACTAGAAAGAAAAGGAGGAGCGCGCCAAATGGCCTTTTGTAGGTCGCTATAAGGTTACCATAGTCTAGAAAAATATTCGGCACAAAACTTCACTATGGGGCTCCTTGGTCAAAATCTATGTATAAAAAATCTAGGTCCACAGAAAATAAAAATAACCAGTAGCTACGAAAGTATATCAAAAAATTTTCAAATGTGGCAAGTGCTCTTCCACCCTCAAATTGTCGCACAGTGTAATTGAAAGCCACAGCATCTCGTGGCCGGGTTTACTAGTTATATTAATTAATCTTGTCACCAACCATTCGAGGCTATACATTTTATATACAACATATCTAGTATGTACTTTGTTAAAATTTTTGGCGCATAATACTTTCATTCAATTCCTCACTTCTCGCCCCTTATCTACATATGTACTTATGCATACCGCCAACGTTTCGAGTACAAAGAAAAAATGCACAACGTACTACTCAACAATCACGCGCAATTTATAGCCTACCTCTAGGCGCATTTAAAATTCTAATAGCCTCTTAACAACTCAACCACTAACCAGTTGCTTCAATTCCCTTTAACAATTTGCTCTTCCGGCCGTACATCCGCCGCATGGTGCTCTGTCCGAAACAACACCAATAATACAATCACCGTTGTAGCGTGTAATTATGTAGATATGTATCATCAATTGCCTGAATAACGAATGGAGTAGTAAATAGATAAATTAAGTGTAATTTTGTGGGGTTTTGTTTCAGTCTACCTACTACTCCGTTTGTTATTTGCATACATAATTACCGGAAATGAAGTTAATTAAGTTAGTATGTATCGCATTACAGACGTTGTTGTTTTTTTTATGCAAAAGGGTATGAGTATGAATTTTTAAAGAAAATTAAGTGCTTACAAGCGACATCTACATAAGTATGCACGTTTGAAGGCATGGTTAATTGTACATATTTAAAAATTAATAATCACTTAATTTTCATGCTTAAGATGATGGGGAACAGAGCATATTTCTCATATTTCCTTATTATGTAATTTATTTTGTGTTTGCTAATCAATTATAACCCAACTTACGGGTGGTTGGAAGTGGGTTGTGCTTCAAAGTACAATTTTCAAGTAGGTCAGGTTCGGTGAGGTTTCGCCTGCTTCTGTAAGAATACTAGGCTTGCGTGCAGTGTTGCCACTGAAAAAAAATTTTACCGACCAAATTACCGCCCAATTCCGCCAAAAAACGCCCAAAAATCAGAAGTCAACTTAAAATGGAATTACATATTTATTTTTAAATACATATGTACATACTAAGTAATCTTGGCTCCCACTCATTCAATTCAGAACTAACACTAGACTGTCGCCGATCTATAAAGGAGATGGCACCTCGTGTAGGTCCCGGGACGTAGGGATATCAATGACAATTGTAGGGCGGATGAACTTGCGAGGAAGGGACTACCGAGCAGGTTTTTCCTGACAAAGAACGCGTAGGTATGCCGTTAGCCACAAACGAGCTCATTCTTAAACAGCATATCTATAAACTAGCAAGTGATAGATGGCAACAGAAGCCAGTATGTCGAACATCAAGGCAAACCTTGCAGAAATGGGTTCACAAGTGATCTCATCAGTACTCTAAGGAGAGATGACATCTCGAACCTTACAGGACACTGCCTCATCGGGGAAACACGCAGAGAGGCTAGGTGCACCCTACCGCAGATGCTGCATAAGCTGGAGACGAGGAGACAAGCGAACACCTCATCTGCCACTTCTCGGCTATTAACAGTGGCAGACGACGCTTTCGTGGGACTTCCTTCCTGGATAGCCTATGCAAAGTCGCGGACGTCGACATAAAGGACATGGGCCCTCACTCTGTACTTTAATTGGAAAGAAAATTCGTTCGATTTCGAGTTCTATTCCATATATTCTATACAATAAGAATGTGCTTTTGAATCGAATTTTGCTTTTAAATAGAACTACAAGTGAGGGCCCTGGTGAACTGCATTAAGTTCCCAAATTGGTTCAAAAAGGAGGAGTGATCCATTTTCTTCTTGTGGCATCACAACGGGCTTCTGCACTGGCCTAAGTGCGACTCTCCACTCCAGCCTAACCTATTCGTGGAATAGCCCGTATGTTCGCTGGCGCTTTTCAAGTGAAACATGATTTGTGTTAAATTTCAGCATTTTATTTTCAAAACAAATGTCAGATTGTCTGATTTTGACGTTTCATTAAATTTGGCATGCGAGACGAGTCCTAAGCGAATTTAGATATAACAATAAAAAAAAAACTTTACAGGGGAAAGATAAAATGTTTAGCGTCAGAGAAATTGTCACCACTAAAAATATTCATATTACAAATCGGACCAAAATTGATTTTAGCCGCCCAACAGCCCAAAGTAAATTGATCGGACCAGATTTGGTCCGAAAGGCCCAATTTCGGCATCACTGCTTGCGTGCATGTCTATAGATACTTACTACTTCACATAAGATACGGAAAAGTTTAAGAAATTTAAGAATTGTAGAAAAAAAGTTTGAAGCATATTTACCAAAAATGTCTAGCATCTCATTGTGCCTTGTTTTTTTCTCCTTTTAACTCAGCGAATAAACTAACTGTGCTCTATTTAAAAAAAAAAATAAATAAAAATAAAAATAAAACAGGCAGAAAATTTAACTTTGAATGTTATTCAATTTTTCATTTATTAACAGCAATAAAAAAATATTTTCCTTCGCTGTCCTCAATATAATCAACTACTACACCGCAACCTTTTTCGCGCATACTTTTCATTTTGACACCCACCAAAATATTATGCAACTCACATAATAAGCTCATTAAATGACGCAATACAAACAGAAAAGTGAAAATTGAATTGGGAATGAAAAGAAAAATTGCACAAAACTAAAACTACTAAAACTACTTAGTTTTCAAAAGTTTTGAAAAGTTTGTCTGTCGCGATTTTTGGTTGTATTACTCAGCAATGAATGCTGTTATTGTATGTATAAACAAAATAGGTAAGTGAAGCAAAAAAAAAAAAAACAAAGAAAAAGAAAAATCGAAAAAGGTGGGAAGCAAAATTTTTGGAGAACCGCAGAAAAAAATTACATTTGGTCAAACAAATGCCAAAAATTTGTGTTTATTAAGCGCTTTTTTAATGAAATTTTGTAAGTTTTGTTTTTTTTTATTCAAGGTTTTTGTTATTGTTGTGGAAACTTTTGGAATTAACTTTTTGCTTTTGTCATCATACGAGAAAAAGAAAAGTAATGAAGCTATACTTAAATTTATTTAAATGCTGATTGTTATTTATTTAATTTGATTTTATAAATCTGCGTATATGAATTAATGGTTAGGTGGACTTGTTTAGTGAAGGGTCGACTTTCCATTAAGGAAGCACACCTCGAGAAAAATCATTTCTTCAGGTGGATACAAGGCCTATCACAGCGTTCAAAACTGAAATAAAAATTTGCCGTGGGCTTATTAATTACTAGATATTTGTTATTTAATTAGGGGCGTTCTTCCTCAATGGACATTTTTCCCGTGGTGTGTTTTAACACAGTTCATTGGTAGCTGCCGCTTAAATTGCATTCGGAAAGAAAAAGGGTGTGGGTACTGGCAAAACTAAGCCAGGTTCTCTGCTGTCAAAAATTTATCTCTTGAAATTTACGAGTTTTACTTTGTCGCTTATTTATTTTTTGTAGGTTAGGGTAAACTTCGGTCGCCCACTGACCAGTGGGATTTATTTAAGAGCACGCCAGTCAATGCTGAAGGCTTTCATAAATTAGTTATAAAAAAAAACAACACATCGTTTTATTTTATTCTCGATTACAACGGCTCCAAATATCGAAACCGGCACAGCGTAGCTCGAGAACTCTTGTCAATATGCTAAAGCAGTTTTTGCTTTTGCACAACTTTTTTTTAATTATATGGTAATCTGAAGCTTGACCCCTCTGCGATACCCTTTATCAATCTCCGATCGGGACCAAAATTTATTCGTGGTATCTTTGACCATGCTGTTGCCGGTGTAGGGGTGAGACAGAAGAAAATCTCTAATTTGATTTTAAGAACCACCCTAATGTACATGCAATGTGGCAATATTCTTATGCAAGTAACACACAGAGCTTTTCAGTATCAATTTTGTTCGCTATTCATTCGTCTGTTCTCACTGCTTGAGGGCAAAACAATTATTTTGGTATTTGTATTTGAATTGAGTTACATTTTTCGCTGTCGCTGAATGTTCTTTTTATTTGTAGATATTTTGTTTGCATGCGAGCTGAGTTGATATTACAAATATATATAATTTGTATGTATATACCAACTTACATTTGCTCATGCGAAATACATACAGTATTATTAACCGCTGCACACTGGTCTCATTTGTATTGAGAGTGGGACAAAACTTAATTTCTTGGAAACGGATGGACCTACCGAAACCAAATTTGGCACATTGGTGTCCCACTATACGACTCATCTTTCAGAAAAATTGAGAGCATATATGTTGTAATCCAGGCCCACCACTAACGCTAGTTTACAGCCAAAAAAAAACAAGAAAACCAGGAATGGGTGAGGATAGGAATTGACCTGCTATACTTGGAACTATTTGTCTTTAATTTTTTGTATAGCTATATTTTGTGTTTTTTTGTTATCACTTCATTCAAAAATTATTTTCTCTGGAGTAGGATTGGGCGATATATATCGATATATCAATATATCGATATTTTTAAAATAGTACAGCCGATAATATCGACGATATTTTGAACTACCGTGCATCGATAATCGATAATTTTTTGCCATTTCGAGCCAAATTCGATATTTTTCATACATTTCTGATTCGCTTCGAATTTAACAGCAGAACATTTTTTAAGAAGTGGTATAACCATAATGTCCGGGTGCTTGAATTTACATTACTTTCTTCTTCAAGCAATTCTTAATGATTTTTATGTTTATACTTCAGGATTCGTAGAATATCTGTAGATCCATCCAACTTTAACAACAAATATCTAGTAAACTATAAGTCTGCGGCAAGTTTGGATTCCAGTTTTGAGATCTGTGAGAGCACCTCTAGCCCCGTGAAGAAGTGGTTTTTCGCGAGACGTGGTTCCTTAATGTGAAGCCAGCCCTGTCGATATATTGATATATCGATGTTTTTACACGGCATAAATCGATGTTTTTTTAAATATCGATACAATATATATCGATATATTTTTCCAATTTGCCCATCCCTACTCTGGAGTTACAAATGCGATAAACGCAAGCAGTATCTCGTTCGAAAGGCAACGCATACGCATGAAACGACATACAACTTGTAGTGGTCTAATAAAAACTCGCTGTGCGAAAGCTGGTCAAAATCAAAATTTTTTGGATTTTTTGCGATTTTTGAAAGAATTTTGATTTTCCAATTAAGTTTTTATAAAAAGTTGTAAACATCAGGAAAGTTTTATTACTATACAAATTTGCCCGTTTAATTGCAAAGACTTTAAGCGTAATATCAGAGAGAACGGATAAATATTTTATTTTTGGCGATTCTTTTCTTGTGAAACAAAAAGGATATTTTGGACGAAAAACTTGGTTAGGTGACATAACTATGTGAAAACGACTTCATAGGTCAAAAGGACATTAGAAGAAAATATAGTGTTTCCAAACACTAAACTAATGACATTTCGGTTTTAAAAATCCGATGTCAAATAACAAAGTTACAATACAAAAAAAAATTATTCCGCGATATTTCACGGGATCAAAAAAAAAAATTGTATGGAGAGTGGGACAAAACTCAATTACTCAAATTTTATCGAAAATAAAGTTTTATCGAAATCAGTCGATGTAAATATGTACAAAAATCGTAAAAGAGCAACAATATTTTGTATAGACTAGTTACATTTAATATGATATTTTAAGAAAAAGGGAAAAAAAGGGAAAAATGTATAAACAGGCTTCTTAAGAGAAGACTTGAAAGAACTCAAATCTGCTTATAAGACCTGGTCCAGGGTGGTCCTTAATTGTTAAAAGTTTAAATGAAAATGCTAGTGCTTGAAAATTACGCTCATAGAAGAGCCAAGATTTCTTCATCTTGTATTTTGCTAAAAATAAATTGTCTTCACTGTTTTCTTTCGCTAAATCATGAAACATACGTTTTTCTTGCGTTTCCATAGATATCCGCATTTTCTTTAGCACTCAAACTTGAAATATCGCAAAAATCATAGTACACTTATTTACACAAACTTTTTCCAGAAAAATTTTTTTTTCAAATGTGTTGACTTTAAATGAGCCAAAGTAACATTTAATGGTGGCTATTGCGTATAGAAAGAGGTTTTCCATAAAATTCAATATATTTCCCACGGAAATGCATGACAGAAGTTTCTTTTTCAAGCACCAACGTTTTTGACTTTTGTGTATGGGGGCTGACCAGTGTGCGCTGGGTAAATTACACGTGACTGGCGATTGCATGCTTCGTGAATTCTCTTGCATAGTGCTTGGCGGTCTTGAAGTAAACATACTTGTATACATAATATGTACAATATATGCACAATGTATCTGATATTCGAAAGTGTTTTGTTTACTTTTGAAGTAAAACTTTATGTTATGACAGTTTATGTTTACTTATTTTGAACAACTAAATAAACTAAACTTGAGTAAGATTAAGCATTTGTTCAAAAATCCTGCTATGGCAGACATTGTATAGGAAGCAGTACCAGCACTGCAGACACATGTGCGTATAATGTGTGACTCAGATTGTGATGATAGCGATAACTGTGATATCTTTAATCTATTACCCTCGAAGCGGTAATTGTATGCATACATATAAAAAAGCGTACATATATGTATAATGTGTTGCATATTTCAAGGCGTCATATTGAAGTTTTAAAATTTGTCATCTTTTACATTTATTGTATGAAAATTTAATCTGAGCATACAACTAATGAAATTTTCCGGCAAATAATTTTCTACTAGAACATTTCAACCCTCATAAATACTACTTTATTCGAATTACCCAAAATAGGAGTCAAAAAGATCCCTTCTTGAGAGAGTTAATTGATTAAAATATTCTACGATTCTAATGTTCGTATATGTAAATATTTTTACTATTATCACCAGAATATTTTATTCAAAACTCAGTCAAGATTAAATGGACAATAAAAAATTTCGAACTGAGAAAGATTTGGAGGCTATATTCTATGGGTAAAGGTCCTTCATCATCAACACATTCATATTCACGTCCATGTATAAACAAATATTTGTACATACCCTGCAGAAAATCGGACTAGTTCCAGGCTAGTGCAGAACTAGTTAAAAAGGAGACAGGATTGTTTCTATTTATTTATTTATTTATTTATTTATTTATTTATTCATCATCAGAGAAATACAAGTTTCTTACTGACTACACAAAAATTCCAATTGCCTTAATAGCTATCCTTAATATAACACTGGTCGACAAGTTTTTGTTACGGAAATCCGAATCTGAAGTCAGATTTTCTGTAACACGTACAGTTTTTTAGATATTCATGCCCAAAGAGGCGAAAACACGTTTTTTGGCTATATTCACTGCTCAATATCTTTTAAATTACTTACTTATTTTAAAAATTGCTTCAAGCTATTGAAAACGCTGAGATTTCTCTTGAAGAAACCGTTTTAATATTTCAGATATCTTTCTTGTAACTTGCAATATTGCATATTAAGCTTCATTAGTTTTGCAATATTTTCTCCATACAAATATTATTAAAAATTTTGAAGCACGCTTTTAGGCAGTTTATTATATCATGGACGTATGTAAGTGGCTTCGTATAAAAAATTATTCTTCTAAGCAACTACAAAATTTGATTGCGCCTATAACATACTACAAAAGCTGCCGTTGTTTTCGACGAAAAATACCTTATTGTGCAAAAACATATATTACTATATACCTAAATTAGATATCCGAAAAATTAAAGCTTTGTCTTCAAGAGAAATGACCGAGCTTTCAATAGCTTTAATCAATTTTTAAAATAAGTAAGTAATTTAAAAGATATTGAGGAGTGAATATAGCCAAAAATCGCGTTTTTCGCCTCTTTGGGCATGAATATCTCAAAAACTGTACGTATTACAGAAAATCTGACTTCAGACTTGGATTCAGCGCACCGAAATCCTTTAGAAAAGTAGAATTTTATTTCTGTAACAAAAATTTGTTGAAATTTTGTCGACCAGTGTAATTTGACAGAATATTGCTTAACATCCCACCAGAAAGTGATAAGTCAATATCGACAGCACGATTTATTTCCATTCCAATGCAATGCTTTCAACTATATTTTTTAACACGGCGATATCCAGTAATCCCCCTCTGCGGTACTTTGGAACGCGTTAAACTACTTCCTATACGGACATTCCTGGGATAGTTCAAAAATCTTTAGGTCGGAGATACACAATTCAAAAGGAAGAAATTGAGGGCTAGTTCAAAAATGTTCGGCCTTTGGCCGCAATTTACGAATATAATCCTCAGTCAGCACAACTTTCAACATACTGAAAATAAATGCGGTATTATACACTGTTGTAAATATTGGAATATATTTTAAACTTTGATTTGGTTTGAAAGAAATTTAAAACTTTTTTGGGTTAAATTTTGAACCTTCGAAAGTTTAAAAATTTCTTATTCCTTTTTGGTTTAAAATTCAAACTTACAAAAGTTCAAATATTTCAAAGTATTTTTTGGAATAAATTTCATACTTTTTTTGGTTTAAATCTTAAGCCGAGATCACACGATTTACGCATTTGTACAGAAAATGACAAATTTAAATTTGTCCACATTTGCCCATTTTGATATCGATGTGCAAATGATTTGCTTTGCGTTCACACGATTTGCCCGATTTATTAGCTTTTGATTTGCCACACATTTGTACATAGAAGTAAAATGGCAAATTTGTTCACATTCGTTCACACGATTTAACCAATCATGATAAAACAGTCGTATGAAAAATATAGAAAAGTATGCTTCTTCTTCTTGGGCATTATTTGGAAGAAAATTTTATGAAAAATTAACAAACAAAAATTAATCAAATAGGTATTAAATCATTATAAGTACATGTATTTTCACGATTTCAAAACTGGATAATACTTCTTTTAATTCTCTGTAAGATGATATAAAGTTAATTTAATTCATTCAATAGAATACGTGTGCTAACGAGCTCCAAAAAAATGGTCATTGTGAAATGTTGACTTTGGTTGCACAAAAGTGAATGAAATGTTGCAGATACGTCGAAATCGTATATGAAGAAATTGTTTATGTACTCATTTTGAATGAAAGTGATTATGTTACTTTTTTGCTCGGAATGACTATTTTCGGAGTTAGAAACAAATGAAGGATCAAAATCATATATCAATTTCGATTATTTTTAGAAATGGTTAGGGTAATAGTAGGATATAGTCACGTGCAAAGGTTTGTTAAATTCGCTGGGAAACTGACTGAGTTATTACCAGGGGTTCATGTTTATTTATATTCGGTTCGGATTCGGGAAATTATTAGAAAAATAATAGGTTAAGTATTCGGGTTCGGTTTCGGATCCGGTATTTGGAAAAATATTCGGTTCAGATTCGGGAAAGCATTTGGGAAAACATTCGGTTCAGATTCGGGCAAATATTCTTTCCTGATTTGGGAAAGTATTGGGGTTCGGTTTAGGATCCGGAAAGTATTTGGAAAATTATTCGGTTCAGTTTCGGGAAAACATTCGGTTCAAATTCGGGCAAATATTCTTTCCTAATTTGGGAAAGTATTCGAAAAATCACTTTATGAAAAAGTATACTTGTGTGACTAGCAAGAATAATTGAATAACGTCAAAAATGTATTCATTATACAAAATTATCTCAATAAGGAATAAAAAATTATTCCTAATTTTTTCTAGCTAAACGTTAAAAAATGCTTCTTCGGCCTATATGACACTACGTTTTTTCTCTGGTATATTTGGTTTGAAAAACCCGCCGAAAGTCAAAATACAAAAACAATTCTTGAAAAGAGACAAAACCTGTGTTCAATTACTAAAAATTTGTAACTTATTTTTCATAAAAACTGTCGTAACAATTTTTTGTTATTGAACAGAGCTAAATAATAATATAATAATACAATGGCGCTAATATAACTCTGACGAGTTTATGGCCGGGCTTCTCTCCCAATTCGAGGTGTGCTCCTTTTGTTTGTCCCACTAATTGGGTGGACCTACAGTTTTATGCCGGTTCCGAACGGCGAATGCATTTTTTTAAGAAGCTTTTTCATGGCAGAAATACACTCGGAGGGTATGCCGCTCACTGCCGAGAGGTGGCCGCTGTTTCTAAAACCCCAACGATTGAGTTTTTTAATTAATTAGAAAAATTTTTTTTGGTGTTTGTTCGGACTGGGGTTTGAACCCGAGACCTCTGGTATAGCAGGCGAGCACTCTACCCACTGCACTACAGCGGCCACGAACAGAGCTAAGTACTCCATTAAAAACAATTTGATTGACATTAAACTTCAAACTAAATGAAAATAATATTTATTTCAAAAATTAATTTTTTTCGAAATTGGAATTCAAATTACTGAAATAAAAAAATTATGCATCTCAAATGGCAGGGTATCTGTGTATTCCATTTTATAAAGAGAAGCCAGTGCGCCGTATAATGTTTCTTCCGGACTTCTTCTTTCCCCTTATGGCCAAAGCAGAAGCTTATAAGAGGCCAATTTAAAACTTGTATTTCTATATATTTTTTAATTTAAACATAATTTATTTTATAGTTGTCAAAAAAGATTTGTATATTTGCCACAATCATTTGTATTCAAGTGGCAAATCAAAATTTGTCCATTTTCATAATTTTTATTTACCTTCTGTATCACATTTGTGTTCACACGATTTGGCTACAAGGGCTGTTTTTGATTTGCCACAAGAGGCTAAATATTTGGCTTTTGTGATTTGTGTCAAATGAAATTTACCGTTCACACGGTTTGCCTATAAATTTGGAAAATTTTTAGCCAAATGTACAAATCGTGTGATCTTAGCTTTACACTTATTCTCATTTAAACTTTTAAGGTTTAAATTTTAAACTTTCATTGATGGTAAAATTTGGTTTCAACAAAAAAATTTTAATTTTTGATTTGAAATTCCAACTTGCTTTTTCGAGAAATGAACTATATAAAAAGCTCATTTATAGTTATTAAACAATTTAAATGAATGAATGGAGAAACAAACAAACACAAAATAATTATGGAAACAGATAAAATAAAGAATGAAGAAAAGGAGAGGAAGAGAGGAAGAGGATAGGAAAAAGACACAATATGGAAAAGCATTAAGGGGATTTTGGGGGGAGAACAATATGGGAGAAAAGGAGAAAAAAGGATAGGAAAGAAGATACAATAGGGAAAAGCATGAAGAGGATTTGGGAGCAGACATTTTTTTAATTTGAACCAAAAAAAGGTTTAAATTTTAAACTTTTGAAAGTCTTAAAACAAATTTTAGTTTGGAATAAAATCTAAACCCTAAAAGTTTAAAAATCTTTTAAAATTTTCAAAGTTTAAATTTTAATAATTTTTCGTTCATGTCCTATATATCGACCAAAAAAGTTTAAAATTTATTTGAGTGTATAAATAACTTTTTGAAACTTATCCATACAAAAAATGAAATTATCTTCATTCAGCTACAAATGCCAAGTAATATTTCGTTATATGTACATCCATTTAAACAAGCTCCATTTGGTACTACCAAAAAAAAAAAAAAATGAAAGGGGCATTATTGTAAAGTGCAACATTTGTCGTTGCTCAACTTTAAAATAATAGCTGAAAACATAATTTTTTCATGAAGGCACAATAATAAGCTCTACCGCTCTGCTTCGCTTTAGAGCCAGTTCTGAGCTAGTTGTGAACTATCTATTACTAGGCTGTAATTTTTTCGGCACAGTCCGATAAATTAGCTACAGGGTATTCTTACATACTAGTTTGCGTGTGTGTCTGCTCTTTTGTCTCCTGACTATACGCAGTTTGTTCTTTTTCTTTTGCAACTTTTCCCCCACACAAAACTTTTAACCAATGCTTTTCTAGTTTTACTTTCTTTTCATTCTTTCTATTATGTACCTGCGTACATACATATGTAGTTACATACATACATGGATAAATATAAAACTTTTCTTTCATCGAGTTACATATAATAATTTGCTGCCTTGTGTTTATCTGATTAGCTGGAAAATTTGTTATGACTTCTTACTACTCGCCACATGCGGTTTTTTTGTGTTGTTTAAATTTGGAAAAAATAATGTGTATATTTATTTAAATTGCACAAAAATTTGTGTTTTATTTAATAAAGATGAATACAGTAACAGTAGACATATTTTGCGTATGCAAAAGTTTCGCAGAAAATGGGAGCTCTCTATAGCAAATAATAAAGTGAATGTGTGTGGGAGAAATGTGGACAATGTATTTTCGCGCATTGCATCACTCTTTTCCAACTCTCACTCTTCTCCAACGCCCACTATTTTATACCTCCCACTACTCACTTGATAATTCGCGAGAATCACAGCCAAATACTCTTCCCTTCCGAAAACACTCACCTTCTCCGCTCCATAGAAATTTCAATGTTATCTATAACTTCGTCCTCCTTTAAGCCCACCGTAAGCATTCGGTGTCCTTTAGTGATCTTATAACTAAATTTGGTCAGCCAGAATGACATTGATAGGTGTCTATTACCTATAAATTCCTTTACAGTCTATCAGAAAATTCAGACAACACACTTTGTTTGTAAATCCCAACAGCCTTCCTGCATTACACATAAATAATTTTCTGCGCAGAAAATTCAACTTTTCTCATTACAATTTTTTTTGTAATTAGTTTTTACGCCCACTTGTCTTTATCTATCAGCCTTTCACGTAAACTATCAATCACATTTTTAATTATTTTTTGTTATATTGATTGGCATTTATTAACGGCCCATCTTATACCCGAAGAAGTGTTTTTATAGTGGAAGTTAAAATATGGAATATTTGCTAATAGGACCAATGACCCTTAGAAATTCGTACTGAAAACAAAACTTAAACCACTTGAAGTCCATTTTTGGTCACTTTTTGTCAGAGGAAACTGCAGAGAAGTTGTTTATAATGTATTGTGGAACGAATTTCCGTCATCCCTTGTCAAGTTTGATTTGGTTATAAACCGGTTTCGGCTATGTGCCATCTTCAGTATCTGGTTTCGTTCTCGAATCCTACCTGTCGGAAAAGCAAACAACAGAACAGAAGTTTTTTATCAGCTAAAATCAAGTGCGTATGATCAAGTAGGCAGTACACAGAGCAAGTAGAACTCATACTGTACCGCACAAAATGAGACAATGAAAAGACACAAGGGTATAATATCGAAAGCAGTTTTAACAGCTCATCTAGGATATTACACTTTCACGCACAATTACCGAAAGCAAGACTGTGAAAATAATCATTATGTTAACATATGAACCATGTAAATGGTTGAAAAAAAAAAAAATAAATAAAAAAGTAGAACAAAAGCAATACTCATCAAGTAATTTTCCCATTTAACGCATGCTAAAATCACTAAAGCAAAGAGCATAAAAAGGCGGAAAATAATAATAAAAAAGTGCATGCATATGTACATACATATGTATGTACGAGTATAATAATAGCCACTCATGCGTGCCTTAAGCACAACTGCAACCACCTGACCGACTCAACGTACGTATGTACTCGTACATAAACACTTATTTAGAAAGTAGTGAACATAAAATCAGTTATGGTTACAACTACACAATCAACAACACACACACACACACAAATGTATGTTCATTTGCACAATGAATGTACTTAGTAATACTCAATTATATCTATTTAAAGCTCAAGTCATGCAGTTTTTCAAATCTAACAAGCTAGTTGAGGTGATGGGGTCAAGTAAAGCCTTACATATGTACATACATATATTCAGTGGTGCCACTGTCTCTTTTGTACTGCAGCGCGCCAAAGCAATAGCAATAAAAAAACAACAATAAACAAGCATTAAGTAGCACATTCACCTTTTAATCACTAACAAGATTGGTCGGTCGGTCATGCATGCATGGCAAAGAGATTCTAAAGGCAGTCGTGCAATGCGGCAACATGGTAGTTAAACAACAAGTGAAAATGAGACTTGCAAAGTCAACTGCAACTACAATCACAACCAAAAGACTACCTACTTAGTAGGGATTCCAATTTTTCCGATTTTTACGATCCCGGGATTTTCGAGATTTTATTTTATAATCCCGGGATCCCGGGATTTATCCCGGGACTTGGACTTTAATTACACAGGCCGAAAAAATTTTCAAAAAATTTTCTAACTCAAATAAAATTCTGCTTTTCTAAAGGATTTCGGTGCGCTGATTCTGAATCTGAAGTCGGATTTTCGGTAATATGTATAGGTTTTGAGATATTCATGTCCAAAGAGGCGAAAAATGCGATTTTTTGCTATATTCACTGCTCAATCTGTTAAATTACTTACTTTCATTAAAAGATGATTGCAGCTATTGAAAGAACGATCATTTCTCTTGAAAACAGCGCTTTGCTTTTTCGGGTATCTTATTCAGATATCTACGTTGTCTTCAAAAGAAATGATCGTGCTTCCAATAGATGTAATCAGTTTTTAATGAAAGTCAGTAATTTTAAAAATATTGAGGAGTGAATATGGCCACAAACTGCGTTTTTCGCCTCTTTGGACATGAATATCTCAAAAACTACACCGAAATCCTTTTGAAACGTAGAATTTTATTTCTGTTACAAAAATTTTTCGACCAGTATTATTTTCCCACATTTGGGGTTGAAAAAAGTAAATCGCTAGCTTAGAGTGCAAACTGTGTAAGTCCACTTTTATGAAAAAGTGTATTTTTATGTAGAATGCTAGAAAAATAAAAAAACACCATGCTAAACAAGTCTGCGATACTTGTCTTATTTCTACTCGTTTTTATTCAGCGATACGCAAATTGTATAAGTCCAAAAAGCGAAGAAAATTGTGTAAGTCCAAAATATTTACATGAACACAAAATTTTTTTTTCATTTAGAAATTTTTTTATTTTTTTTTTTTTTGGCTCTCCTACAAAGTTTGAAAAAAGGACTTACACAATTTGCATTCTAAGCTAGCGAAATACATTTTTAGAGAAACGCTACAACTTTAAAATGCAAAAAAAAAAATAGATTTTTATTGGCCCTTTTTTATTATTTCATTAGTAACAAAATAAAATAGGAATGTAAAATCATTCGTATTATTTAATAATACCTAAGAGTTACTTTAAAAAGCACAACCAACAACGAAAATTACAAACATTTGGTGAACAAAACATTTGCCTTTGCAGTTGGTAGATACTTTTAGGATATTAATAAAAAGGCTTGCAATCATTTGATAATTTCCAATAGAAATTTTTTTAGAATTTAACGACGAACTTTGTTTAAGCGAATATTTCCAAGCTTGCCGAAAAATTCAGAAAATTAATGCAACTTCTGAATAGATAAATATCGGAGGCAAAATTTTGATATGAATTCCGAGTATGCAGCTGCGTATTTAATTTTAGTAGAGTGTTGTAAGACTATCAAGTCTAATTAAAATTTTGTTTCCATTTTCTTCCATTATTTTCTTTCCGTGTGGGAAAATTCCAAAAAACATTTGAGAAATAAATGACCAAAAATCAGGAAATAGAAATTATCAAATGAATTTTGCCACAAGCTAAAAGCTTTAAAAATACCTAACGTACGTTTCCCTACAACGCGTACTTCAACACAAAAAATTTAATTATTAAAAAAAAAATCAAAAATTGTAATCCTTACTTTGACTAATGGACTTTTTTATTCTAGCAAAAATGTCGCACTTTCTTCCGGCTGTCACATTTTTTTGTTCTCTTCCACACAGACTGAACACTTTTTTAGGGATGTTTGTTCTATTGACAAAATATAAAACTGGCCCGACTACGGGCAACATTTTCTGCTCTTAGCACAAGTAAAAGGTTGCATTATTTTTGTTTCATTCATCACATGAAAAATGCAACACTTTGATAGGACACAGGACACATGTTGATAATGCTGCAATGTAATAATGCAACATTTTCATTCAGAATAGGAAATGCTGTTAGTATACAGATCTGAGACCAATAAAAATTATATAAAATATAACTTTTCTTTGCTATAATAGCGGAATATTCTCTCTTTATCTTATCCCGAAAATCCCGGGATAAAATTCTAGCTATCCCGGGATTTTCGGGGAGTCAAAAAGGGCGGGATCCCGGGATCCCGGGATTGGAATCCCTACTACTTAGGTATGTAGAAGTGTACGTAATAAACAGACAGTGAAAGAGTTTAATGGTTATCGTAGTGGTTGTTTGGGGTATTGTTTTCTGTTTCTGTCGCTTTTACCTTCTTCTACATTTCTCATTTTAAGTGTAAATTGCTTTGGATTAACGTTTTTAGTCAGTACCTATATACATACATACATACCTACGTTGCTAAATGTACGTATTTGTGATTACAGCACATAATTAACATTAAAACGAAAAGGTACACTATCATTTGCAGTGCAGGTACTTTACTGGCGGTATGAGTACCACACGGCGTATGAGTAACATACATTTGTACATATGCTGCTTTACTTACTTGTTTGTAATCTACACCGGTAATTATGGTTATTGATAGTTACAGGTTTTTGTTGTTAATTTTTGGATTAAAACTCAATTTTTTTTTTCAGTGTAAAATGTGTAATGACAATAAAAAGCTCGTTTTAAGTTGAAAACTGCCATCACTGTTGTTAGTAATTAGTTGTTATAGTTGTAAGATAATAATAATAATAATAACCCACGCCCTCTAATCCCGCCCGACCGCACGAGAGGCGCACCCGCATGACGTACGGATATTTTTTATTTACATAAAATTCCGAGGTGTTGAGTGGCAGGAGTTTATTAAGCGTCGAGATCTTAAACTGCTCAGCTACAGAGAAATAAAATCATCAGCTGAGTATAGTACATTTGAAGTTAGTCTTGAGAATTATAACAGAATAATCGCTACTATGTGTTAAGATAAGACAGTATTTTTTCCCTTATAATGAAAAGTGAGTCCGAAATATCTAAAAAGCTGGAATAGGAATTAAAGCTCTTACACAAACCCCGGAAAGGTTCCTTTAATTCAAAGTTTGATTTACACTGCTTTAAATAGATAGGGTTGAAGTGTCTTGTTGAACGAGAAGGAATGTTAAAGTTTATTTCAGCTAGCAAGAAAGGAGAAAGAATTAAGCCATTCAAGAGCTTAACGATAAATATTACCCCTAACATTTCTCGTCGACTTGCAAGAGTCGGAAGATTAAGGAGTTTTAAACGGCTAGAATACGGTGGAAGATTGTAACCAGAGTCCCAAGGCAAATTTCTTAAAGCAAAAAGCAAAAACTGTTTTTGAACTGACTCTAAGCGATCAGAGTGAATGTGGTAGTATGGATTCCAAACTATCGAACCGTATTCCAATATAAGTTTTACTAAAGTTGTAAAGAGTAAAGATATTCCATTTTTATTGAGTTTTATTTTCACTAAAAGCCTATTCTTCTTATTTACAGATTCTGGAACCTCTTCTGGGTAAGTACTGTTATTAAAATTGAGCAATATGCGATGGTTTGGTAAATATTTTGCTTCTCAATGGCATAACTAGAAATTTCTGAACGTTTTAAGAAATACTATATGACTGGAAATCTAAAAAAAATTGCTTTAAAGTTAGCATTTGGTTGAAAATCCTGATAACGAAAATGCTAAGGAATAACATTTACAAGCTTAATCTGATGACGGATAAAAGTTTTGACCGCACCGTTTACAGAGCTGTGCATAAAAGACTTTCTTCTTCTTTTCTCCTTCTTCTTCTTCTTTTTATTATTATTCTTCTTCTATTTCTACTTATCTTCTTCTTAGTTTCTTCTTCTTCTTCTTCTTCTTCTTCTTCTTCTTCTTCTTCTTCATCTTCTTGATCTTCTTTTCATTATTATTCATCTTCTATTTCTTTTTCTTCTTATTTTTTTCTTCTTCTCCTCCTTCTTCTTCCTCTCCTTCTCCTTTTTATTCTTCTTCTTCCTCTTATTTTTATTCTTTCTCTCCTTCTCCTTTTTATTCTTTTTCTTACTTTTATTTTTCTTCTTCTCCTTCTTCTTCCTTTTATTTGATTTTTTCTTCTTCCACTTCTTCTTTTTCTTCTTCTTCTTCTTCTTCTTCTTCTTCTTTTTCTCAATTGGCGCGTAACCGTCTAGACGATTTGTACCGAGTCCAGGAAATCTCGCCAGTCATTTCTGTTTCATGCTACCTGGCGCCAATTAGAAATACCAAGGGAGGACGAGTCAGTCTTCACCAGATTTCCCCAATGCAGTGAAGGTCTCCCTTTTATTCTGCCTTTAGCGGGTTTCGATAAAAACAAGTGCTTAAGCCGAATATGTCGGAGTAGCCTTGCCGAGTTGTCGCATCCCCACTTTAGTTCAGCACCAAACGGATGTTGAGTATCTATCCAGAGGACACTTCCACGAAGTCGTGTGATGCTTGTTCAGCATAAAAAAGAATCGCTTTTGCCATACCCAGGTCCTCCACAAAGCTTTCTTACTTGTTTTATAAAAAATTAGTCTGGGGCTAGCCCTGTTGAAATTTTTTCCGGCAAACTATTGTCTAGAACGTTTTAAAAGGATGTCGATGGAATCCCTTCGTCTGTTAGCACTTGAACATTTTTTAGATTTTATTTGAGCTTGAATTCTTTTTTGTTTTTACTAAAGAGCTTGCAAGAATTGTTGATTTTCGGTTGTTTTTTTTTTTTGTTGATCTGCAAATGGAGGTTTTACTGTCGCCCATACACTCAGAGAAAACCCGCATCGTAAAAATGACTATAAAAATATTCAGCTTTACTATTCGCTTTTTTACTATGAAAACACGGAAATATGACTATGAAACAACTTGATCTGAATATAAACGTATTATTTCAACCGTTCAAGTATGAAAGATATTCCACTTGAATATGAAAAACTTTGAGTTGACTAGTAAATACTAATACAACTGGACAAATATTAACAGCTGTCATTATACAATTTGTAATAGTCATCTTCAAGTTGAAACATATTTATTTTAACTACTGTTGATGCTTCAACTTGAATATGGTTCATATTAAACTTAAATATTTAGCACAGTAAAAGAAATTTATGCTGTGTAGATTTTCGTTCCTTCATTTGAATGCGGCTTTTCAAATTTTCGTAATTCTTAGATGGTTTATACATTGTTCGAGCTATATAGCATGATTGAGCAACTCAAATATAACTCATTTCCCTTGTGGAAAATGAGTTATATTTGAGTTGCTCAATCATGCTATATAGCTCGAACAATGTATAAACCATCTAAGAATTACGAAAATTTGAAAAGCCGCATTCAAATGAAGGAACGAAAATTTCCCTTGTGGAAAATGAGTTGGCTTATTTAAAGCCATTTTTCGTACCCCAGAGGTTGGCACTCTCGCCAAACCTTGGAGCTACAGCGCTCCCCCCACGTGAATACATAAAAGGGTTTAAAAAAGCACATATCGTCGTACCATACGAAAACTAACATCAGATTTTTTGTGGCTGACGAAAAGTAAAAAGTTCATGTTTTGGCCGACGAAAAGTAATAAAATCGAGTTTTGGCTGACGAAAAGTAATAAAATCCACTTTTGGCTGACGAAAACTATCAATTTCGTTTAAACAACAACAATTTTGATGTAAAAACAGTATATAATTACTGATACTTTTCGTCAGCCAAAAGTCGATTTTATTACTTTTCGTCAGCCAAAACTCGAATTTATTACTTTTCGTCGGCCAAAAGTCAAATGTTCTACTTTTCGTACAGAATTTTTTTATTGATAGCTTTCGCCAGAAATTTTAAATATGTTAGTTTTCGTATGGTACGACTATATGTACATATGTATGTGCATATGTACACACAAAGTTTAGACACATACCCTGCAGTAAAAATCCGCAATGAATCCTTAATGAATCACTGATGCAATTTACCTATGACGAGGAGGCATCAGTGAATACTTTCATATAAAGACTGATGAATTTTTCATATAAATGGTTTGCTTTCCTCAGAAAAAAAAAACAAAAACAAATAAAAATATACTAAGTTATGACGACAGTGATGAATATTCAACAAAGAATCATCACTGATCCTTCAGCAGTGAAACAAATTTACTGCAGGGTAGTTAAATTCAATATGAAATATATTTAAAACAAACATGCTGTCTCTTAGAGTTGAATAAAAACATATTGAACTTCAACATGAATCATAGTAAACTTAAGAATATGTCATAGTCAGCTTCAATATGAACATTTTTTAAAACAACTATGTTGTAACTTTAACTTGACTATAAAAATTTCAATTTGAATATGCTGCATTTTTCAACATATTTAGGACAACTATTTTTCATAGTTGATTTTACTATGACAACACTTCAAGTCGAGTATGGTTAATTTTAATTTTAACTACTTAATATTTATTATGATGGTATGAAGTGCAACGTAGTCAGAATCACTATTTTCATCCTAGGCGCAAAACCATTGGTAAAAATAGTCAAATCAAGGTGTAAATAGTCAGATTTACGTGCGTTTTTTGCTGAGTGTACAGTTCTTTCATTTGGCGCCCACATTGTGACCTTGAAAATCTTGCAAAGAAAGCATAAAACATATTATTTATTATTTAAAAAAAAATTATTTAAATATAATCAATCATTGACATCGTTTGATGAATTTAATCGAATTGATGCCTAGTATTTCTTTCTTAATATTCAATCAATTTTAAAATTCATTGAACCAAAAAATCTACAGCCCACTACATCTTGCTACACGTAACGCAACGTATGGCTATGTATGTATGTATGTATGTGGGCATATCGACTAACCACCAACTAACCGCCAACGCAATACTTAAATACGCCTCAAAATCCAAATAAATGACCGAATATTTTTGCTTCAAATGCCTTGATTGACGATTTTTTTTTTGTTTTTATTCTTGTTTTTCACTTTCGGCATTTTTCATTAGCAGATGCGTGCATTAGATACTTGATATACGATAGGTTCATCGCATACCAATGCAAACCAAAAACACACAAAACAGAATAAAAGTCTACGGGTATTCATGCATTTTATGAAAAATAATCATACGCCATGGCGCACAAGGAAAACTGCATGGTGAAACTGTTGCTTTGCTTTGCGCGTAACCAGAGCTAATTGTATGTGTATGTGTGTGTAAATGTGTTTATCATTCTACAATCGCAACGAAACATATTTGGTGGACATTTGCTTCTTCTATTTCTTAATTTGCTTGCTGCAAAATAAAAGCGATTTATCATCAGCTTTTCGTATGTATGTCCGCCCAAAACTCATTTGGCAAAAGCAGAATGAACGAATGATGATATAGACGTTTGGTTTGCTTTGCACTTGAACAACCAGGCATATTTGCTTTGCCACCACGCAGACTTGCTATTTATTTGTTTTTTGTTTGCTGCTTTATTTTTTTTTTTACTTAATTCTTTGCTTCTGCTTTTGCACACTGTTTATGTACGCTTGACCAACAAAATGTTGTCAATCATCCGTTTCGACAGCGGAGATCAATGAAAATTGCGTTAAATCGTTACGTATGCCACGTGAATTCTTATTTTTCTTGTATTTTGTGGTAAGTGATGTTGAAAATGGCATGATGGTTATGGTGTTGATGATGATGTAATGAAAAATGATTTATGTACGTAAGAAATTGTTAAGGCGCATTTTTGTGCAATTCAATTAAAGTTGATTTGGATGATACCACACAGATTGATTAAATGCCATTCACCATCATCCTGCTTTTGGTAAATTTGATGGTCATCAATTCTGTGTATGCCAAAGCTATACAAATTTAAGGGAATGTAGGTCATTTAGAGGGGGAATGAATGTCAGGATATCGATACACTTTTCCCGGTATCTATGCCCACGAAGGTAAATATACAAACGGTATTGATCTGCATGGAGTGGGACTAGCATGAACATTGGAAAACTAAAGTTAGCAATAAGTTCGCTTCGAGTTGTGCATGTACATATGTATAGCCGGTTTCGGTGATACGCCCTATTATACTCCTATTGAGTCCATTTTCAGTGCCTGATAAATTTACCATTCGAGCACATTAAAGTGTAGCCATCCTCTGAGTATACATATGTATGTAAGAACCACCCACTCCCTAAACTCTTGTATTTGATGCTCCTAAACTGAGTAGCAATGCGCCCTATATGGTATATTCATTTCTGAAATGATCCATTGACTATATTTGAAAAAGTGTACGCTTCCCGACTACAGGCCCAAATGTGGAACCCGCAAGTCTTTGAGCAATATCGGTATCAAATAAAAGCAGTTGAGTAGGGCTTCAACATAGAGCTCCTTTAATTGCAATGTCTAGGCCGAGTCCCTAGATGTGGGTCAAAACGTGGAACCGAGTGACAACGGAAATCAGGGCTTCTATATAAAGCTCTTTTCGTTGTAGTAATTCCCAATCCGGTTCCTTAGAGAAAGGAGAAAAAAGAGGAAGGGAAATGGTGAAGAAAGGGAAAGGAGAATGCGAAAAGTAAACGGAACGAAAACAAAAGAGCCAATGAGGGCATCTATATAAAGCTCTTTTCGATGTAGTAATTCCCAATCCGATTCCTTAGCGAAATGGAAAAAGGGGAAGGGAAATGGTGAAGAAAGGGAAAGGAAAATGCGAAAAGAAAACGGAATAAAAATGGGACAGAAAAGGGAGTGGGAAAAGGAATCGAAAAGTTGTTGGGAGACGGAAAGGGAGCAAGGAAAAATAATAGAGAGAGATAAGACAGAGTGATGGGGAAAACAATAAAGGAAGAATGTAACGATAATGATAGAGGGAGAGGGAAGATAAAAGGAAAAATAAGGGAAAGAAAAGGGAAAGCTAGCGGGAAAGACTAACTAGAACATAAAAACATTTTTTCTCGCTGCGAAGCGGGGCGGGTATTTGCTGGTTAGACTATAAAATAAACAAGTGGTAAGCAAAAATAAAAAAACTCTACCAAGACGACTTGGTGCATTAGTTAAATGCCACTAAAATAAAATCTGAGAATGGTTATTAAAAACTTATTACTTTGCAAAACTTATCAAGTACTTACAGGCAAACACGCAAAACTCACATATGTACATCCATACATACCTACATATCGTCGTACCATACGAAAACTAACATATTTAAAATTTCTGGCGAAAGCTATCAATAAAAAAATTCTGTACGAAAAGTAGAACATTTGACTTTTGGCCGACGAAAGGTAATAAAATCGAGTTTTGGCTGACGAAAAGTAATAAAATCGACTTTTGGCTGACGAAAAGTATCAGTAATTATATACTGTTTTTACATTAAAATTGTTGTTGTTTAAACGAAATTGATAGTTTTCGTCAGCCAAAAGTGGATTTTATTACTTTTCGTCAGCCAAAACTCGATTTTATTACTTTTCGTCGGCCAAAACTTGAACTTTTTACTTTTCGTCAGCCACAAAAAATCTGATGTTAGTTTTCGTATGGTACGACGATATGTACATTAGGCATATAACTTTTTACAATTTTTGCAAATACGAAAAACGGCATACCATAGTCGAATAGAGCATAAAAAAGTATGAACCCCAGTATTTTTTTTTTGCGAAATTGCAAAAAAGTTTCCGCGCAAAACGAAATTACTTTTTATCAGAACTGCTGAAAAAAACAAAAAAAGTTTTGTACAGTGTACAGGTTTTTCTTCATAATAATAGATATTTACCTTAAGGTCTATTAAAAGAAATGTGGAAATCATCACATACTTTAAACTTAAAACTTATTTCATATAACAATTGACAAAAATGTAAAAATAAAAATATTAAAAAAAAATTAAAAAAAAATCTGACTTTTTTTAGAAATCCCTTTTTGCGCGGAACGTTTTTGAACCGAAATCACATAAAAAAGTGATATTCATAACTTGTACAATATTTGCCACCACGTGGTTGTATGCCAAATTTTTCGTCAAAATTTGTTATATGCCTAATATACATATATATGTATATGTCTGTATGCACTTGAATGAAAGCAAAAGTTAGTTGGCGTTGCTTGAAGGCGACTTTGACTTGCGACTGAGCATGGCTAGTCAGAATAGTACGCCCCCAAGACCAGGCTTTCAACGAGTAAGTAATTTAAAACCATTTTCCGCCTTTCCCCGCCTTCGAACGTTGCATATTTAAGCTGTTGCTTTTAGCGAGTTTTAGTTCTTGTTGTTGTTGTTGTTGAATGTTTTAAGTATTTAAAGTTAGTTTTTTCATGTGAGTCCAACCAGAAAATCGCACAACTTTTCATATGCCATTCAAAACTTCTGTAAAAGAAAAGCTTAAGGTTGAATAGTTAATAGAGTTAAAAAGAAATACTTTGAACTATCACGTCCCACATCCTACTTACTCGTATTTGCAACAAAAAATTATAACTATTTAAGCTGCCTCCGTTTTCAGTAACTAGAACATATCGTCGGTCTCCTGCCAGAAACACGAATGTGAAAATTTTTTTAAGTGCGATGTCTGCTCTTTATCGGGTTTATATTGATGTAATAACAATTAATATTTGTACAAATGCTTGTGTAAACATACATACATAATATGTACGTGTATGCACATAAGTATATATACAAATATTAATTTTTATTATATCAATATATACCTAATAAAGAGCAGAAATTTTCACATTCGTGTTTCTGGCAGGAGACCGACGATATGTATTTCCTGTTTCCTTTGCTTTTGTATACAAAAGTTTAATAAAAAAAATTGGGGAAAAACATTCAAAAACTCGCAGTGCTTTTCTGTACCCGGATTCTAGAAGTCGCCATCGCTAAATGAGATCGCCAAAAATCGCTAAATTTATATCAGACGCGCCTAAAAGTATGGACTTCTTTTATTTATTTATATCATCTCAAGTTATAGCATGCTGGCAGCATTGATCAGTTAGTTTTGTATGTCAGACAATTTAGCATATATTGCATATTTTTAGGCGCGTATGATACAAATTTAGCGATTTTTGGCGATCTCATTTAGCGATGGCGATTTCTAGAATCCGGGTACAGATCTCTTTATTTTAAAACAAATAATACAAAAAAGCTAACAAAAGTTTTCAGCTGCAAACTCGATAAATATTGCATACATTTGGGCGCTTACAATCAACGAACTATTGACATGGCAAAATAGTCAAAAAATTTTCATTTTTTTTGATTTGAATATTGAATGAAAATAAATAGCTTAACTGCGCATTTTTTTATCTGCAGAAAGGGCGTTAGATAAAATGTTAAAAAAAAAATAAAATAAAAGCGCAAAAAATGCCGGAAAACAAAAATTTTCAAAAAAAAGAGGTGTTACAATAAATCAGACGTTCATTGAGTGAAATGCTGTAACGGCGTATAAAAGTAGTGTGGGCCGAGGAAGAAAAATATGTTTTGTAAACAATAATTTACGTAGCAAATTGAGCTGAACAAGCGAAAACAAAATACAGATGTTACGCAGCATGCACAAGCAAATATGCACAGCATGCCATGAAGGCGTATGTATGTATATTAGGCATATAACAAATGTTGACGAAAAATTTGGCATACCACCACGTGGTGGCAAATATTGTACAAGTAATGAATATCACTTTTTTTAGGTGATTTCGGTTCAAAAACGTTCCGCGCACAGCTGTGTTATTATTATATTGAATCAGAATTTTCTGAAGAAAAATTAGTTTGGGGTGGGTGGGGCACTTCCCTTATACCATGTCTCCACATAACGTGTTTCGCTCTTTTTTTCTGCATTTTCTCTCTCAATCTTGTTTCGACACGGAAACCAGTGCCGAAACTCGCCATTTTCCATACAAATTTCTGAGAGCGAGTGAAGATTGAAACACTGTTTCATTCTGAATCATCTTGCCAACCTCGATGATATCGATGTCTTCTCTAATTTTGTATCGAAAATCTATCGAAATCTCACACAGACCAAAACAAAAACGCAAAATATAAGCAAACATACAAACATTTAAGAAGAGCAAGAAAGAGAAATGTTAAACTGAATCACGATCAGTCACGTGGAGACGGGTTATTTAGCGAGATGTTTAGCTAGAAGTTTTGTTGGTGAAACAAGTTATGTGGAGACGGGCTTTTAGGTCCATTAAAAGGCGTTTGGAATAATAGGAAGATTATTAGTTAAATAAATATCTATTATTATGAAGAAAAGCGTGTACAGTGTACAAAACCCATGATTTTTACAGGGAAGTACTACCACCATTACAAAAATATAATACATATTACCAACAAATTTGCACTCGTATATGTTTTAGCCAAGTGCAAAACCAATGAGATTTTACTTGGAAGAGTTTTAGTGCTTAGCACGAAATTTATTTAATTCAATGAGATTTAATTTGATTTAATGGAATTTGAAAATGCACATACGGAAACGTGATGAATGAAACGGTCACAAAAGTTCCCGATTCCCTTAAGAATGTGATAGGAAATATCCAAAAATTTCTCGTCATGCCTGCCGGTAATATTACCGGTCAAATGACCAGCATAGTTCTTGCAGGGTTGTTTTACGGTGGATCGCATGTCACTCTTTGAACTCCCAAAAGCTGCTATCAGAAGCAATATTCTTATATGGCGACATTATGTACTCTGAAAAAAAACGTTGTAAATACAAAGACTTTTGCAGTTAAATGAACAACTTTCCGCAGTTGAAATGTGCCCAACAACGCTCCGTTGTTGTTTCAAAGATGCGAGCGTTTTTGATTCAAATACTTTTCGTATTTAAGTTAACAACGGAAACTGTTGAAAGAAATACTTTTACATTTAAGTTAACAGTTTTTGCTTTTGTATTAACAGCAAAAATTTTTAGTCCAAAAGCGAGCACTGTTGATTCAAATACTTTTCGTATTTATGCTAACAACTTTTGCTTTTGAATTAACCGCAAAAGTTTTTGGTCCAAAAATGGGCACCATTGAAGCAAATACTTACGCATTTAAAACCTCAAAAAAATTGTGAACAACAGTAATTTTTTTTTTAATATAATAGATATTATTTTATTTAGTTTTTTTATATAATATATGTTTACATACATAGTAATATTAATACTAAGGCCCGGTTTCACCAAACAAACTTTTTCTATTCAGAGACGGTCATTTGATGCATCATTTGAACAACACGATGCGTGGAAAGAGACACGGCCACAAAGGTTTGCATCACATTTTCACAGCGCCAATATAAAGATTATGGAAACTTGTAGGCAGTAGTGGCAGAAATATCCATCAATCCTGCACCTCAAATGATATATCAAATGACTATCACTGTCTGTAGGGCTTTTTACACACACAAACACATAAATACAACTGATTTTATTTTATTATTTCATAACACATTCTTTATATTAACTTACATTGTTTTCCGACCGCCAGATTTGTAGGTTTCTGCGCAATCATCGGCGACAAGTTTTACCTCGTTTGCTCGTTTTACCTCGATTGCTCGCTATCGGAAAAACGGGATAATCAAACATATTTAATCTGAAAATTCAAAATACATACATATATGTATTTTTAAACGTACATATGTACATATAATATTAATATATTATAATAATATATAAATATTATTATTGTGACTTACCTTTATTTGTAATTATATATTAAATGTACATACATATATGTATGTATAAATTTTCCCCGAAAATTTAAGTTTGGAAAAAAAATTTTCTATTTTTTATTTACTTCAAAATTTTTCAACAGCAAGGGAGTTTTTGAATCAAAAACGCCCGTCTTTGAATTAACTATGGAAAGTTGTTGAATCAAAAACTTTGCCGTTAAAACAAATACTTTTGCTGTTGTATGTATGTCACATAATTATGTAAACAGTTTTGTCTATTTTTATTTGTTACCGTTATAGTACTGTTATCATTTTATCCTGTTATACTCTTATATTATTATATTGTATACAGTTTTTGTAACTTTTTTTTGTTTTTGTAACCCAGAACTCCTAGATCTCTCCCGATTCCCAGATGAATATACATACCTTTCGTAGCCTTTTTGTTAGCCAACCAAATATGAACATACGCGAACAGCCTTCAAATTTTGTAGTAAAATTTCAAGCCATAAAAGAGTGTTGTAACCAGAGAACATCAAAGTGGTAGCAAAGGCGTATTTTTATTTTTACAATTTTTATTAATTTAACTTTTATTTTTTCCGTTTGTTTACAATGCGGTCAAATAGCATGTGTGAATGAAAAATTTGAAACCACACACAATGACAATATGTGTCTCTTAAACCCTCGAAATGCTAAAAAAAATTACTTATACATATACATTAGATAGGGTCGACAAAAAATGTTGTAAAAGTCCGCCCCTAAATTTGAAGCTTATGTTGAGAGGGTTAAGGACACAAACAAAATTTTTTTTTGACCCCGCGAAATACCGCCGAAATGGTTTTTTCTTGTAACTTTGTTATTTATCATCCGATTTTTAAAATTGATACGTCATTAGTTTCGTATTTTGAAGCTCTACACTTCCTTCTAATGTCCTTTTGAGCTCTGAAGTCGTTTTCACATAGTTGGGTCAGCTAACTTATTTGTATGTCCACGAATTATCCTCTTTGTATTGCCAAATGAAAGTGCTTCAAAATTCATGACAATGTTGCCTTGAAACGGTTTTACTAAATTAATAAACAAAGAAGTTACGTCACAAAGAAGTTATTTAACGTAGCTATTATTTAACTATTTTTTTTTAAGCAATTCAGTATATGTAAAGTTGTAAAAGTCCGAACCCAAATTTGAAGCTTATATTGAGAGGATTAAAGAAAAAATTTTTACTTTTTTTCTGATCCCGCGAAATACCGCCGAAATAGTTTTTTTTATTGTAACTTTGTTATTTGACTTCAGAGTTCAAAAGGACATTAGAAGAAAATATAGAGCTTCGAAATACGAAAATAAGGACGAATCAATTTTAAAAATCGGATGTTAAATAACAAAGTTACAAGAAAAAACATTTTCGGCGGAATTTCGCGGGATCAGAAAAAAATTTTTTTTTGTCCCTTAATCCTCTCAATATAAGGTTCAAATTTAGGGGTGGACTTTCACAACTTTACATATCCTGAATTGGTTAAAAGAAATGAGAAATAATAGGTACATTAAATATTCGTAGTGACGTAACTTCTTTGTTTATTAATTTAGTAAAACCGTTTCAAGGTAACATTGTCATGAATTTTGAAGCACTTTCATTTGGCAAAACAATGAGGATAATTCATGGACATACAAATAAGTTAGCTGACCCAACTATGTGAAAACGACTTCAAAACTCAAAAGAGCATTAGAAGGAAGTGTAGAGCTGCAAAATACGAAAATAATGACGTATCAATTTTAAAAATCGGATGAAAAATAAGAAAGTTACAATAAAAAAACGATTTCGGCGGTATTTCGCGGGATCATAAAAAATTTTTTTGTGTCCCTTAACCCTCTCAACATAAGCTTCAAATTTAGGGGCGGACTTTTACAACATTTTTTTTTCGTATGGGGACCAACCCTATCTAATATACATATGTGTATGTAAATGAGTAGAGCACTAGAGCAAGAAAGTGCTAAACAAAGCGCGACGTTCTGCCTCAAAATCTATTGCATATCTAATAAAGACCCACACACAGACAAATGGTTATGCACACATTTCGCATAGAAGTGTCCGTTTCTCTTTTCCCCGCAAACAAGCGCTCCTCTGCTTCTTGTTGGTTTTGGCACTCCCCAAACATCTGCCGCCACCCATAAAACTAACCCCTTTTTGCTGTTTTATGTATTTTTTAGATACGTATGTGGGTGGCTGTTTGCTAGTTCTAGATGCATGCTTTTAGGCGCTAAGTCGCTAAATGTAAGCGATAGCTTTAAATGATCGTAAAATTTGCTGTTTTCATAATCGTATTCTTAAGTAAATTTTAAAGGCATTGGAAAATATTTGATTGTGTGTAATAGACCGCTAATTTTGAGGGTGAAAATGTTGCGTTCGAAATCTTTTCACTTTAAATTTTGCTTCAAATATTTTTACTTTTAGATTGTAGATTGTAATCATTAAACCTTTTGTATTACTATAGTTAATGAAGATTTAAAAGACTAGATTTTTTTCTTCGTTCTTTTTAATGAAATAAATTTGAGTGACTAATTAAAAATTTATAAACACCTAGTATATATAATAATTTATTATTTCTATGTCCACCTTTATTTTATTGTGTCCATCTAGGTCAGTTTTGCGACAATTATAAAATGAAAAAAAAATTCATGAATTTTATATACTAGTTTTTTACATTGCATTAGTTTTTCCTCTATTTTGATATTTTATACGCCAACTCAAAATTAAAAGGCTTATGCACTCATAACCACACATGTATGAATATGATATCTTTGTATGTAAGTGCATATTAACGTAGGTAAAATCGAGATGTTTCGCGATGACGCTGCATATTTTAATTGGATGCTAACCAGTAAAAATTTTTAACAAGCAACGGAACTTCCAATGAAATGAAATAGAAGCCCACACAAAAAATAATACGAATATATGTACAGGGGGACGAAAAAAAAAATCAAATGCTCGAAAATAAGTGTTTTCTTTGAATGGGTCTGTAAGTTCAGAAGGTATTAAGTTATTCATTAAAGTAATTGAATTTAAACATTTCTGTATTGAAGCTCAGATCTTTGTAAACCTCCTTGTCTCGTATAATTATTATCTGTTTGAGAGCCACATATTCTCGTTTAGAAGTAAAATAAAGTAGTAAATATTCAACACAGAAGCCCTCTGGGAATTGGCAAATATTTTAAGCTCTTATTATTATATTATTATTATTAATTCATGAAACAGGAACGCATAAGTGGTCATTCAAAAAATAAGAGTCGAAAGAATTGGTTAAAAATTTTTACCACACCTTGTATTTAAAAAAAAAAAAAAAGCCGCACATGCTCGCGCAATATTTTCTACGTATGTTTTTATATTTTTTCTATCTCACTTGACCCTTCGGTTTAATGTCACGTATTTAGAAACTATTAGAAACACATTGAGAGCCACATTAGTGTTAAAAAGAAAACATTTACTTTACGGTTGTTCAGCAAAAGCATTTAATTTCCGGCGAAAATGTGTAATTTCAAAAGGCAAAAAAAAAAAAATCGACCGTAAACAAATTAAAACGTTGGCATTAAAGTTTATGTTAGCGCACAATAGTTAAAGGTCGGTTGGAGGAAGATTAAGAAAACTTTTCGTATGTAAAAAGAAGCTAAAGTGGTTGGGAAAAATATTGAGAGTGGAATTAAGTGGATATTTTTGGTATCACTTTATTATCAGTTTTAGGCAAAAAAAGGAGAAGATCAGCAAGGCAGGAGAAAACTTGAAATTATTAAAGTAGCACTGAAACATGTTTATTTCGATATGTATTGAAAAAAGCTACAACATTGAGCTCAACGTGAGCCACTGCAATCGAATTTAATAAACATTTATTGAACTCTTATGCGGACAATTTTCTCACCTCACAGTATTTAAAGCCATTAATTGAAATAATTTTAATTCACAGACGGGTTTTTCGATGGCTATTATATATTGATTTTCGCCGAGACTAAGTCGACGGCTGAGAATAAGATCGCCCTATTTCAAAAATTGTTTCAAAAACGCCCTATTTGAAAAATTGTTTCAATAACGTCCTATTTCAGATTTTGCTTCAAGAACGCCCTATTTGAAAAATTGTTTCAATAACATCCTATTTCAGACAATTATTCAAAAACGCCCTATTTCAGAGAAATATATATGAAATTTTCTCTGAAATAGGGCGTTTTTGAAGCAAAATCTGAAATAGGACGTTATTGAAACAATTTTTCAAATAGGGCGTTTTTGAAACAATTTTTGAAATAGGGCGATCTTATTCTCAGCCGTCGAAGTGTCGTCTACTCACGTTTTTATCTGATCTAAGTTTTATAATTACCTTAAATTTTTTATGAAGCAGAGATCAGAAAACAGAAAAAGGAAAACCAGCCTAAAGCAATATTTTTCATACCCCGCAACATAATTTCATTCCAACATTGTCCCATCTTTGTTGGTAGATATCAGTAACTCTTACATATTCTATTGTCTGCTGGAATGCACTTTTCGCTTTATTGTGTAAAGCAATTTCAATGAAACGTGCCATTCCCACATAAACATCTTGGTTTTTCATTCAGTTAAGTCAGTTTTGCAATTTCTTTCACAAAAAATGGCTTGAATATATTTTAATATATGTATGTACATATGTATGTATTCAATACCATAAAACTTGTGCAGAAATCTACTCTATCTAATTGAGAGAGTTATTTTTGCCTGTAGGCTAACTTAATGACAAAAATGTGTCTTAAAAGGATTTGCTAAAATTATCGCATTGAAAATCTTGGACTGCAAAAAATCTTTAGTCATTAATTTTCAACTCGCCGACATTTTCAGAAAATGTTGCCTTTGTTCTTCGTATGTATGTATATGTGTGCATCCATACAAATATCTGCATTAGAGGTCCAGCTGGTGACCATTGGGCTTCATCTACGGCAATTGTAGAACGCAGGTAATATAAAAATACTATATTTCCATATGCACAGTATCTATATATGAGCTTATGCACATTAATATGTCCACATGCGATTACATACAAATATGTGCTAACATCCTTTGGCATGTATGAATAAGAAAATAATGTAACTGTTGGACTAACAAGCGTCGTTTTGCTTTTGTTTGCAAAATAAGTAACAACCAAACTAAACAGAAAGCTAATAAAAAGAAGAAGAAAAAACGAAACAAAAATCGCTACTGCTGTGTGTGCCTTATCTACATAGCAAAAAACAAAAAAAAACAGCTTCTTCACAAGCTCGTGTCAGCTTGAAATGCTTGGGATGCAGAATACAGAATTCTGCATGCGGAATGTGGTAGATGCATATGTGAGAATGCAAGAAGCAAATTTTATTCAACTACTTAACATGCTTTAAATGCCTCAATACAATTTTACAGATGCACACCTATAATATACTCCCATACATACATATATATGCACTTTTTTTGCTTTTTACTTAAGCGCATCCTTCTGAGTAACTTCGTTTCACTTTACTTATGCCTCAAGCAGTTAATGGTAAGTAGCATGTGTACATATAAGGCAGCAAGCAGCAAATAGTAGCTGGCGTCATGAGTGTTGCTCTTTGCTTTTTTGTTGTTGGTTTTTGGTTGTTTTTGCTGCTGCTGCATAAGTTACAATTGCTGTTAGCCACGCTTTAGGCATAACGAATATTTAAGTATTGAGCTTATATTTTTATACCCAACTACACAAGCCGTCTCTCTTATCTGCATCATGAGCCATCTTACAGGGATCTGAAGTTTTGCATCCAACTGTCCAGTAGATGAGAAGCAGATTAAAGAGAAACCTTCGAACGCTTTAATACCATGTCTCCACATAACGTGTTTCGCTCTTTTTTTATGCATTCGTTCTCTCAATCTTGCTTCGATACGGAAACCAGTGTCGAAACTCTCTAATTTCCATACAAATTTCTGAGAGCGAGTGAAGAATGAAACACTTGTTTCGTTCTCAATCCTTTTGCCAAACGCGATGATATCGATGCCTTCTCTAATTTTGTATCGAAAATCTATCGAAATCTCACACAGACCAAAACAAAAAACGCAAAAGTAAGCAAACATACAGGTATTTAAGAAGAACAAAAAAGAGAAATGTTAAACTGAATAACGATCAACCACTTGGAGACGGGTTATTGAGATGTTTCGCTGACGAATCAAGTTATGTGGAGACGGGCTTTTAGGGATTAAATCTAGGTCTTTAGTACAATATATATCTACGCACACCATATTACTATGCAAGCTATCTCAATGCTCTCCCTTGGTAAATTATTGCTGAGTTGGGAATACGGAACTAGTGTGAACTAATCGATCAGAAAATACCCAAAACACAACTCATAGCAGAATCTATATATTAATAGGCTAACATTTTTTCCATACAAACAATTGCCAGGCTGTTTTGCACATTTAACATACTCATATCCACATAAAATTGATATGGATGTGTTCGTATGAGTCAGGAGCAGTGCATAGGCATATAATTTTTTCTATAAATTATTTAATTTATTTATAATTAATAAATAAAATTTTTAATTAAGAGAAATAGATATCGCTTTAATTTAAAAGCGCTCTCCCTATTTAATATGCATTGGCTCAGTTTACGCTGAGATCAAAATCAAGGCGGCCAAATATCTCCTATTGCTTTTCCATTAAAGCAAAAAATGAGAGAGAGGGCGGGAGAGCACTGAGTAATTTTAATTTTGACCAAGGCATATCTAACAGGTAGACTCGGCGGCGAATTGAAAAACTTCTTTTTTTTTATTTACAAAGGTAGAGTGTAATGTCAAAATCAAAGCGAATTCACATCATGGCCAATAGGAATGGACGAGCCCCAAGCGAATTCAGATTTTAACCACGGCGAAATATCATTTTGACATTACACTCTACCAATTACAATAACAAAATACATGGGAAATTTCTGAATTCGCCACCGGGCCTACCTTCCTAGATCTGCCTTGATTTTGGCCATGATTTCGCGACGGACCGTGATCAAAAGGGTAAATCAGTGGTGCGGTACAACTCGAATTTGGAAAGTATTGCTTATCTCCGCGAAAAGGTATAATTTTTGTATCAATACAAAGTTGAAAAAATAAATTGCATGGTCGAATTTCGAGCACCGGCGATACTAGTGAGAAGACATTATCTAGTACATATATTTCTATTTAGCTTAGAACACTAAATGTAAATCGGAATGCTTGCGGGACAAGCGAAACTTATTTTGAATTCTAGAATGCTAATCGATTTTCTGGACCTTATTGAGTTCACATCTACCATATTTGAAAGCATGGTTTGCTAAACTTTCTTTGAATTTTACTATTCGCCTCTTTATAACTAATGGCGTTTTCGATTCTGGCATAAAATGTTACCCTTTAATATCTCAATTATCAAACTACGTAATCAGTCTTCGTTTTAAATGGCTGGTTTTGTAGATAATTATGCCCTCTGACTTAGCTAGAGGTCAATATTCGCTGAAATTACCACACAAGCTTATAAGATGGCTAAGAAAATCAAGCAGGGCAACATTTTCTCCAGAAACGAAAACGGCATAACTAATCACTTAACTTATTCTACAAAATTTGGGTTACAAACCTTACTTAGCGCTGTTAATCTCCTTTAACTTGCAAAAAAAAAAAAAAAATGGGAGCATATGGGGATTTATCAAACTTTACACAACAGGCTATAACAGCTGCATTTCAATTCAACCAAACCTATACTTCATTATTTATTTTTTCTATTTTCCTTCCACACCGACAGCACTTTTGAGTAGCATTTGAATATTCACCTAAGCAGTTTTTCTTTTGTTGTAATGGAGTTGCAGTGAACGTCCGCAAGGACACGTCCCAACTGTTGGCACTACATGACAGAAATCTTTGCAAACGCTTACAACATATATCAACATACATACATGCACACAAAAACACCTTTAAAACAAACAAAAAGAAAAGTGTGAATTTTTGATCGGAAGTGTAAAAGTGAATAACGAAGTCTTGTGGTGCAAAGATGCACGTGGAAATAAGGAATAAATTTGTTGTATAAGGATGTCAAGTATATAAGGATGCACGTATGTATGTATGCATGTAGTAAATTGATTGTAGAGAAACGTGTTTTGTGTTAATTTCTTTGAATTAGATTCATGTTTATCTCGATTTGCAAGAAATTATTGTGGTGCCTTTCTTAATAACTTATGTACATACATATATACTTGAGCAAAAGTAAGCAAAATTCGGAATGAATGGGTAATTAATATGCTTACATTGCTTTGTGTGTAAGTAAGTAAATGTCAACCATCCCTGCCGGCCATTGGTGTGTAAAAACTCCGGTTTTATACGGTGAACACACACTTACATAGACGGTAAAATTTCTGGTAATTATGAATGGAGCAGTGCCGATTTTACCGACATACATATGTATATCCCAGCGGGGAAAATGTTGCTTACAGAATCGATTAAGTCATGCACACATGTATGGCTGTAATGCACACCACCTCATATACAGATTTGTTATACATTTTCATATACATGGCCGCAAATGTAGAGTGAACGCCTACACGTTAAATACGAAGTAATCAGGGTAGTAAAGTGTTTATCCAATGAGCATATCACTTACTAGCATACATTGTAAGCTGTAGGTAGGCAGTCCGAATCCTACTTCGCCAACGTTGTAAGGTGGATATAGGCGGATTGAATACAACTCCGTTTACAGGGCAAGTTGTTGGTAGGCACCTCGAATCTACTTTCGCATACCTTGTGAGGTGAACGTAGGCGGATTGAATACAATTCTGCTTACACTGTAAGCTGTAGGTAGGCAGATCGAATCTACCTTCGCTTACCTTGTAAGGTGGATGTAGGCGGACTGAATACAATTCCGCTTACATTGTAAGTTGTAGGTAGGCACCTCGAATCTTCCTTAGCTTACCTTGTAAGGTGAACGTAGGCGGATTGTATACAATTCCGTCTACATTGTATGCGGTAAGTAGACATTTCGAATTGAAAAACCACCACTACCCCCACTAATCATATGTACATATGCACATATGCAATGACTTTACAGCAGAGAAATTTACACAAAGGGCTTATGACTGCTACTGGTATGTATTTAATGAAACGTGCATAATTGGGGAAACTAAAAAAAACCACAAAAAACACCAACAGAAAACACCGAAATCCGCCAATAATCCAATATATCTACATAGGGGGAACGTCCATGAAGAAGTGGTGCATTTTTTTTAGCACTAAGATCTGTTTTATACAATTTTAAATAGTTTTATTCTATCAGCGCTTGATTCAGAAACGAATTTGTAACAAAAAAATTCTTCAATGTGATTGTTATTTTGCTTCTATGGAATTTCCGAATTTATTATACATAGCAACAAAACAAGAATGAAATTTGAAGAAAAACAGAAAAATGAACAAAATACATTTTCGTGAACCCAACTTACTTTTTCATACACATTGTATATTAGTTGTCATTGTGCATAATGTGTAGTATACATCACTGGGGATAAGTAGTGTGGTAGGCAATGTTCGCCACTGGTATGCTTACGCTATCGTTCCCTCTCTCTGTTAATAACATAGATATCGGTTATTGATGGCATACTTTTAGGCGGAATTTTCAGTGTTATTATACCAAATAAGCAAGCAGATGAGCACCTACCAGAGAATTAGGTTTAAAATATTTTAGAGCAGAGCGAATGAGCACATAACGTTATTTTTTATCAATAACCAAAAAATATTTTGTTTTCAATTCAACTTTGAAAAATTTTAAGTTAAGTGCTGAACAAAAAAATACTGTTTTGATAATTATCAAAAAAAAAATTATGAAAAAAAATTTCGTTTTGTTGATTATCAAAAAACAAATATTGAAAAAATTTTGTTTCGGTAGCCAACAAAAAAAATTATCAAAAAAAAATAACGTTAATAAAAATTCAAAGTAAAAAGAAGCCGTAAGCCCGAAACAATTTTTTATTATTATTTTGTTTTTGATGTTCAACGAAACAAAATAATTTTGATAATTTTTTTTTGACAATCAACGAAACGAAATAATTTCAATAATTTTTATTTGATATTCACCAAAACACAATTTTTTTGTTAATTTTTATTTTATATTCAACAAAACAAAATATTTTTGTTGATATCGTTGTGCAGCCTTGGTATGAACTTGAATTTGATTGAAAAAGTTCTGTCCATTTGATTTCCAAACCCATTTGCTATTTGACATGAAAATTTTTGCAAATATGCATGTGAAAAAGTTAAATTTACACATTTTTATTTTATTACAATTTACAATTTTTTCTCCACCACTTTTAACCCCTCTGCACCACCTTTGACACCCCTAAATTCTTTGCACCTTTCGCTTAAGTAAATTCATTGAAATTCCAATGAAATAATGTAAACCGACAGTTATGACAAGAGCCACGCAGTTCACCACCAACCACAGTGAATTTACAATAAGCCACTTGAGGATGATGAAGACATCTGTACTTGCGCTAAGCAAAATGTCAAAATAAATAGAGAAGAATAAATTGAATTGATTTTGATTGTCTGCCGCCGTGTATGCATTTTCAATGCATATAATTCAATTCAAATTCATTCATTTACTATTCCCCGTTTGTCTCGACTCAAACCATTGGGGATTGAAATGAATTGTGCAAACAATATAACGGGTAAACTTAAGTGGCAGTATTAAAATGTTACGTAGAAAGTAGCGTATACATTGTAGACTCATTGTTAGTATAGCCTTATTTACATATTGAAGAGTACATACAAATGTAATAAAGTGGATGCTTATTGAAGAGTTTGCGCTTTTCATTTTCCATTATGAGACTTATGTACTTATAATTTGCATTGAGCTTTTCTTATTACGTAGATACTAATTTTATTTGCAGATTTTTTTTTTCTTTTTTAATTTTGCCCTTACATACTATTATGTATGTACATTGTACATATCGTCGTACCATACAAAAACAAGCACCTTCCAAACATCTTACAAAGAATTTCTAAGTAAAAAATTTTTAAAGTGCTAGTTTTCGTATGGTACGACGATATGTTGTTGTAGTTGAAGGAAGAATTCTTAAGATATAAATTATGGACCTTTTCATGAAATGTACCGAACGTTGCACACTGGTTGCATAATAAACGGCAAAGAATTTGGACGCGACCAATAGGTACTTCTGAACCGATAACATAAGCATTAATGCTCTGATATAACTTTGACTTCGGTGCATGCTACACATGCTTGACTTTGCATCAATCCTAATTTAAGTGCTTGAGAAAGTTTGTCAAGAGGCAATTAGCAGTTTTGGCGCCGTATGATCTTACTGATTCTTATATGTACATATATCAGAGGCGGTCGCTTCATACAAGCCGAGAAGCCCGGCTTGCGTAAACATTTTCGTTCATTTCATACGAAATTCTTTAAAATCTGGTTATTTTACGTTTTAAATGTGTTTACTATTTAAGTTCTCAATAATATAGCCCCCACTCTAACATGCCCCTAAAAGCCTGCTAAGAAAATAGCGTAAATACAATACAAATCCACCTCACAATGTGTATTTTGTTTGTACAGCCAATCACAGCACAGTGAGCATGCTTCAACGTTTCCACACATTAGCCTTTACCTGGCTTTCAAAACAGAATAACATAGCTTGTTTTCTCGCTTTCGCTAAGGAGAAACCAATTGCTTATTTTCAGACTTAAATTGAAAAAAAAAACAAGTAAAGCACTTTTTTTATTTTTCACATCAAATTTGTATGCGAATATGAAGCTGGCTTCGGCATTCAAAAGTTCAGTATTCACAGCCATATGCATATTTTTGATTTGATTTTCGTTTGCATGTATATACATACTTATGCACATAATTTCTTACATCTGCATGTGCATGCAAACATAAATATCAAATACCAGATTATAAAAGGGTTGATTGTGATTTTTGGCGACTATTGGCACAATATCAAGATAATTTTAAAAAGCGGTGGAAATAAAATTGGACCTCAGTTTTTCAAACACTAAAGCACCCATTTTTTAGGCAATAAGCAAATGCACTTGCTACTGCTGAAATTTCCGTCGGTATAAGGACACTAAAAATACCTCTGCGCATTCGTGTAAGATTTCCCTAGCGCACGTTTTTATATTTAAGAATTATGTAAATACGAAATTTTTTATTTTAAACATGTTCAGAGTAAAATTTCAAAATCAAGAAAAAACAATTTTAAGTTAAAAATGTTTATTTTTATTTTAAGCACTATGAGATTTTGAAGGAAAAACTTTCGTTTTTATTCCATTAATTTTACTTTTTAATTTAAACGTGTTTCTTTTTAAATCCTAAATACATTTTAATTTTAAAAATTTAATTTTTAATTTAAAAATTTTCATTTATAAAATAAAAATGACTTGGTTTAAAACGTGCATTATAAAAATAAAAATTTTATTTTTGATTCCTTTTCTCTGAGTGTACAAACAAAAAAATGTGTACCAGGAAAACAAAAATAAAAAATACATACGAAAAAAACAAAAAAAAAAATAAACAAGAAAAAACGATTTTCAAATACCCGAATTGTTCAAATGCCCGTACAAACATACGCGTAATAAACGAGCGTTCGAGCGTTCGAGCATTGAAAAGCATTTATTCGGGCCACTCGAAAATGTTAAAAAGAAATCGAGAACTCTAAATCAAAGTCAATGACGGAACGCAATCAGACTTTTAAATAATACAGCAAAGGAAATTACATAAATGGCTAATGGTTATGCTTCACACATAGGCTTGCCCAGGTAATTTATGCTAGGTCCGCCACTGACATATATATATATATCATTGCCTGATATGTTTGCGCTTTTAGATAATTCTGTGATTTCAGCATTAAGGCAAGTACTTAAAATTTATTTTGAGCTGTTTAGGATTTTGAGTCAATAAATTTAGTTTAATTTTCATTTAATTTCATTTCGTTTTATTTTATTTCATTTCATCATTTAATTTTAATTTATTTTAATCTATTTTATTTTGTTTTGTTTTGTTTTATTTTATTTTATTTTATTTTATTTTATTTTATTTTATTTTATTTTATTTCATTTTATATAATTTTATTTTATTTTATTTTATTTTATTTTATTTTATTTTATTTTGTTATTTTATTTTATTTTTTTTTATTTTATTTTTTTTTTTATTTTATTTTATTTTATTTTATTTTATTTTTTTTTTATTTTTTTTTTATTGTTTTATTTTATTTTATTTTTTTTATTTTATATAATTTTATTTTATTTTACTTTATTTCATGTTCTTATATATTGTTTTATTATTTGTCTTTCTTTTATTTTATTTAATTTAATTTAATTTAATTTAATTTAATTTAATTTAATTTAATTTAATTTAATTTAATTTAATTTAATTTAATTTAATTTAATTTAATTTAATTTAATTTAATTTAATTTAATTTAATTTAATTTAATTTAATTTAATTTAATTTAATTTAATTTAATTTAATTTAATTTAATTTAATTTAATTTAATTTAATTTAATTTAATTTAATTTAATTTAATTTAATTTAATTTAATTTAATTTAATTTAATTTAATTTAATTTAATTTAATTTAATTTAATTTAATTTAATTTAATTTAATTTAATTTAATTTAATTTAATTTAATTTAATTTAATTTAATTTAATTTAATTTAATTTAATTTAATTTAATTTAATTTAATTAATTTAATTTAATTTAATTTAATTTAATTTAATTTAATTTAATTTAATTTAATTTAATTTAATTTAATTTAATTTAATTTAATTTAATTTATGGGGTAAGTGGAAAAAATTCAACAACTATTTACAGCGAAGGTTGAGTGTATAGCTATTTCACGAAAAACCATTTTCGATCATCAGCACTCTTTTCGGAAGTGGATGCACCGGGGATTGAACCCGAGTCCATTCCAACTTCAGCCGCAATGACCCAACGGATAAACACACTCGGCCATTGAGACTCTGTGCAAGCTGTTGGATTTTCCCCACTTTTGCCTTTTTCATTTTCAACATTAACGTTAGTGTGTATGTTCTTTTGCATATATTCTCCACAAACGTGCTGAATTTTTGTTGTAGGCAGTTCGCAATGAACATTGTTGTTGGTATTTATTTTATGTATATACCAAACAACGTTAACAATTTTACTTTGAAAGAGTTTTTAGTGCTTAGCACGAAATTTTTTATTTTTTAATTCAATTTTTAATTGTTGGGGTAAGTGGAAAAAAATTCAACAACTATTTACAGCGAAGGTTGAGTGTATAGCTATTTCACGAAAAACCATTTTCGATCATCAGCACTCTTTTCGGAAGTGGATGCACCGGGGATTGAACCCGAGTCCATTCCAACTTCGCTGTAAATAGTTGTTGAATTTTTTTCCACTTACCCCAACAATTAAAAATTGAATTAAAAAATAAAAAATTTCGTGCTAAGCACTAAAAACTCTTTCAAAGTTTAATTTAATTTAACTTAATTTAATTTAATTTAATTTAATTTAATTTAATTTAATTTAATTTAATTTAATTTAATTTAATTTAATTTAATTTAATTTAATTTAATTTAATTTAATTTAATTTAATTTAATTTAATTTAATTTAATTTAATTTAATTTAATTTAATTTAATTTAATTTAATTTAATTTAATTTGATTTAATTTAATTTAATTTAATTTTATTTTATTTTATTTTGTTTTGTTTTGTTTTATTTTAATTTATTTTATTTTATTTTGTTTTATTTTGTTTTGTTTTGTTTTGTTTTGTTTTATTTTATTTTGTTTTGTTTAGTTTAGTTTAGTTTTGTTTTGTTTTGTTTTATTTTATTTTATTTTTTTTATTTTATTTTATTTTATTTTATTTTATTTTATTTTATTTTATTTTATTTTATTTTATTTTGTTATTTTATTTTATTTCATTTTATATAATTTTATTTTATTTTAGTTTATTTTATTTTATTTTATTTTATTTTATCTTATTTTTATTTTATTTTATTTTGCTTTATTTTATTTTATTTTATTTTATTTTATTTTATTTTATTTTCCTTTATTTCATTTTCTTTTATTTTATTTTAATTTATTTATTTGTATTTTATTTATTTATTTTTTATTTGATTACATTTTATTTTATTTCATTTTATTTTATTTTATTTTACTTTATTTTAAATTTATTTTAATTCATTCTAAACTATTTCACTTTAATTCACCTCTCTCCCTCCATAATTTGAAAATTCGTAAAGTTCTGCAAAATTTGCCGTTTTATGTTACGTAAACAATAATAGGTAAGTACTTACACGCCTGATATAAATTTCTAATATCAAGCAATAACTGGTGGCTAAACTTAACCAAACTAAAAGTGAGCACGAAATTTGCATACCATTTGGAATGAGTAAACAAAGAGAAGCAACTGGTGTAATAAAACCTTATATACACTCAAAAAAAAAATTTCTCTCGATCAAAGACATAATTTTCCTTATTTTGAACACGCGTCCCAATACAAAATTTTCTTTGTTTTGTGTAAATTTTCTCAAAAATGTGGAAAAAACATAAAAAAACATTCAAACAAATTCGTTGCCATGGGGATTTGTATGGGAATTTAATTTCTCAAAATTAAAGAAATCAAGTCTTCAAAACAAGGAAAGTTGGGAATGGAATGGCGCTTAAAGAATTTTTCATTATTTTAATGTATGAATTTTTTCAAAACAAGTATATGAAACCATGGTAACGAATGTAACAACAATATTTTATAAACCTTTTAACATGTTTTAAGGAAAATTTACTGAAAACAAAGAAAGTAGTGTTCAAAATAGGTAAACAATTTCTTTGACCCCTCCATATATTTTTTTTCTCTCAGTGTACCTAATATAAACATAAGCATAAGTATGTATGTCTGAAGAAGGCATAAACTTTATTGCACATACTAAACAATATATATTCATTGCTACCTACATAATATATATATACAAACATATACATATCTCTAAATTTGTCTGAAGTTCTCATGTACAGACTTGTGAACTTTGTAAGTTTGGCGCCGAAATTCAAAAAATGTCAAACAGCACGACTTGTGAAATTTTTAGTGCTGAGTGAGGCGTTTATGTGTGCACATTTTCGCATCTTGCCTAATCAGGGTTACATATGTACATTTACTAAATAAATATACAAACATATATGTATGTCTGCTGATCCGAATTCGTAAAAATATAATAACGTAAACACATACAAAAGTCATTTCATGTAAAAATGTGAATAGGTAGTATGTGCAGTTGTACGTTTACATATCGTCGTTTTTGAATAATTATCTGAAATAGGACGTTTTTGAAACAATTTTTGAAATAGGGCGATCTTATTCTTAGCCGTCGATATATGCTCAGAAAATGAATATCCATATTTAGTTAAGCCTAATTTTTTTACAAGCATCATTCCAACTTTTGTTTTATCGCTCAAGTGCTTTTCAACACTCCAAGCGCACTACTTGAACAATAACATTGACTGAAATATTTTCACAATTAATTACCAATCAGTCTATACTAGTAACTTTTTAATTTAAATTCTACAAATCTCTCCCCTTCTTCCTATTTTACAGACATCCAAAAGACAAAGTGCTTAGTCGGCGAAAAGGTTTTATTTGAAAATATCAGCAAGAGCAACAACAGCTACAAAAAAAGGCAATTGTACTAACTGAAAAAAAAACAACAACAACAACAATATGTTCTCGTCATCACATCATTTATTAAACGCATTTGCATTAATCTGCTTAAGCACCATGCTCTGGCAACAAAGCATAGCCATCATACCGGACAACAGTGCGTATACGTAACATACAAATATTTTAATTAAACATAACTTCAACGCTTTTGCATGCTCATGTGGCTCTATTTTTTCCCCTCTTTTTGCATTTTAGATGCCCTCAACAGCTTGTATAGTAATTTATTGCAACGCGAATATGCCGGTCCCGTCATATTCCCAAATCATCAGGTCGAACGCAAAGCACAACGTTCCCCTTCGCTACGTTTACGTTTTGGTCGTCGCAGTGATCCGGAGTTGTTTATGCCCGCCATCGAGAAACGTTGGTTTGGCGATGTAAATCAGAAGCCTATACGTTCGCCTTCACTACGTTTACGTTTCGGTCGGCGTAGTGATCCCAGCATGCCGATGCACAGTGAATTGGATGCTCTTATGAATGGCTTGATTGTTGGTGGAGCGGGTGCTGCTGGTAGTGTTGGTGCTGGTGGTGATGGTGGTGCTGCTGCTGATGATGATGTGAGCGCTAATGGTGGCTTTAACGATGTAGATGATGCGGCTACCTATTTTGGTTATGAATATCCAGAAGATGTATATGGCAATGTGTTTGAGCGAATGGCCCGCAAGCCACAGCGTTTACGTTTTGGTCGTAGTTTGTCAAAGTTGTCCAGCAATAATGTGGAGGATGAATTGGAGGTAAGTGTATATTAGATAGGGTTGGTCCCCATACGAAAAACAAAAGTTGTAAAAGTCCGCCCCTAAATTTGAAGCTTATGTTGAGAGGGTTAAGGGACACAAAAAAAAATTTTTTTTTGATCCCGCGAAATACCGCCGAAATCGTTTTTTTATTGTAACTTTGTTATTTTTCATCCGATTTTTAAAATTGATACGTCGTTATTTTCGTATTTTGCAGCTCTACACTTCCTTCTAATGCTCTTCTGAGCTCTGAGGTCGTTTTCACATAGTTGGGTCAGCTAACTTATTTGTATGTCCATGAATTATCTTTTTTGTTTTGGCAAATGAAAGTGCTTCAATTCATGACAATGTTGCCTTTAAAGGGTTTTACTAAATTAATAAACAAAGAAGTTACGTCACTACGAATAGTTAACGTAGCTATTATTTAATTTATTTTTTTAAGCAATTCAATATATGTAAAGTTGTAAAAGTCCGACCCTAAATTTGAAGCTTATATTGAGAGGATTAAGGGACAAAAAAAAATTTTTTTTCTGATCCCGCGAAACTCCGCCGAAATGGTTTTTTTCTTGTAACTTTGTTATTTAACATCCGATTTTTAAAATTGATACGTCATTATTTTCGTATTTCGAAGCTCCACATTTCCTTCTAATGTCCTTTTGAGCTCTGAAGTCAAATAACAAAGTTACAATAAAAAAAACTATTTCGGCGGTATTTCACGGGATCAGAAAAAAAAATAAAAATTTTTTCTTTAATCCTCTCAATATAAGCTTCAAATTTGGGGTCGGACTTTTACAACTTTACATATACTGAATTGCTTAAAAAAATAGTTAAATAATATCTACGTTAAATAACTTCTTTGTGACGTAACTTCTTTGTTTATTAATTTAGTAAAACCGTTTCAAGGCAACATTGTCATGAATTTTGAAGCACTTTCATTTGGCAATACAAAGAGGATAATTCGTGGACATACAAATAAGTTAGCTGACCCAACTATGTGAAAACGACTTCATAGCTCAAAAGGACATTAGAAGGAAGTGTAGAGCTTCAAAATACGAAACTAATGACGTATCAATTTTAAAAATCGGATGATAAATAACAAAGTTACAAGAAAAAACCATTTCGGCGGTATTTCGCGGGGTCAAAAAAAAAATTTTTTTTTTGTCCCTTAACCCTCTCAACATAAGCTTCAAATTTAGGGGCGGACTTTTACAACATTTTTTTTCGACCCTATCTAGTGTATATGCATATCTAAGGCTAAATTCCTAGCTGTCCCGCCAAATGGGAAAAGATGAGACGACAAGCTAATGAGAAGCTCTTTTCAGCATTTGCAACTGCGTCCGATTAACTTATACATATTTAAAGGCACAGCACTTGACTACTGCCTCAAATGCTATCACATAGATCACTTGCTAAGATTGTAGAGTTGTGCGCTTGAAAAACTTATACACAGTGCCAGCTAGTGTTGCTAAAATTTACATATTGGCACTTAAAAATATTTTCAAAACATTCTATTTATGCATTTCTTTTTCTTATTCCTCCTCTGCTTCTTCAATTCAGCACGCTCGCCAACAACAACAAACCGATGAACTTTTCAACTCACTACTGAACTCTGAGAAATTACGCAATATGTTACTAACACTACGTCAATATGATTCAGAGCCATTGAACTCTGCAGACGTCATGGCTTACAACAATGACAACAATGACGAATTTGAACGTGAAGTACGCAAGCCAGCGCCACTGCGACTAAGATTTGGGCGTAGCGCCGGCGGAGTTAATGAAGCACAAAAGGTGGGTGTAAAAATGTGAAATATGTGCATAGTAAAAACCGTTTACAAAAAAGTATTTTATATAAAAAATTATTTTAAACAAAAAGTATTTTATACAAAATTTTATTTTATACAAAAAAGTATTTTATACAAAAAAATATTTTATACAAAGAAGTATTTTATACAAAAAAACATTTTATATAGAAAAGTATTTTATACAAAAAATTATTTTATACAAAAATGTATTTTATACAAAAAATTATTTTACACAAAAAAGTATTTTATACAAAAAATTATTTTACACAAAAAAGTAGTTTATACAAAAAAGTATTTCATACAAAAAAATATTTTATATAAAAAGGTATTTTATACAAAATTTTATTTTATACAAAAAAGTATTTTATACAAAAAAATATTTTATACAAATAAGTATTTTATACAAAAAAACATTTTATATAGAAAAGTATTTTATACAAAAAATTATTTTATACAAAAATGTATTTTATACAAGAAATTATTTTACACAAAAAAGTATTTTATACAAAAAATTATTTTATGCAAAAAAGTATTTTATACAAAAAAATGTTTTATATAGAAAAGTCTTTTATACAAAAAATTATTTTATACAAAAATGTATTTTATACAAAAAAGTATTTTATATAAAAAAGTATTTTATACAAAAAATTATTTTACACAAAAAAGTAGTTTATACAAAAAAGTATTTCATACAAAAAAATATTTTATATAAAAAAGTATTTTATATAAAAAAATGTTTTATATAAAAAAGTATTTTATACAAAAAAGTAGTTCAACGTATTGCCAGACTTTTGTTTTCAAACATTCTTTCTTTGTAATGATCAATTTTTTTTTATTGCTCCCCTTACAGACATTTTCTACACAAAATACTGTTAATGTGGAGAAAATCCCTGTAATAAATGCATCACAGCAACAGCAACTGGAGCAGCAGCAGACACAAACTAAAAACTAAATTCCTTATATTTTTGAAAAATCCAAACTAATCTACAAACATACATACTTACATCTACATATGTATGTACATATGTATGTGCATACATGAGTCACGAACTGCGCGCAACAACTCTTGCTATCAAACGAAGTTATGTAAAACCAACAGGGAATGGCAGAGCATTGAAAATATTAGATGTGTATATTAATTTATAGAACATAACCGCAACCAAAATGAAAACAAAATGTTCGAATATTTCTTATTAGTATGACCTATAACCTGTGAGGTTATACGGGTTTAAATGTAAAATTTAATGGAACGTAATTAATGTATTTTTATTTATTATATTTAGTAAATGCTGCTGTACACTAAAAACAAAATATTTAAATATATTTAAGGCCTATTGTATATATTATTCTTTCTTGTGTATTTTCATTTATTTTTTAATTTTACTTATCTATTTTTTTTTTTGAACAAAAATTTGTAATATGTACATACATATTATGTATTATATTTCAACAGACTACGTATAGAAGCACCTAAACGAAATACTCTAAAAAACGCATCACAAAACAAACATAATTTTCAAGTGTGTGATTTTGCTAGCAATCAGCATTAGGGTGTCCCGTTCATGTATGAAAAAAAGTTTTTTTCGAGCTACGCTATCGCAAGAGGTATCAAAAGTTGCGTAATTGAATACAGATCACAATAAAAGTAAAAATCCCGGAATTGAATACGATCTTGAGGGCTCTACCGAGATCTGAAATTTTGTTAATTTCATATATTTAGGCCCGGTTTCACCAACGTGACTAAAGCTAAAACTAAGTTTTGACTTAGTTTAGCCCAGATTTGAGGCTAACTTACTTTTGGGTTTCACCAAATAGTCTAAGAAAATAGCTTTGTAACCAACCTTTTATGGCGAATACTGGGTTTTTTGGTTGTTTTGGTTGCTGTATTTGCTCATTTTTTTTATCATATTCGCTCTGTTGGTAGTTGAATTTGCTAAAGTGACTCAAATTCTTAGTTTAGTTTTAGTCAAGGCAAAAGCTGACTAACTTGTGACTTAGCTTAGTTGCATGGTGAAACTGAAAACGTAAAAAAATCGGCTTAACTAAGTTGAGACCGGTTGGTGAAACCGGGCCTTAGAAACCTAAACTTTAGAGCTAAAATAACAGGGTTTGAAATTGCTTAGCTACTTTTGCTGCATTTGCTTTTGCTTTGCTTTTGCTAACGAAAAGTAAATTAGCAAACTCGGCCAGCCGAGTAAAAAACGAGAACACGATTCATTCGCTTCAGTTTTCAGCTGAGCCGTGTTTGCTTGTATAGTTAAGCAAAGCAACGCGATTTGGGGGATTTCATTTTACTTCCAGCAATTAGTTGTATCTTTGCATTTTTCCTGCTTTTGCTTATTTTGCTGAAACGATTTGTTTACGCTTATTTCGATTTTTTATACATATTTACTTATGTAAGTACGTATGTACACATAATATGTATGTATGTCCATTTGTAAACATCTTTTCATGTTGAATTCTGCTTAAAAACTAGTTTCAGCAAAATAAGCAACTGTTAGTAAAAATTTACCACTCAACTAATTGCTGGAAGTAAAAGCAACCCTCTCAAATTGAGTTGCTTGGCTTAACTATACAAGCAAACACGACTCAGCTGAAAACTGAAGCGAATGATTCGTGTTTTCGTTTTTGGCTCGGCTGAATTCAGCAATAAGCAAAAAACATCGACTATTGCTGTTTTGCAGCAAGCAAATTCAAACCCTGTAAAATAATAAAAATGTCATACTCAAAAGTTATTTTATTATTGAGATTAACCATATAAGTACAGAGAAACAAATGTATTGCATTTAATTAATTTAAAAAACTTAGAATTCAAATATATTTTTCTGTCCAAATTTTGGTAATTCTGCTTGAGATTGCGACTATAGTATTTTTTGAGATTTGTTGTTATTGCTGCCACTACTATTTTGTTGTTGCTATTATATACTAATTATTCTAGGTACCTACTTATTTCATATATTCCCTCTATATTTCCTCTTTCCTACTTATTTTTTATAACGTATGTATTCCTTGTCCTTTTTGTTTTTGGTATCGTGCTTCTTTGTTTATGTTTCTACTACTTTGAAACTACACACCACTTGCAGCCAAACTATTTGTTTTTCTCATGGAAATACATAACGGGTCTTTTCTTACAAATATCTGTATATTCCTTTGAACCAGTGGGGATATTTTTGGCTTCCGTCCGCGTGTTTATACTTTCGGATTATATTTTACAGCATTTTCCAATATTATTTCAAAGCAATTTCACATTTCGTCAATTTCCCGGCACGAAAAACACTTATTTTGCAGATTTTTTCTTTTTGCTATAAGTTGAATAGTGCAGGGGTCTCCTCGACCCATTCTGACCTAGTACCATTAAACCTAGTATATTATAAAACTTTATTTGATATTCAGTGAATTAGTTTTTTATTATCTACAAAAATCTCCACCCTTTCGAAAAAAATTTTAATTGAAATTTGGTATCCCTATTATTTTTCACAAGCTGAAACGAACTCACTCCACAAAATCATCAGCCATTATGAAACGACGCAAAAAATGGCCAATTAAATAACTGTTCCTTATTTCGGAGATATCTGAGCAAGAAATTAATGATTAAGTTTTGACCATTGTTTAGAAATTGAAGCAGGATCGATCTTTGAAATATTTCAAGGCAAGTGTCCCTATTATTTTTCATAACTACTAAACAAATTTTTTTTAGTTTTTCATAACTACCTAAAAAAATTAATTGAATAAAGAATTTTTAACTGAATTATTTTAAAATTAAAAAAAAAAGTGCTGCAAACCTATTTCTGTGTTCAACGGATTTTTGTTTATCTTATATGACTTTCGTTTAAATAAATTAAATGAAATAATTTTAACATAATTCGTTTTAGTAAAGTACATTATTCATACAATTTTAATTGCGAATTCTGTAAGACTGCGAAAGAAAAATTTTTACACCTATTTTAGTGTAAATATATGTATATTTGAATTTGATGGATTTTTTTTTTGCATGTTAGAAATAATAAAAAATAATATATAGTTATGAAGTTAAAGCATTGTATTTTATATGAAGTTTTAATAGTTTTTCTCTGAGATGATACTTAAAAACAATATACCTATATTATTCTGTTTTTACGATCCAAATTTTTTTGACCTCGCGGGAATACTGAACGTATGAAAACCCATTTTGCGGTGAAAACACTGCATACTAGTACCTTCGCCCAGGGCTTGTAGTCTCTTCTAAATCTTTTTTTGTTTTTTTTTTTATCGAACTGATTCTCCACGATTGAAAGGCAAATAAAATGCAGAAGCCGCATCAAACCCATTGTAGAAAATATGTGTATGAACGAGAATTTTCATTGTAACTACATGGAATTCAGATTTCTGCATTTAAAAGTAAGTTGCATAAAAAATTAAGCGAATAGAGCTTATAAGAACGAAAAGAATTACATAGTAAGCATGCAAACAATATTCGGATGTAATATATGTTGTGGTGAGTGGGCGTTCTGCATAAATGACAAAACCGCAAAACTTTAGGGATCGGTAGAGCCCTGAAGATCTAATTGTATTTAGTTTTTAAAACTTGTTTCGTAATTTGCGATCAAAACCGCAAATTTTGAGGGGTCTTGCGTTAAGGAAATCCAAAAAAAAAATATTTCGGGACACCCTAATCAGCATTGCTAATTAAATGAGAAAAGTTTGGGTGTCTGTCGAAAATTGTTTACACCTACATTCTTGAATGACGTCTTTTCTTATTAGCTACTGGGACAAAGGCCCTTATGCATAAAAACTGAGCTCATTCTCAAGAGACTCAACTCAAACTTAATCTCGAGAAATGACCAAATAATTTAAATTTATTGGGTCTAGTTTTATTATTTTTTACTTGAAAGAGTTTTTTAGTGCATAGAACGAAATTTTATATATTTCAATTTTTAATTGTTGGGGGTAAGTGAAGAAGAAATTCAACAACTATTCACAGCGAAGGTTGAGTGTATAGCTATTTCACGAAAAACCATTTTCGACCATCAGTACTGTTTTCGGAAGTGGATGCTTCTCACATGGATTGAACCCGAGATACATTCCATCTTCAGCCGCAATGACCGGACGCTTTTACACGCTCGACCATTGAGACTCTGTGCAATAGGCATATAACTTTTTACAATTTTTGCAAATACGAAAAACGGCATACCATATTCGAATAGAGCATAAAAAAGTATGAACCCCCTTTCTTTTTTTTTTGCGAAATTGCAAAAAAGTTTCCGCGCAAAACGAAATTGCTGAAAAAACAAAAAAAGTTTTGTACATCTGCGCAGAGCGTGCAATTAAAATTGTGCAAGACATTTTACCATTGTGTAAATCATCTACTTTATACTTAAAACTTATTTCATATAACAATTGACAAAAATGTAAAAATAAAAATATTAAGAAAAAATCTGACTTTTTTTAGAAATCCATTTTTGCGCGGAACGTTTTTGAACCGAAATCACCTAAAAAAGTGATATTCATTACTTGTACAATATTTGCCACCACGTGGTGGTATGCCAAATTTTTCGTCAATATTTGTTATATGCCTACTGTGCAAGCTGTTGAATTTTCCCCACTCTTGCCTTTTTCATTTTCAACATTATTATTTTTTATTTTTTTTATGAGATCAACCTCATTTGTTTAGTAAAATCAAGCACTTTTAATAATTTTTTTTTTTTTCAAACAAAATCCACATTTAAAATAAAAATGGTTCTGAGCTAAAGTTCAATTTTTATACATGAGGCCCAATATTTTTCACTAAAAACATAACAGCACCCGACAAACATGAACATATGTATATATTTTTTGTTAATATTATAACAACGAAAAATTTCAGAGTACATCTTCAAATAAATATGCAACATTTTCGCTGTGTTTATTGAAAAATATTTGATATGGTTGCTCAGCTAACTAAAAAGTGAAAAAGATCCCATTAAGAGTTATAAAAGAAAAAAACAATTTTTGGAGTAGTTCCTCCTAACTTAGGCGGCCCGCGTACGGAATTATAACAATCAACCCAAAATGACTACAAATCCGATGAGCTTGTAGCGTTTTATGACTCTTTTAATTTATCTTCAGAGTCGCTTTTGACTCTCTTAATTTGTTTTATAATTTTCTTAAGCATTATTGTAGCCTTTTTTGACTTTTTAAACCCACTCTTTGCTGTATTTTGGGGGTTTTAGAGTCTAGTGCAGCATTTGTATGGCCCTATAAACCACCATAAGAAATTTCTTTTTTTTTTTTAAATCAGGGATTTTTTCAGAGCATTGCCTTGGCCAACGCAACGCCGTATTAATAAAAACCATGCAAATGCTTTTACCTAAATTTTCAAAAATTCGACATTAATTTGTATGAATCAAATTAACAAATCTTGAACAAAAGCAAATGTTTGGTTTTTATTCATATGACACATTATTCCGAAGCGCTCTTGCTTTGGTTTGCTGGGTAGTCGAATAATACAGAACGGATGGTCACATATTAGGCGTGTTTCTTTGGGCACTTCTCTGCTCGCTTATACTGGATTGTGCTCGCTTAGCTGACAATTTTAATATAAAATGTTAGAGACCTTAAACTGTTAACTGATTATGCTAATCAATTTGTTCTATTGTGAATAAGTAAAATGGTTTCAAATTGTTGGGATTGAGTCTTGGATAGTGTCGAAACCGAGAAAATGAGGATAATACACACACTTTTTCCAATTCCCTTACTTTTTCGCAACTCTCTAAGTCTTGCCCAAACGAATGCAACTATTACACTGCTCTACAGCCAAAAAATACTCTGAACGCGACCATCCTATTTATATGTAAAATCGGTCGCTGATTCCGAAAATCGGGCTCATTTTTAATTCTATGGGAAGGTTTTTGAGATATCGGCAATTTACCGTTATTTGGCCAATGGCTCCACTTAATCCTGTATACCTCTTTAACGCAGTGAGCTATCTTCCTTGGAGTGACACTCAACGAAAGAAAATTAAATTTCCTTTTCATCCCTGCTACAACATTTTTCTGTAACTCTTATAGTTTCTGAAATATTGACGATTCAATTTGAATTTTTTCGATTTTTTACGATTTTTTGAAGAAAAAATTGATTTTGTCAGGCAATATCTTTTAAACCAATGTCTTCACCTTCGGTTTTACTCCTTTACGTGAAGCTCCATTCTATTGGGAAAAAGATAAGCTATCAACGAAGAAAATCCATGGTAAAATAGAAAAGTTATAGGCGATCAAGTAAATACATCCAAGTCGCGCAATGCCTCTGCACGGGTATATTCTATGCATGTTATACCAATACCTACACATCTGCAGTAGCAGCACATTGGCAGCGCAGTAGATAAAAGCCCATTTACGGGTATAACATGCATAGAATATACCCGTGCAGAGGCATTGCGCGAGTTGGATGTATTTACTTGATCGCCTATAACTTTTCCATTTTACCATGGATTTTCTTCGTTGATAGCTTATATTTTTCCCAATAGAATGGAGCTTCATGTAAAGGAGTAAAACCGAAGGTGAAGACATTGGTTTAAAAGATATTGCCTGACAAATTCAATTTTTTCTTCAAAAAATCGTAAAAAATCGAAAAAATTCAAATTGAATCGTCAATATTTCAGAAACTATAAGAGTTACAGAAAAATGTTATAGCAGCGATGAAAAGGAAATTTAATTTTCTTTCGTTGAGTGTCACTCTAAGGAAGATAGCTCACTGCGTTAAAAAGGTATACAGGATTAAGTGGAGCCAGTGGCCAAATAACGGTAGATTGCCGATATCTCAAAAACCTTCCCATAGAATTAAAAATGAGCCCGATTTTCGGAATCAGCGACCGATTTTACATATAGATAGGATGGTCACGTCCAAAGTACAGACAAAAAATTTTATTTTGTGATCCAGTGTTATTAGCGTGATTGACGTATTGGTTGCTCCGTCCAACCAGCAAATCAAGCTGGCTGTGACACTGCTAAATTTCTCCCACTTCATGATATGCATAACAAAAATTGCCCGTATATTAATAATGCTGATTGCTAGCGTAAACATGGCATAACCAAATAAAGTAAGTTTCTTGAAGAAAAATAAAGCAACTTTCTTGAGCAAAAAACGTCAATTTTAATGTGCTGAACAACCTTGTTTCCCCTTATCTAAGGCTGCTTTCTTATTTTATAATAAATTTCCAGTTAGTGTGTTTAATGTAGCAAATCACTTAATTTAGTTTAATTAATAATAATATAAAAAAGACGACCAAACACACACAAACATATGTATTTATTTAGTAAAATATTTAAGAATATAAAATTATAAAAAATTTAATAAATTGTTAAGCAAACATTAAACTGCAGCCCTTAAACGTTAAGTGAGCGAGTAATTTGTATGAAATTGGCCCCCGAAATGAATTACTAAATTATTTGTTAAAAAAAAAAGATGTAAGCATTAAAAATGCAACAACAACAAAAAGGAAACAACAAATACAAAAATACTAAATGTGCTTTTAAATTAAAGAAATATAATTAATTGACATTTATAACTATATACTTAACTAAATAAAAATTGCAGCAAGAAATGATAAGTGTTAAATGAAAAGATGCATAAAAAAGAAAATATGAATTCTATACTCATTTAAAATATTTACAAACAAACAACTGTATAGACTTGAACAACGCTGAAAAAACATATAACAATTTTGTTTATTTTTATTTTTTTTCATTTACACCATCAATGAGAATGTAAAGCATTATAAAGAATAAAGAAAAACTGTTCAAAAAAGTTGAAAAATATTGTTTTTATTTGATTTTTTTTTTCATAATGTATAAAAAAAAATATATATTATTTTTTTTCTTACAATACTTATAAATAAAAAAAAATGTACTATTTTAGCTCTTTACGAATACAATTATATATATTACATACTACGTGAATACCTTTATAAATGTGCAATTACTGTTAAAAAGAAAAAAATTAAAAAAAACAAAAATTATTTACACAAATTTAAGTAAGTAAATACAACAAAGAACTATTACGCATACACATAAAACATATACTATACACACGCAAACACAAAGAACAAAAACAAAAAAAAAATTTACGAAAACAAATCAAATTTGGCATATATGGATGTATGTAATTAAATTAGTCAAAACAAAATCTATATATGTATATGTACATACATACATATTCACATATATGTACCTAAAATAATTATGAAAAAAGACCAAACACCGTATACAACAAATATATTTATAAATGTAAATACATACAAATACTATATATATAAACTTTGCTAAAAATAAAAATAAATAAATAAATAAATACTGTTAACTTAGCAGCATTTCGCATCTGTAGTTTAAGTTAAGTAAGTGAAAATAAATACATATGTGGCAAAATATACATACATGCATATATATATATTAATAACTACATTATAAAGAATTAAATACTTCGATTCAGTTACATAAATACATACAATGTATAATGAAAGGGTGCCGGAGCGGAGCACTAAAGCTTTCCATTTAATTTTGGTTTTGTTTCTTCTTTTTTCGGGAGGCAAAGATGAAACGACACAGCGCAGCTACTTACTATATATGTAGCTAAAAACCAAAGCATACACACACAAAAACACGGAGTAAAATGTCACAAAAGAAGCAAAAAATTAAATGATTATCCTATACAAAAACAACAAGGTTATATCAAAGCAGATAATAAATAGGGAGAAGAAAAAGAACGAAGCTACAAAAAGTGTTTGAATTTTTAATGGAATATTTGAGTGTAAAAAAATGTCGAAATCGTACATACATCCCAACAATCACCGAGGTTAGTTATCGATTTGAGAATGACTCGAGAACTAGCCTAATTCTCAAACCTATAACGTTAGAGGACGACTCGAAAATCTATCGAGAATCATAGCGTTCTCAAACAAAAGGGTACCTAATTCTCAAATCGAGAAAATTATAATTCTCGAATCGAATTCTAATGAGATTCTAATCAGAATTTGCAAATACTTCCAATTGAAATTAAAAACAAAGCTTTGTCTCCTTTTACATGATTTTTTCATTGTTTAGATTTTATTAGTGCCAAATTGCATATGATTATATACATCTATTCGCATGTATGTATATGTTTATCACATTTATAAGAACTGAAATTTAAACTAAATTCAGTCTTATTATTTAAATTAAAGGTACATCTTGTACTTTTTAATGGAAAATATTGTACTACGGTAATATTAACTTTACCATTTTTTAGTATCTAATTTCAATATATGTATGTATATTCAATATATCACAGAAATATATTGAGAATTGATAAAAGGCGTGAGATTTGGCTCCTTCTCTAATCACTCGCTAATCGAATTCTAGTGTAGTTTTCAACCCTAGTTATCGATTTGAGAATATATAGAGAATTACACTAGTTATCTAAGGTAATCTCGACAAAATTTCTAACGTTAGAGACTGTGTTTGCTGGGATATGTATATGAGTAAAATGTTTGCATGCTAATTCTGAGTGAAACCGGTTATGTCACTTTTTCACGTATAAATGCTATTTTTCGGAGTTATAAACCAATAAAGGTAAGTATTTTTTTACAACTTTACCCTATATGACACGGCGCATGGGATTTTCCCACTACAGAGGTCCGGCTTTTTGGATATCTTCTATTTTATGCTCAAGCTATCCGAAAATGAGCAGCGAGCGCAAAAAATCCGATATGGGTACTCTAATATGTACACAAACATACATACCCAGCAGCAAATCGCGCTATTTTCAGGCTAATGCAAAATTAGTACAAAAGGGGACATGGCGATGTCCTACGAAGTGGCAATTATCCCCCTCTGCAGAAATTTGGAACGTGTTCTAAACTACTTCATATATGGACAGTAGGGTGGGGCGATTTACTAACCTATATCGCGCCATCGAAATTTGGATTCCTCTCATTTTTCTGAGAAGAAAACTCCTCCACGACATTTGTCTAAAACTAATTTTGATGTTCCGTAATTTGGTTTTTATGGACCAAGACGAATTTTTGAAAATATAAATTGGGCAAAAATCGTCAAAAAAATATCCAGGCCAATGTGCACATCGAATTGAAGCAGAATTTTATACTGAATCCAGATATGAAATCCAAATTAAAATCGGATGATCCGTTTTCGAGATATAGCCTGATTTCCGGTTATGGAGGCTGAATGCCCAAAATCGCATATTTTCGCGATTATCTCTTGTTGTGTACAATATATGTTAATTTTTTTGCGAATTTCTTATAGATAAGTCAATACAATATATGAACGGTATTTTGTAAAAAAATTAATTTATCTTCCGGTATAGGAAAACTAGAATGCACTCTTTTTTCCTTGGCCCAAAATCGCGGTATGGGTTCTATATGTTATAGCCATCCGATACTGATGATTTTCGCCGACAGCGCTCTGTGTCCAATAAATGCTCCAAATCTAAAATTTCAGAATTTTAGCTGCAAAAATTGAAGAGTTATTCCCTAAACCGTAGACTTATGCTTCTGAAATTTGTTTTATTGCTTCCATGCGTATGAGTAACCTTGAGTTTTTTTTAGAGTTGAGTAAAGTAAAAAACCAAGTCCGAAACTGCATATGTCTACATTTTAGGGTATAACTCTTCAACTTTTCCAGCTAAAATTCTGAAATTTTGGATTTGGAGCATTTATTGTACACAAAGCGCTGTCGGCGAAAATCATCAGTATCGGATGGCTATAACATATAGAACCCATACCGCGATTTTGGGCCAAGGAAAAAAGAGTGCATTCTAGTTTTCCTATACCGGAAGATAAATTAATATTTTAAAATACCGTTCATATATTGTATTGACTTATCTTTAAGAAATTTGCAAAAAAAATTTAAGATATATTGTACACAACAAGAGATAATCGCGAAAATATGCGATTTTAGGCATTCATTCTCGAAAACGGATCATCCGATTTTAATTTGGATTTCATATCTGGATTCAGCATAAAATTCTGCTTCAATTTGACGTGCACATTGGCCTGGATATTTTTTTGTCGATTTTTGCCCAATTTATATTTTCAAAAATTCGTCTTGGTCCATAAAAACCAAATTACGGACCATCAAAATTAATTTTAGACAAATATCGTGGAGGAGTCTTCTACTCAGAAAAATGAGAGGAATCCGAATTTAGATGGCGCGGTATCGATTAGTTTCCCTCCATACAAATCGCCCCACCCTAATGGACAGTCCTGGGATAGTTCAAAAATCAATAGTTCGGAAAAAAAAAAAAAAAAAAACTCAGGAGTAATTCAAAAATGAGCAGTCATTGGCCGCGCTTTACAAAGAACATCCTTAGTCGGCAGAACTCTTAATAATAATAATACAATGGCGCTATTATAACTCTGACGAGTTTTATGGCCGAGCTTCTCTCCCAATTCGAGGTGTGCTCCTTTTTGTTTTTCCTACTAATTGGGTGGACCTACAGTTTTATGCCGGCTCCGAACGGCGAATGCATTTTTTGTGAGAAGCTTTTTCATGGCAGAAATACTCTCGGAGGGTATGCCGCCCACTGCCGAGAGGTGACCGCTGCTCTTAAAAAACCCAATAATTGGATTTTTACTAATTAGAAAAATTTGTTTGGCTCGGACCGTGGTTTGAACCCGAGACCTCTGGCATAGCAGGCGAGCACTCTACCCACTGCACCACAGCGGACAGAACTCTTAGCATACTGAAAATAAATGAGGCGTTACCTAATAAAATATCAAGTTTTTGAAGTGTAACTATAGAAAACCTTAACCAACAAATGCCAAGTAATATTTGGTTATATTTATGTAGTATGTACGTCCTTTTAACCAAGTTCCAGGAAAAGACAGTAAAAAGGGGTATTATTGTAAAATGCAACGTTTGTTGTTGCTCATCTTTAAAGTAATAGCTGCAAACATAAATTTTACATGAAGGCACAATAATAAACTGTCCTGCTCTGCATCGCTTTAGAACCAGTTCTGAGATAGTTGTGAACTAGTTCTAGACTATCGGTTTTTGTTATATTAGCTGAAGGGTACATACATGTATACATATGTACATACATACATTCATACGCACATAGCTTCCAAATTATACAACTTCTCAAAACAAAGTTTTGCCTCAGGCTAATCTAACACTTTTTTTAAATTTACTTTATTTCCCCTCTCCCCCTTTTAAATTATTTAGGTACCTACTTTATTTTACTCTAATATACCACAAGCCCTATTTACATACATTTATGTAGCTACTTTGTTTCGAAACGATAAAACTTTGTGTGGAAAAGTATTGTTTTGGAAATCGCAACATTCACATTTTGTCCGCTTATTTGTTATTTCATTGTGGTTTTTTGTTGGTTATTTTATTTTTGCTGTTAGCTATTCGCTTTCCATAATTGATCTTGTTACAAAAGTGTTTGTGGTGTTATTTTGTACATATGTATTATTTTGGTGTTTGCTTTTGTCATACGTTGTACAGAGTGCATTAGCAAACCTTTGTTAGGATTCATTTAACTGTGGGAGCATATGTGTGTATTTGTATTGCAATTGTATGTACATATGTATGTACATACATATGTAAATCTCCACATTTGCTTTGTGTTTCACGTTTTATACAAAATTGCTAAAGCATACACTAGCTTCCCTGCAAAAAAATGTGCGATCAATCCCGAAAGAGATTTGTCCTCGATTGATCTCTTTCGAGAACAATCGGTCCACAATTAGTCCCCAATTGTTCTCGCACGGGTATAAATGTAGACTAATTGTAGACCAATTGTTCCCGAACGGGTATAAATGTAGACTAATTGTAGACCAATTGTTCCCTAACGGGTATAAATGTAGATTAATCGCTTTCATCCCGAACGGGTACAAATCTAGATTCCTTAAATGTAGACATTTTACAAAAATATGAAATGTATTTAAAAAATTGTAGAACAACCGGTAAAACGAATTGAACACCCTTTTTTAATAACAATTTTAACAAAATGTTGCCTAAAATATCCTATGAAAAAATCCTTTTCATTACGCTCATATAATGCATACTCAAAACTTACAATTTTTTAAATTTATTTATTGAGATTTTTTTACAAAAGTAAAACATTATATAATCTTTATTTAAATATGCAGGAACATTTACAATTTTTTAAGGAAAAATCTACATTTGTACCCGTTCGTGCTGAAAGCGATTGATCTACATTTGTACCCGTTGGGGATGAAAGCGATTAATCTACATTCGTACCCGTTCGGGATGAAAGCGATTGATCTACATTTGTACCCGTTCGGGAGGAAAGCGATTGATCTACATTCGTACCCGTTCGGGATGAAAGCGCTTGATCTACATTTGTACCCGTTCGGTATGTTAGTGATTAATCTACATTGGTACCCGTTCGGGTATACAAGTTGAACAATTAGTCTCTTCATAGGACATGCTCGAACAAATGCGATCAATTCTCTCCATATAAAGGGATGTAAAATTGTATTAGTCGCATGCTCCCTTGCGATTGATCCCGGACACGTCCCGGATTAATCGCATTTTTTGCAGGGTTTGTTGTGCATATTTAATTTTGTTTAGCTTTAGTACTTTAGAGCTGTTGCTTCACACTATGGCGGGACATATACATTTTCGATAAAACAAAAAAAAAAAAACATTTTGGAAAAATATCGGGGTTCTTTTTTTTTGATTCCCACAGATGTTATGGTTTTTATATTAAGCTCTTTCAATAAATCCAACAATCGAAGCTAAGAAAAAATGTAAAATAAAAAGTGTGACCAATTTTTTCCTCCTTTTTGCTTTGCGTAACTTTCGTTGCGACTCAGATTACAATGAGCCTAATGAATAAACATCAAGCAAATGCTTTTCTAGACTTTTACTTAAATATCTATGACTAAAAATTGAAGCAAATGCTTTTTTCACTAGCAATTGCTTTTGCTACAAGCATTTGCTTTTTTATTTCAGCATTTGCTGAAATCTGTAAGCAATTGCTGAATTCCGTATGAATAAAATTAGCATTTGCTATTTTTTATAAGCAAAAGGTAATGATTTTTTAAGCATGCCCTACCCCATGCTAAATTTTTCAGAAATTTGTTTTCGCTTCTAAGTACATGCAATTATGGAACCTTCAAACGTTTTTTCAACTGTTATGGCAATTTGACAAAATGAACGAAGGTAAAAACTTAATAGAATTCATATCGTCCTACCCACAGGAAAAACTCCTACTAGCTTATGTAAGAAAAGCCCAATGGCATTTCTCTTACCTATTTGCACAAGGATGTTGTTGTAAAGTTTATGACGTTGTTGATGTTTGTACCAAATCAGAGTTGCGTGATTTTGATTTGGCTGAATCACGAATCAAAAATATTTTCTGATTCCTGATTAAAGTATTTTCAAATAAAAGATAATTTTTATTTGTGATTCGTTAAAAAAAATCAAAAATACCCTTTGATTCTTGACTCAAACTATTTTCAAATAAATGATAAATTTTTTGATTCTTGATTCAAACTTGATTTCAAATCAAAATTATTTTGAATCAAAAATATTTTTTGAAATTTGATCAAATTTTTTATTCGAATCAAATATACATATATTTTGAATCAAGAATTAAAATATATGTTTGATTCTAAATAAATTTTTGATTCTTTTGAGAAATGAATCAGAAATAAAATTTACCTTTGATTTGAAAATCGCTTGAATCACGAATCAAAGGGTTTTTTTCAATTCTTTTGTGAAATGAATCACAAATAAAAATTATCTTTTTTGATTTGAAATCAAAATTGATTCGAAATCACGCAACCCTGTGCCAAACATTTTCGTGATGAAATTCTTATTTTTGTAATACCGGGAAGGAAGTTCTTGTAATTTTTATTGACTTTGTTTTTGTATAGCTCCGTTAGTCACATTTTATTATGTTTTAACATTTGGTCTCTTTCTAGTAAAAGCTTAAAATTTGTAGCAAAAGCAGCAATGACTGAAATATTATTCATATAATAAATTAGCAAAAGCTTATTCTTTTAAGTAAAAGATTTTTAAGCAATTGCTTTTGCTAGTAAGCAAATGCTTACTAGCAATTACTTTTTTTTATTCATTATGCCCAATCTTCCACCTTACACTGCTCGTTTAAAACTCATTAATTTGCCTTCACTTTCTAGTCGTAGAGAGATGCCTGGTATAGTTTTTATGGTTAAATTAATCACTGGACTTATAAATAGCCTATGCCTTCTAAGTGAGTTATATTTTAACGTTCCATGTAGAGTATCGAGGCATTTCAAGCCACTATTTGTGAAACCTTGCAAAACAAATTTCGAATTAAATGAACCATTCTGCCACTTATGCAATGACTTTAATAATCATTCCAGCATGTTTGACACTTCACTCACTTTTTATTATAAAAAAAATAGTTCTAGCCTCACATAATAAATGATATACAACCAGCTGATGAATTTTATTCTGTAGCTGAATAGTTTTAGATCTCGACACCTAACAAAACCCCGTCCTGTACGACTCGGCACAAAAAAAAAAAAAAAACATCCGTGCGTCATGCGGATTGGCGCCCCGCGCGTCGGTAGGGCGGGATATGGAGGGTAAACCCTTGGGTATTATTATTATTATTATTATTAAAAAACTAGCCGTCATGGCGTTCATCATCAGGGCCCTAAGTATTGAAATGTTACTCCCAAGCGCCTCTCCATACACATGCAAAAGCACCTAAATGAACGCTACATGTGGGATAAGTAAACTTATTCGGTCTTAGAGATTCATGACTTTTGCTCTGGAATAAGCTACTTTTACTTAGCATAGCTTAACTTTAGTGGTATTCGATTTCAGTCCTATTAAGTGTGATTTTCGACCAATTTTTTCTTCACCGCGTCAAATTTGCTATGCTCTCCTTGATCAGCAATAGTATAGATCTTCTCGTCCAAAGATTTTATTCACTTCCTCTGCAAACCATTAGAAATTTGATAGAACTTTCAGTGATCGCCCTCTGGAATGCTGATTATGTGACATTAAATTTGCATGCAGTTATCGGAGCATCGCATATGGATACATATATGTACATATGTATCCATATGTATGTACATTAGGGTGGTCCCCAAATGTATTGAGAGAAATTGTATATGATTTTTTATGAACCTCACCCCCTTAGGTCGGTGCTAATATAGTCGAAGATACCACATATAAATTTTTGTGCCGATCGGAGATGGCTAAGTGGTGTCGCACAGGGGCAAAATTCAGAAAACTGAAATAATTTAATTTAATTTTTTGTTTATCTAAAGCCCATAATCGATAGTCCTGCACTAGAGGAACCAAAATATAAATTTTGGTCCCGATCGGAGACGGTTAAGAGGTACCGGACAGGGTTCAAAGTTGATATTACCATGGCTATGTTCAGAAACGCAGCATGAAGCGCAACAGCGGCAGTAATTATTATTTTGATGATTGTGATGAGCGACGCTTCATGCAAAATTTACGTTTATGAACGCTCTGCTTGTACTACAAAAGCAGGTTGCACTTCAAACTGAGTTTCAGAACAAAGCCCATATGTGACTCTTGTGCGACACCCCTTAACCGTCTGCAATTGCAGCCAAAATATATATTTGGTATCCTCGACAATAGGACTATCGATTTTGGGTATTAGATATAAAAAAATGTTATGAAATTGTTTGGTACTTACATTGGTCTGAACTTTAACGAATGTGTATAAACATAAGTACATACATACTCCACAAAAATATCCTTTCCCAACTACATTCCCATAACTTTTATAACAACAAGTTGATAACAAAACAAATATACATTTAACACTTTTCGACTGCATGTGTTGTTTAATGTATGCTTTTGTAGTTTAAGCTAACTTTGAGTTGAAACAAGGAAAGTAAATATGTAAATACATATGTACATATATCCAGATGATGATAGTTGCAATTAATATATGCGCTTTGTTCTTATTTACTTAAAACTATTAAAATTAAATAAGTGGCTTATAAATAGCCCCTATAATAGCAGTAAATTTATTTAATTTAGTTCTTATTTATTTATTATTACTTGTTCAAAGATTTTTTTTTAAACTTGAAACGTAAGTGAGGAATTAAAAAAGAGGTTCGTTCACTGCACTTTGAACATATTTAACACAGCGTTATTTGCAAAACATATTTAGTCTTGGATGGAGCTTCTTTTTAAGTTTATTTCCTCCAAACACAACCTGAGGGCTTGCTGGCCATTACCGAAAACTGAACGTATTTGAGTTACTCCATTTTACGGGTTTATTTAATTTTGGCTGTTACCGAGTAAAACGACCAAAAAGTCTTTACATGTGATCCGCACTCTTTCCTACTAGGCTATACCAGAGAACTTATAAGTTTTATAAGTTCTCTGGCTATACGGTAATTCCATGGCTGGCAAGGTACAAATCGCACACACATTTTTACACTTTGGATGCTTTTTTACCAATTTGGAAAACTAGATGCTTTGTTTGATAAGATTTTGGTTTGTTTGTAAACTGTAAAAATTTCTGTGCGATATGAAGTTGTTTTTTAATAAAAAAAAAAATGTTATATATCGCTAGCTTAGAGTGCAAATTGTGTAAGTCCATTTTTCAAACTTTGTAGGAGAGACAAAAAACACAAAATAAAAAAATTTCAAAATGAAAAAAAAATTTCTGTCCATATAAAAATTTTGGACTTACACAGTTTTCTTCTCTTTTTGGACTTACACAATTTGCGTATCACTGAATAACAACGATTAGAAATATGACAAGTATCACAGACTTGTTTAGCGTGGTGCGTATTTAATTTTTCTAGCTTTCTACACTTAAAAACACTTTTTCATAAAAATGGACTTACACAGTTTGCACTCTAAGCTAGCGATATGTATCTTTATAATCAACGTAGTTCGAAAAATCCATAAGACTTTTGTAGTAGAGACTGTTGCATCTGACCCAGTGAGCACGGAAATCAATTTATCTGGAATTGTGGTTATGTTCAGAAACGCAGCATGAAGCGCAACAGCGGCAGTAATTATTATTTTGATGATTGTGATGAGCGACGCTTCATGCAAAATTTACGTTTATGAACGCTCTGCTTGTACTACAAAATCAGGTTGCACTTCAAACTGAGTTTCTGAACAAAGCCTGTATAATTTTGATGATGTAACGACCAAACGCCTTTGTTCTGGTTGAATATCAGATGTTACGATTGCAATATGAGTATCTACATATGGTCAATTCCACCTAAAACGGCCCTATCCAGCAAAATTAGAAATCACTTATTTTTAATTAAATTAAATTTGTTAATATGCACAAGAGGATGCTTTTTATGGGTGAATAAAAAAAATTGGATTCACGTAAATTTTTATAAGTTTGGCAACACTTTGAACTTTGTCTATACTGAATATTCAGTTCACATTCTCTGCAAGGTGTCTCTTTATTTAACATTTTTATACTCTTCCATTCTCAATATTATTAAAAACCGTTACCTCTGAAGAGACTAGGTCATTGTTTTACATTTCTGTGACGTTTCGATATTATACGTTTTATAGTAACAATTTTATGACGTGTTTAATATACTAAAATTTTCGGTCACACCCATCACAGAAAAAATTGAAAAGGTCTAATTATATTGGTACTTTACATTTTAACCACCTGACACTCTCCAATAATAACAAAGTAGTCGCGATAAATACTTAGTGACATTTTCCTAAAATTTATCGCAGTAATTTAGTATTCAGTTCTAAAAAATATTTGGTCACACCGGTCACACCAACGCGAAGTATACATATATTTTTTAATAGATTCGAAAAACAGAAAGCGCGAACAGAGGAAGAAGCTTAAAGAAAACAAAGAAAAATATGAATTGCATCTAGCTAAAGAGAGAATAAGAGATAAAAGAAGGAGGGATGTTAAAAAAATGATAACAAATAAAACTGCGCATCTCAGTTTAAAAATCGATACAATATTTTTAACATTTGCCATGCTCCTGAGGATTTTGGATTAGAAATGACTTGGAATTTTTTCGCTACAGACCATGGTAAAGGTGCTGTAGATGGAATAGCTGCAGCTGTAAAAAGAACCTTAAGTACGGGCATTAAGGCTAGAGAATATTTTATGAAAACACCCGTTGACTATTTCCAATATCTAGTTGAAACCATACCTGGGTAATACTGAGTAGTAATTGGACTATTACGTACTTAAATACTTTATATTTTGATCTTGAAGTAATGAGTCCGTACCAAGTACTTTCAGAATATTCAAGTACTAGTACAAGTACAAGTAAAAAGAATTGAAAAAGAATTGAATTTTTAGCAAATACTTCAAAGTAATTAAAAAGAAATGAATGTACTTGAAAAGAATTGAAAATTGTACTTGAGCCGATTTTTCAATTCTTTTCAATTCTTTCAAGTAATTACTTTGAAGTATTTGCTAAAACTTCAACTCGTTTTCAATTCTTTGTACTTGTACTTGTACTAGTACTTGAAAATTTGGGAATGCAAGTACTAGTACTAGTACAATTCTTTTAAAATGTACTTGTCATAAGTCGTACTGGTACTTGATATTACCCAGGTCTGGTTGAAACAAAGAAACTTAATAAGATCGACGTTTTTTACCCATCAAAAGACGATATTGAGCGCGACAGTAATTTCTTGAACCCAAGGTGGGAAAACGTGAAATTAATAAAGAATATTCAAAAAATGCACAACTTTAAAAGAGCAGATGCGGTCTCTGTGTATGCTTGCGATTCATATTTATCTGAATTTAAACAAATTTTCCTAAAACATACACCTTTGGAATAATGTGAGTTTTATGATAGCGAGCAAACAATGTTATTTTACTTTTTTTCATATTACGAGTTATAAATGAAGTCAATAAAAACTTTTAGTTCATCAAAAATTTTGAATTTTGGTACTGGGTCACACCCGTCACATAGAGAGGTCACACCCGTCCAATTTTTTAAACAGGGTTTTCGCAAGAAAAACGTGAATTTCAAAATAGTAAGTATGCTATATAATCAAAAAGACTTTGAACAACGTGCTGGACAAAATTTTTTATATGCGTTCTGTGAAAAGTTTTACAAAATTTATATGCAAAGTGGATTTTTTTGAAAGCTCAAATATATAAGGTCACACCCATCCCAGCTTTCTAATGGCCACTCTGGTCGGAAATGGTGTCCTTCAAGTATATTTCTGCTATCCACCGTTTTTAACTTTCCCATTCCTGGGAATAACGGCCTTTTTTTGAAATGCAAGCTTTCCATTTCAAAATTATAGCGAAAATTATGAGTATCATGGTCACACCCGTCACAATGGAATTGACCATATATTTTTTAAATTATTTCTTATTGAACAAAAATTACACTGTGGCAAAGTAAAACCAAAATGGAAGTACTTTTTGAAAACAGAATTAGTAGGAGATTGTTTCGGAATAATTTTACATATATGTATACTAGTTAACAAATTATTCGAGGAAACCGTGTTAAAACATGAAAAAATTTAACGAAAAATTGAATTATTGACATTGTTTTTAAAGTTTCTCTGGCATTTATAAAGATAAATTATCAATTCGTATACTGTTAAAAGCGGTGAAATGTCATCTTTTCAACGACATCAAAATCATGTAACAGGAAAATGTGTACAATATATGACTTAACCTATGAAAAAGGGGTTTTTGGTCCCTAACTCCAAATTTTGAGGGCGTACTGGAAATTCTAAGTATGCAGTTCTTGTATACTTGACTAGACCTACAATTTAAGGTATGTCTCGCGAAAAGCATTTTTTCACTGTCACACAGTGTTATTTAACGATAAGCTTTCAAACACAAATACCCTCCCATATAAACAAGAATAAATTAAATACATAATTTATTTATTCGTAAAATGAAATCAAATTACATAATTTTAAATGCACTTAGATTTTTTTTTGATATATACATAGATATGTAAAAGTACACTACTAAATACCATGTGTATATCATCATACATAACATACTTACATATATGTATATACATATATAAATATAAGTATGTATGTGCATAAATTTGTATACAATGTAAAAACTATGTATACACGCCAATTTATGTACACATATACATATGTACATATGTATATATACATAGGGTATTTTATCTCGTCCTGTTGAAGGCCAATAAAAGTGGACAGGGGCAACAGCAACAAGTGAATCAACAAAATATTTTTTTAAATATTAATTTTTGTTTTTTTTACAAAATGTAGGAACAGAAAATTTTTTCACTACTTTAATTGCATATATTTTTTATATTTTACGTAAAATATTTAGTTACTATGCCTTTTTGCATATCAAAAACTTCCGATGTCTATTCATACGGCAAATAAATGATATCTAAGAAAAGCATGGTATGATACGATTTCGTATGATGTGACTTGCGATAAAGATGCAATATGATGTGATATGTTTATGGAATGCTAATTTGTCAAGTGACATAGCATATACACCTGCGACAAAATAAAAACAGGGTTATTGTTTAAAATACGCTTTAGTGAAATTTGTGTTGATGTGATTTGTTGTGCGCGATATGATCGGATTTAATTAGAGGTTATGTGACTAATTTCAAAGGGATGTAATGAAAAATTTACGTTTGTAAACGCTCTGCTTGCCGTCGCGAACGTACCCCATATTGAAGAGATAAACAGAGAAAAATGTATGGAACAATAAATGACTTAACCTATGAAAAGTGGTTTTTTGGCCCCTATCTCCAGATTTGGGGCTATATTAGAAATTCTAGGTATGCAGTTCTTGTATACTTGACTAGACCCACAACTTAAGGTATGTCTCGCCAAAAGTTCTTTTTCACTGTCACACAGTGTAATTTATTATTATCTACGATTTTCGATGGCTGATATGTTGTAATATTAATAGAGGTGATGTGATGTAGATTGAATGGATATGATGTGATGCGATATTTTTTTTCTCGATGATAATTCGCATGATTCATGTGATTTTTTGTGCCCGGTTTGGTGTGATATGATTAGAAGTGATAAGGTGATAATGAAGTTCGATGTGATGCAATTTGTATTTTTTTTGCGCGCGCGATGTAATGTGATGATAAAAGATGATGTGATCTTAGTATGGATCATTTCAAGTGAATGTGCGCGTGATACAATTATTTTATAAATCTGTTGATGTTTAGTATAATAATTCATATCACTAGCTTAGAGTGCAAATTGGCTAAGTGCCTTTTTTTAAACTTTATAGGAGCGAAAAAAAACACAAAATAAAAAAGAAGTCGAAATGAAAAAATAATTCTGTCCATGTAAATATTTTGGACTTAGCCAATTTTCTTCGCCTTTTGGTCTTAGTCAATTTGCGTATAATTATTCATAAAAATACACTTTTTCATAAAAGTGCACTTAGCCAATTTGCACTCTAATGCTAGATACACACATCGTAGAATAGTAATAACCCTGCAAAAAATGTGCGGTTAATCCCGAAAGAGATTTGTCCCGGATTGATCTCTTTTGAGAACAATCGGTCCACAATTAGTCCCCGATTGTTCCCGTACGGGTATAAATGTAGACTAATTGTAGACCAATTGTTCCCGAACGGGTATAAATGTAGATTACTCGCTTTCATTCCGAATGGGTACAAATCTAGATTCCTTAAATGTAGAAATTTTATAAAAATATGCAATGTATTTAAAAAATTGTAGAACAACCGGTAAAACGAATTGAACACCCTTTCTTTTAATAACAATGATGAATAATAACACTGTCCAACAGTGATTTCTCAACACAAACAAACGCTATTAATTATGAAAGAGGATGTCTCCCAGACCAACTTTGCCGAACAGAGTACTAGTCCAGAGGGTCTGAGTTTTTTTTTAGAGGGGGTTAAAGTTTTATGGTTTTAGCTGGAGGTGCAATTACTTTATCGAAAATATGTTATAAAAAATTACCTGAAATGAAGTTTTTGAGCTCGGATTTCTGCTACAGAATTCAATAAGGAATTTCTTTGCGGTAGACTTTAACCGTGTTTGAATAATTGGCAACAGAAAATTTGTGTCTGCAATTTTTACTTTAAAAAAATGGAAAGAGAAGAGTAAGCATGATTGCTATATATTTAATGGAATATGCAATTTTGTAATTTTAATAACACAAATTAATTCCAAATACTTTTAATAATGCTGTTATAGCAATATATCAGCTGAGTATCAGCAGGCAAGTGCAAAATAAGCAACGGGGTTGTTTTACTGCTGCAATTATAAATTTTCATGAACGTACCCTATATCTACAATTTGCAATTTTGTAAAGATTGTTATTAAAAATTGCCTTGGCTAACAACTTGGAAAAATCTACATTTGTAGCCGTTGGGTATGTTAGTGATTAATCTACATATTAATATTGCGATCTATGCCACATACATATGTATGTGCCACCATCATATTGTAGTTTAATTGAACATTTTCATAGTATAGCCAAATTATAGTACTGATATTATAATATTCATACCAAATGTGTGTCTGAGGCATAAGCTAGCGATATATGGCGCAATACTATGTAAGTACAAAATGAGCAAAACCAAAATGGGAAAAGAAAATAAACGTTTAGCAACCCCGTGTGATATGTTTTTTTTTTATTTTATTAAAATTACAAAATTTTGACATGCCTGGTCTTTGTGAGGTACCATTATTCATAGTTTATATAATTTTAATAACTGTCAACACTATGCTTCATTTTTTGTCTAAAAGTAGTGGTCTCAAAAATGTTTGAACTTTGGTGATAATTTTTAACTTTTGCCTAAATGTAGAGGTCTCAGATTTCTTGAATTTTGATGATATATAAATACTAACAATAAAATTAATTTCTTTTTTCTGCGAACCAAAACTATAACCAAAAGAGTACATATCATGGGTATGTTCAGAAACGCAGCATGAAAGGCAACATCGGCAGTAATTATTTTTTTGATGATTGTGATGAGCGACGCTTCAAGCAAAATTTACGTTTATGAACGCTCTGCTTGTACTACAAAATCAGGTTGCGCTTCAAACTGAGTTTCTGAACAAAGCCCATCTTTAACGAGGGTTAAGAAAATTCTTGCATTAAAATTGTTTTTTTTTTATTATATAAATATTTTGAATTCCACCACAAATGTAAAATTTGTGTAACTTTTCAACGAAATCGGCGAGACCGAGACTTCGAAGCTGGACATGATTTGGAACACTATAAATAAATGCTGCTACAATAACTTTCCGCAAGCATGCCGTATAAGTTAAGCTATTCAAGAAGCGATTCGTATATTACTAAACTAGCACTTTCAAAATTTCTTACAAATAATTTCGTAGTTGCAGAAAAATGGTCAAAAAGAACGAAATTTTTATTGTATCTATTCGATGCATATTTTGCAATTGATAAAAGTAGAGAGGATGCTTAACATAAGTTAGCAGTTATGTAGATAATAGTCGCTGGGTTCATATTTGCGCTTATTTACTTACCTAAATATTAACGCAGAAAAAAATACACTCAAATAAACACTCTACATAACTCTTGCCTCGGATTAAATAATAATCAATACATGCCAATTTATTTACGATTTTTTTGAGTTTAGAATAAATCAACAAATCCTATAGGCAAATATGTAATAGAGATAATTACCTAAATATACAGCGAAAAAACAATCTATTTTTCTTTGCGTCAGGAAAAAAAAAACAAAAAAGTTAAATGCATTTAATCAGCTTTATATGTATATTTATATATCTAGTCTGTATATGCAACTGTATGTATGCATGAATGTATGTATGAAAGTCCGTATTTAAATAAAAAAAAAAAAATTAAACAAAAATAAATTTCCGTACTTAACAAAATGAACTAAGAAGGAAGATGATTCAAGTCATAGAATTTCTTACTAGCTACAAAAAAAATTAATAAATGATTCTCTTGTTGCTCTTGTTGTTGTTTGTTTGTTTGTTTGTTTTTTATCTTTTGTTAACCATGCGCAGATTATTATCTTATAATTGTATATACAAGCATGCATGCAGGGTACAATGTTACATAATTTAAGTATGTGACCTTTTCATACAACAACAAAGTGTGGACATTTTTATTTATTTTTCGTCTGATTTACTTTGTCGACGTGGCAGCTTGCAGTTTATAAGTTACAAATTGCTATAATATCTATACATATAATCAATCATGCGCAATCATTGTCACCGCCGCGTAAAAACGCCAACATAAGTGTTAATATAAATTTTTTGTAATGCTACAACAACAACAATCAATCAACAATTATCAATCTGTTAATTGGCGTATTTTGAAATCTTCCAAATCTTCTTGCGGTATCAAACGTAAACTGTAATCATTCGCTAAATGCAATACCGAATAGAATGCTATCGAAGGCGACAGTGAATCCACCATATTTTGTGTTAAGATATCGGGCAAATGTTCGTATACATATTTGAAGCTCGCCATGCCGGGCGCAAATTGCTCGCCGCGTATAATTGGATGTTCGGGTATTTGCTCTATTGCCATTGGAACTTTTATTTGTTTATTGATTAATTGTGTGCAACAGCGTTTCAAGCTTTTCATATCAATTACTTTGGCGCGCTTGGCGAAGGGCACAATGATTTTGGTGACCTAAACGAGAAAAAGATAACACAATGAATAAAAATGCTTGGAGTGCAATTGTTTTCATTCATTCATTGCGAACTCACCTGACTCGGCGCACCATCAAAATTCGTTGCTATTTCCAACACCGTATTATTTGCCGCATTTTCGCCACCATCGTCCACGTTGGATTGATCCATAGCAGCACCTTCACACAAACCACTTGCCGATATATTCATAAAATTATCACCACCCAAGCTATTGCTTCCCGTTAGGCCATTTAAACCATCGCCATCACCAACACCAACACCACCAACACCGGCGCCAATGCCACTGCCTCCGCCCGCATCATCATGATCAGCAAAATGTTCATCTGCCATAGTCGCATCCATCGTATTAGCATGCAAGCCATCACCGCCAGCCAACAGCGCCGCATCTATGTGCTCGTCATCATCAATGGCCGTTTGCACAACGGCGCTGGGTGCACATTTGAATTTATTAAACATTTCTGCATCCAATTGTAAATCTGTGGGTAACTTCAATTTACGTTGATCCCATTTCTTTTGGAAATTCGCCTTTCGCGCTTTATACTTGTCCAATTTGACGAAAATATCATCGAATTCTTGTTCAAACTGCAATTGTTTCGAACGTTTTTTGCTCAGTGCGTTTGTGCGACGCGCCGCCACGCGCTGATTATTCACACCTTGTAATGTGGCTTGAGTGGAAGAGCGCGGTCGTGCACGCTTGAACTTCCAGTGCGATGGGCCGGCCCAAAATTGTGATATTTTATCAAGCGGTCGATATGAGTATTCGAGTTTTGAACTGGCGTCGACCGGACGCAGATCCTCGATGAGCACTGGTGCTTTGCGTAGACCACGACAATTGTTGATTGCTGTGCGTTCCTCTGCAAATAGAATATAATTTTTTTATTTTTTTTTTTTATTCTTTTGTTGAACAATTAAAACGAAAAAAAAAAATAGTTACTCACCAGTTGTCAACTCTTCAAAATCATTGTAATCCACCACAAGCATTTGCGGTTGATCATTCAACGATGGCAACGGTTCGCATTCCGCATTAATATCGAACGCCATGGAAAGGTGTTCACCGGCGCCATCGGCACAGTTCACCCCATCGAAGGGAGAAGCTTCAGCATCCATACTGTTACGCAAACTATTCGGCGGCTCTTCATCAATATTGTCGGCTATTGGCTCTGGCGTATCGGAGATCACGTAACCGGTGTGCAGCGGTCGCAATTGCAATTCATCAATACGTTTTATATGCATTAAACGGTCGCATGGTGCCCAATCCATTGTATCTGCAGCAGCTGTTTCTGCTGCTGCTGCTGGTGGTGGTGGTGGCACGGTATAATCACATCCCGCCTCTATAGGTTTTAGATCCCAAAAACGAAATGTCGTACGTAGACGCAACTCTGAATCCGTTGTCAACAATATATTATTCATAAGACGATTCGAAGAATTTATCGAACCGACAATTGTGTTCAACTTCCCAAAGACGGGATCTTGTAGCGACACTGTATCTAAACGTGCATTTAGCGTATCCTTATTTTTTGTGATGGTGGACACAATACGCCGCGTACGTTTCGGCTTTTTCTTAGCTTTCTCAGTACCCTTTTCTTCGCTATCTTTATCGTTTGCGCCAGCCGCTGATGCGTTCGGGTCTGCATTGCCTTCGCCACCTGTAGCCACATCATCATCATCATCACTTTGTGCCTGACGATCTGAGAACTTTTGCGCATTCAAACCTGCCGACATACGTAAAACGTCCGTATGCACAGAATCAACGCGCAGGCCATACACTTTCGAAGAGGCTTCAAGTGAAGAGCCAGCGACCTATAAGAAAAGAAAAAAAAAACATGCACGCATTATCAAAAAAAAAAAAAAACAAAGAAATAAACACAAAAATGTGCTAATTTCTTCTAACCTTAAAGTTATTCAGCGACTTGTGATGACGATCCAACAGCGTCGATAGCGTATCAATTAGCGACAATGACCAGGCATTTTCCCTACTCAACTTATTGCCATTGTATATTTCCAAACACTTTTTCAAAGTCTCATTCTCCTCAAACAATGCCGACTCACGTCCACTGTTACTTTCCAATATAGTCCGGCGTCGCGCCTGTCGTCGCTCCTCCTCATCATCATTGAGTGGTGTACCGATATTGACGACATTGGTGGCGGTACGCACGCCATCACGGAATACACTTACTTCGGAACGCCGCAAGGGCGTATCTGTATTAGTGGGCGTCATATTGTTGGTTTGATTGAACTTATCAGCGCTTATGAAGCCACTACTGGTGCTGGCTTCTTGCGCTATTACTCTCTGTGGTTGTACCACGGTGGCTAACCTTACGTTTACAGGCTGTCCAAAGATGTTATTCACAAATTGTTGTTGCTGTAGCTGTGGAGTCTGGTGCTGTTGCTGCTCCTGATGTTGCTTCCAATGTCCAGCCACCTCTGCTCGAGACGCACGTCCGGGCGTCGATGGGTTTACTTGTATGTACTGGGAATTCATTGAGAGAGGAAACACGGTCATTGAACAATCACAAAATGCAATGAAAAAAATTAAATTTGTTACAACAAATTTTTGGTTTCAATTAATAATTTCCAATATCATTTCATATTTTCTTTCTATGCTTTGCTTCCTATGGCGTTCATCTTCTCTGCACAGCTCTTGTTGTGCGCTTACCTTTTGTTTTTCGTATTCGCTGAGCGTCACTGCGCTGTCGCTACGGCGTTCATTTGCAACAAACACAATCACCTAATGCAAATACACACACTCACCGTTTTGTTGCCTTTACTTTTGTTAGTTAAATTTTTGTTTAAAGAATTTCACAATTTTCTAGTTCAAAATTATTTAACAAATATAAATTTTAGGCACTACACAATAATTTCTTCCAATTCTGCGTCCTTTTATTTGGCATTCATTGATTATCTGCGCAATATATTCGTTTGTGATTTGTTCCAATTTGGCTTTGCTTTCTGTACAATGAAATTTCAGTTGTTTTCAAAATGGAATGGTTAGTTGTCGCTACCAAAAGATGTCGCTGTGGGAGCTGTCAATAATGTGGAAGCTGTCACAAGGGTGTGTTCGCGCCACAGCTTAAGAAAATCTAAAAGCCCGTCTCAACATAGCTTGATTCACCAGAGAAACATGTAGTAAAACATCTTGCTCAATAACCCGTCTCCACGTGGCTAATCGTAATTCAGTTTGACACTTCTCTTTCTTGTTCTCCTAAATGTTTCTATGTTTGCTTATTTTTGCGTCTTTGTTTTGGTCTGTGTGAGATTTCGATAGATTTTCGATACAAAATTAGAGAAGACATCGATATCATCGAGGTTGGCAAGATGATTCAAAATGAAACAGTGTTTCAATCTTCACTCGCTCTCAGAAATTTGTATGGAAATTGGCGAGTTTCGGCACTGGTTTCCGTGTCGAAACAAGATTGAGAGAGAAAATGCAGAAAAAAGAGCGAAACACGTTATGTGGAGACATGGTATAAAATCGATCGCTTCTGTTTGTGGGGACCTTAAAAGTTATATCTGAAGATAGATAAGGCCTTTGGCAACTTACAATCTGGATTGCCAGTTTGCGTGTTTTTTGAGGTAGTCAAATTTGAGTGTTTTTTGTGTGTGTTAGTGCAATCAGCAGCCGTCATGCTACACGTACTTGTTGTCGGCTCGCGGCGACGAAAATCAAAAATTTTTGATATTTGCCTCAATCACCCGACACTCACACATATACGCTTCCTCTCAATCCAGATTGTAAATTGCCAAGGGCCTATAGATAGATTGGATTGAGGATTGTACTGCGACCACTAGGTCTATTGTACCCTCTCCTTGATCACATTATCTCGTCCAGCCCGAGCTCTTCCAGAAATCGAAGGATATCGCTCGGCTTGAGAAACTGAATGTGCCCCTGAATTGGCCAAGGCGAGCCTAGGAATCTTTCACGCTTCCTTGGAATGGCATCGCATACGATCTGAAACACAGCAATATATTAAATATTGGACCAATTCCTTCTATTACTACAATAACCATGTACTAATAAATATATTAAATAAAAAAAAAAATAAGCTGCTTTATTTGGATTTGGGACATGTACAAACATGAACCTATTTTCAATAAAGTGGCAAAAACCACAGTGGAATAATTATGACTGGTGGCGCCACCTGTTGGTGAGATAGTAAAACACGGTTGCATTTGTTTAGGACCGAAAGGATAGCTATGCAACCCTTTCGAAGACAATAATTTTTTCAAATGCAGAAAGAAACCTACGAGAAGATTGTTTCTCCGAGTTCACATTTTTACGTGAATATTGTTTCGTTTAGTATTTTCCCTATTATAAAGATATATATGTCACAATAGTCACATTCAGCTGCATACAGAGCACAAAAAATGTGCCTTTCTTAACTGTAGCACAAAACACTTACACACATTGTAAACAAACATTTGTTGTCGATTGAGAGAGAGAGCGGCAAACACAAAATTCTCTGATACAAATGAAAGAACCAAAAAAATGACAAAAACAAATGCAAGCTTTTTGTTTACAAACAAGAAGTATACATAAAACGAAATTCGATTAACCGCCAAATTTTATTATTATTGTGAAATGCATATATGTATGTATATACATATATATGACGAAATGGTGTTAGTTAATTTTATATAGATTTCTTCTAATTTGTAAAAGGCGTTTTTCGAAATATTCTTCAGAGGGAGGGGGCTTGTAATTATTTACGAAAATTGAGAAAATAGTTGGTGGTTTTTCAACAACAAATATTTAATAAACCATTAATATTTGAGTAAAAGATTAAACATATATTTGTTTATCAGACCTCTCTGAACGTTCCCTGTGAATTTCATTTAAAAATTCCCGGTATTATGGAAGTTGCGATCACAGTTCGGTAAAAGAAAGCTTGGCTACTACCACTTCATTCATGCATATTGCTTTTTTTTCACGACATTTAATTTTCTCACCGAATACAACTGTTCTTACTCTATATTTCGATGCGTAGGCAAACGAATGTGCTTTCGAATGGTACAGAGTGGGCGCCCTGGTTTGATAAATACTGCCATTCAAATACAACCTTGAATACCGGCATTTTTTGTGTCAACAAAAAAATAAATAAATAAAAAAAATAAATGTCAAAATGTCATCTGTCAAACCTTCTGTCATCTAAGTTGGTGTGGGTGGAAAAAAAAGGATTGCACAAAAATCCGAAATTTCTTTTGTTTTCCGGGAATTATGTATTAAAAGTCGCATATTGCAAAAAAATAATAATCAATAAGGGAAATTTCGAGTACACTTGCATTATATACATACCTCCTGCAGTGTGTATCGAATGGTGAACAATTATGTTGAGCATGACGTGGACTAAATTTGCCATTAAGGTAATTAACTTAAGTTTCTAAGGAAATGCATATTTAAGTCAAATTTTATTAATTGAAATTGGCGAACTTCAGCTTTTCATATTGCTAGCGCTGCTGAGTGGCGAGGGAGGCGCAAAGACAAACTCAAAGAATGCCGTAATAGAAGATATAAACGATTACAAGGAATTCAAAAAATTGCTACGAACCAAAACCAATGTATTGGTATTTTTTATTGCCGGCTTAAAGGAAGCACCTGTTGAACTGAAAGTATATCGCGAAGTGGCCAATGCAATACGCGGCACTGGTACAATGGTAATAATCGATTGCGCTCATAGTGAACGCAAGAAGCTATGTAAAAAACTGAAGGTGACGCCACAACCATACATGTTAAAACATTATAAGGATGGTGATTTCCATAAGGATTACGATCGTCAAATTAGTATGGCGTCAATGATTAACTTTATGCGTGATCCTGCTGGCGACCTACCATGGGAGGAAGATCCTCTGGGAGCTGATGTCGTCCATTTCGTTGACTATTCCTCATTTCAACGACATTTGCGTAAGGACATGCGACCGATGTTGGTAATGTTCTATGTACCGTGGTGTGGTTTTTGCAAGCGACTTAAGCCAGATTTTTCCAAAGCGGCAACAGAGCTGAAGGATGGCAATGAGTATGTGTTGGCGGCAATGGATGTAGAACGTACTGAGAATGCGCCAGCAAGGCGTGCATACAACATAACCGGTAAATCTATGAAAATTTTATTTTCCAGAAATTTCAAATTAAATAACGCATTTCTTTCAAATTATAGGATTTCCCACAATCATTTACTTTGAACGTGGCCAGATGAAACGCTTATACGACGGAGAAAATAATAAGGATGGTATTATAGCATTCATGAAAGATCCCGATGCAGCACCGGCGCCAAAGGAAAAGGATGCCGATTGGTCAGCAGATCCAAATTCGGAAATAGTACATTTAACAAATCAAGGTTTTGAACCAGCACTCAAGGATGAGCAATCTGTGCTGGTTATGTTCTATGCGCCTTGGTGTGGTCATTGCAAACGCATGAAGCCTGAATATGAGAAGGCAGCATTGATTATGAAGGAACGCAAAATACCGGGCATATTAGCTGCACTGGATGCAACTAAGGAGAATGTGATTGCAGAGAAATTTGAAGTGCGCGGCTATCCAACTTTAAAATATTTTGTAAATGGTGCTTACAAATTCGATGTTAATGTACGTGATGCAGCAAAAATTGTTGAATTTATGATCGATCCGAAGGAACCACCACCACCGCCGCCACCAGAGAAACCATGGGAAGAAGAGGAAGGCACAGAGGTGCTATTTTTGAGTGATGAAAATTTCAATACAATTTTGAAACGGAAAAAACATGCACTGGTTATGTTTTATGCGCCATGTAAGTATCGTGTGGCATTTTACTTTAGAAGAAATTCTACTATAAAATAATCAGTACCTACAACTTTTATTTACACACTTATCTCTTTGCAGGGTGCGGACATTGTAAAAAAACTAAACCCGAATTTACTGCAGCCGCTGAAGCTCTGAAAGATGATCCGCGCATTGTATTTGCTGCTGTCGATTGCACAAAGTATCAAAGTCTCTGTCAATCGCATAGCGTGAATGGATATCCTACTATTATCTATTTTTCCTATCTGAAAACAAAAGCTGACTATAATGGTGGACGCAGTAGTAAGGATTTTATTGCTTATATGACCAATCCGAATCTATCCGCCAGCGCGCCAGTGCATGTGAAACATAAAGCAGATGAACTGTGATGAGGGGAATTGTTAATTAAAATATTCTAGCATTATTTTACCTACTCTATAATTACACTACCCAACGAACTACGAATTCTATACAGCATTTATTTATCTATCTACTAAATTACGTTAATTTGAAGTATTCCTAAGAGATTGTACTGGTTTTCTTACTGGCTACAGTATTATCGAATCTATTTTATACTCATACTTAATAGTTTTTCTACGAAATAAATATGCTCGTACATTAATTGTGTATGAGCACCAAGATATTCACCAATCTTTTATACATCGACTTTACTTTAATCCTAACGCTAAGTAAAAATTGCGGTGACGATAAAGAGCTATTACTAAACAACATTTACCATCGCTATTTTGTGAGATGTTGCAGATGCCCAGGCAGGATATGATCAGAAATAAATCTTGATGCGAAAATTATTGTACATGTATATCCACAGTACGAGTTCTGCCTGAACTCTGTTGTGCTTTATCCACTATTAATACATTGGCACTATCCCTTGTGTCAATTTCAAGCAGCGGCATTTGCTGGCGAAAAATTTGCTTATTACAACAATCATCAGCTGCAGCAAAGTTAGTTGATTTTCTGTCGCAAGTTACTTTGGATTTAGTTTCACTAATTACCCGAATAATCTTTTCTCTTCAGAGATCTAATTTATTCAAATATCTCTTTTAATACAATTTTCCACTTTTTCTTGATTCGCACACAAATTTTTATTTGTCCGCATCTTTTTTCAGTTTTTTTTTTTTCACATATGAAAAGAACTCGGCTTCATTAATATCTCATTACACGTATATTATGATCAACTTTTCCTTTATATATCAAACGAAAACCACACCAATTTACCGTTTTCCACCCACACGAGGCGCAGATTTCTGCGTCACTTTAGCAGCTTTCTGCTTGGGTGCTGCCTTAGTCTTAGGCGCAGCGGGTTGCGTTGTCTTCTTGGCAGCTTTAGCGGCACGCTTCTGCTCCTTGGCTGCTTTGATAGCCTGATCACGTTGAGCCTTACGTACTTCGGGTTTCATGTTACGTTTGGCCATAATTTCAGCAAGCGATGCACCGACAATGGCACGCTGGAATTTCTGTGTGCGGCGGGTACGTTTTTTGGCAGTCTCCTCTTCGATACCCTTGCGATGCTTACGACGATAGAGTACGGTCCAGGTGACTTTACGTGGATTGCGCTTCATCAGGTAAGAGCGTTCGCATTTCTTATCCAAGAAAGTGAATGTCTGTTTAGAATTGAGGGAAAGGGAAAAATTAATGAAATCGAATGGCTTTAATATGTGAACTAATTTTTACGTACCTTTCCGTCGATTTTGACCATGGTCTTGCCATGGCCGGGGTATATTTTGTACCCACTGAATGAACACAATCCGATCCTGCAAAAAAGAACGAAGATATCATTAATATGCAGGAAATGTCACTGTAAACATGTTGTTGATATCACTAATATTCGATTAATGCATTTTATTTTCACTTTTCCTTGGTGATGCTTGTAAAATAAATAAATTGAAAATTACAATTGGATTGCAAACGTACTTCATCTTGCTGTTGATGTCAGTAGAAAGAAACGGAAATGGCCGCAAAATTGACAGCTGTCAACGAGTTGTCAAAAGTTGGAACTGAGATTTATTTACTGCGTATTGCGACACCTGGTGGCGAATAGCAAAGTATATATTTATATATAAGGGACTACACGTGAGAATATTCAAAATTAATGACTATTTTGGGAAACTTTTAAATTTACGATCCTACACATTTAAAACGTTTTCTCTTTTTGAAGAAAAATTTGAACAATTTTCAGATAATAGTTCAATGTTTTAGAAATTTGTGTGAAATCTTATGAAATTCCCAAAACATTTTTTTTTCACACCACTGTGATAAATCATCCCCTTGAGAAAACGCATGCGCATGAAATGATGTAGGCGAAGTGTTTAATATCCTTTGACAACAAAAAATACTCTCACGAAATTAAAAATAATCATATCCCTTTGACGTCAGAGTGTTAAGTTGCTAAAAACCTGCTTGCTTGTGAAAAAATAAAATAAAAAAAATAACTTAATTTTTTTTGTATTAAAAAAGTTGCAAAAATGAAACTAACTTTGCGCCGTTATTCCTTATTGCTTTGTATGCAATTTACACTTTTGTTAGCTGATTTATTTTTCAATACATTTGCACAGATTTTTCTGCGTGAAAAACTGCAGCTGTCAATACTGATGTTTGTGTGAGTATAAACAATTAAAAAATTGCTTCACAACAGCGTTTCTAACCGCAAAGGAAAATTTAATTTTTTAACAGCACTCAGGATTTTTTTATAATTTTTGAATATGTCTTCTTCACATTTGCTGTGCACTCAACATGCGTTTATGAGGTGAGTTCATCCAACCATCATTGATAAGGTATTTTTTTTTAAATTAATTTGTTTATTTTTTATAAAATTTTAGGTCGGTGGCGCTTCTGTTATTTTGCGTAATTGCAAATTCTTTCTCTTCACGATTCTCACATACTTCCTACTTTCCGCTTCACAACATTTTTGGATTGTTTACAATACTATGTGGGCGCCTACTGCGGATTGGACAAGTACTCTTACTGCTCTAGCTGTTGTACAGCGTATAGGTAAGAAAACGACATTTTTTTTTCCTTAAAATAACTCCTATTCTATTTTTAATTTTTTTTAATTTCATACTTCTCAGTATCTTTCATATACTATTACGCTTGTAAGCATACGGCTTTAGTTGTAGCGGATCCAAGATATTATGAGGAAAACATTGACTGGATTGCCGAACAATTGAGTGATAAGTAAGGGCAATAGAAATATGATTATCATATATACATATATTCTTCTTTATGAAATAAGTGTTGAAAATTAAAATGAATTGAAAAGTTAATTCAAAACAAAAATTGCTGTTACTTTTTTCATTTTCAAAAAAAAAAAAGGATTAAGTGGAAATAATACTTATTTCCTTTAGGGAATTTATACAAATTTTTTTTAGAATTATTTTATTTTGGTTTTCGTAGCCAATATAAATGAAGAACTTTATTTTTTTTGTTACGGTTACCATTACCAACATAAATGAAAAATATTTTTTGGTCACATATAAGAATTATACTCCTTTTTCCCCTTATTGCCAAAGCAGGGGCTTGCAAGGGCAATTGGTTGCTAAATTTAAAATTTGTATTTCCACTTCTTTTTTATTACAAATCATATATATTATTTCTAATTGGTGTTTTATAAATATCCCTTTTTCTGCTCGCATAATTCACCAAAATTAATAAGTAAGGCATCGTTTTAAAGGTATTTATTAGCTACGCATGCGAAACGGTGTTTTATTGGGCGTGGTACTTTATATTAAAAGTAAGGGGGTAAAAGGGGGGCTTACCCCCGCAGCGGGGAGTGTTATGGAACCCACATAAAATGTATATCAAATTAAAGGGAATCAAAATACCTATCGAATGGTATAAAAATATTTGAAATCGGTTCAGTAGTTTTTAAGTAATTGCAATTTAAATAATGCATAATATAAACTTTGACCTTTAATAACTTTGGTTGTTGTTGTTTCCAAAAAAAATTCACTTTTATACTCAACTTAGCCTGTTTATCAATCTTCATACTTCGTTTTTTTGATTTCATAATTGTAGAAATTTCAAATTTGTACCAGATCGTGCTATTTTTTCAACTTTGTGGGGCTGGGGGCACCGTTCTGGCTTTGGAACAAATTGAATTTCCAAAAAAAAATGTTCACTCCACTTTAATATATACGAGTATATCAAAACGATCAGGATGAAAAAAATGATTGAACCATGTCCGTCCGTCCGGCCGTATACACTCTAACTTGCGCAAAAATAGAAATATTTTAATGAAAGTTGGTACACAGATTCTAATGGGAACAGAGAAAGTTGGGGTTGAAAATAAGGCATATGTGTGTATTTCGAAAAACACGTAAAACATGATAATTCAGTCACTAATAAAGCCCGAGTGATGAAATGACGTTATGCCGTTATGAGGAAACGTGCTGAAATTTTGAAAAATGGGCCAATAGGAGCAAATTTTCAAAGATTTATAATTCAAAACTCAGGAACTGTAGCAGATAAATCGATTAAGCCAAGGCAAACGAGTGGAAAAAAATTACCCAAGTCGGCAAGAACCACATATACGCACATAAAAATATACATAAAATATATAAAAATATATTGCACATACATACCTATATAGGGATAATAAAAAAATTTTATGCGATATCGTTGTCAAACATATAGGTAATTCATTGAAAGTTCCATAAGGTCCACCAAACCAAATAAATAATAAGTTTTTTAAAATGGGCGTGACAGCACAAACCATACCGACTGGCGCCACGTATGTTTTGTTATTTTTTGCGCAAGATGCGCACGGGTCCGGCTAGTATTATTTTATTATTAGTAATTTATTTATTTGTTGCCGAATGCCAAAACACTGTATCTGTATCGTTTTTAACGGCCCAAATTGTATTTTGGTCGTTTTTCGTTAGCATTTTGAATGTAGCTAGTCTGGTTGCTCCAATGCAAAACTGTAGTCCATTATCTCTTTCGCACAAAGCACGGCGTAGAATAAAGGTACAGCAGAAAAAAACACCAGCGGACACAAAAGCCCTTTCCACGAGTAACATGTACAAGAGTGTAAAATCCAAAGAAGACGTTAATTTGGCAGTTTATTAACTACATAAACAAAATAGCGATTCTCTATTGCTTCTAACACTCATATTGTATCATGATAGTGTCACGTGCTACACGTACTTGTTGTTGGCTCGATATCTACTCTCGGCTACGAAAATCAAAAATTTTTGATATTTGCGTCAATCACCCGACACACACATATACACTTCCTCTCAATCCAGATTGTAAGTTGCCAACGGCCTTAAGCCGTGGTTTATTCAAATTCGTCATAAGGCTGGTATCGACCTCTCAAGAAACAGCTCAAGAAATTTTTAGCTTTAATTCTTGAGTAAAAAATAGTAGTAGGCAAGATATTTTGACCTTTAGAAATCCACCGTGAATACCAAGTGAAATCAAGAAGAGCATCAGAAACGTAAACAAAAAAACCTTTGTGTAAACATAAGCAATTAGTAAGTTCTTAAAAAATATTAAATAAAAGCTTTAAATATATGTTTTCAATAGTTTTATTTTGTTGTTATTTTAGGAAATCATCGAAAGCGACGAGGATGACCTTATATTACTGGTTAACTGTGCTATATTGATGGCCGGAATGGAATAAAATATGAGAAATCGATGCCAACTATGCCCTTGCATCATTAGAAAAATTGTGCATTCTATTTTTCGTTTCTTTTTTGCCATTTTCACTAACGATTTTCACGATTTTTTTTCAACACGCAACAAACGTCAAAATTTTTTAAGAAATAAATGCTCGATGATATATTTCTTTGCAAAACCTGTGTTGCTGTGTTCGCATAACGTTGAAAAATAGTATTAAAAAAGTGTACTAAATTTCTTGAGAGGTCGATACTCGCTCAAGAAAGTTTCACAAGAAAAATTTCTTGAGCATTTCTTGTACATTTTATATGAAACTTTTGCGTTTCTTGAGAGGTCGATACTAAGCTATAGTGGAAACACACCTTAAACAATTGCTTTCCACGAAATAACAGGGTTGTAATATATTAACAACTCTGGTTATGAAGCGTCAACCAAATGTCACTTTCTTCACCGGCATTTGACAATTGACGTTTGCTGAACAAGAAAATTTTATTTTTCTTCCACAAATATCGCGTTTTTTTTTTAATAAAATGGCTGATTCTTTGCATAAAAGTTTCGAAACTCTACGCAGCATATTCGAAGATGTGCTCAAAATGAAAAATAGTGGAAGCGAAAGGGAGCGGGCTGAAGAATATGCCGAAAAGCGAAAATATGCTTCACTGCTATTTGTATTAATAAAAAAAGTTAATCGAATGGTCAAATACAGTTTACGCTCTGGACGTGAAGAACTGCATCGGGAGAAAGTCCGTGTGGATAGTAATCGTTTGCATTTACAAAATCTACTCTACGAAGTCAATCATCTGAAGCGTGAAATACGTTATTGCCATAAATTCAAGAGCCAGGATGAGGATATCGAATTGCTGCCAGACGATAGTGAAGCAGCTGCAAATGAGAGCATAGTAAAGAGCGAAGACAAAGACAGTGATGACAAGTCACTGATGCCCATCGACATCACACCATTATCGGGACACATCAAACATTTGGCCCGGCTGGAACGTGAACTGAATTTACGCAAACAATTAGCAACACAATGCAAAGAATTGCTGGGTAATAAACAGCAAATAATCCGAGATATTCTCCAGAAAACAGAGAAACTCACATCATTTGCGCCTTCACTGCGCACTTTATTAAAGGCTACACGCCCCTTGCAAGATGCCCTTCAAGTACCAATGGATCGTGAATGGAAATTGCAACAATTGGTACAGCTCTTACCACAACCACTCTATCTCACCTATATGAATGTGCATGCCATTGAATTGGCAAAGGAATGTGACGTTTGTGTTGTAGTTGTGGGTGATGAGGATGATGTGCGCCAGTTGGAAATATCCGCTCACACCGAAACTATCAAGAGTGCAGCTAGTTCGGATACAGACGAGTTGGATGTAGGTGGCAGCAGCAGCCCCAGTAAGAAACGCAAGTCACATGGTGGCAACGTAGATGCTGCCCTGTTGGCAGTAGATCGCATGCAAGAAAAACGCAAGAGTATATTACAACCGCATCCTCTGGAGGTTCGCATCACCATCGGTGGCAGCAGCGCCAAAAATGCCGATGAGAAGATCGTTTTACAGTTACGTTATTTCCAACATTTGGGATTTGTCACTGCGGCTACGGTGGTTAGCCTAACTGAAGTGGATCAAAATTTTGCTGATGCTTCGTTGACCCACGATGTACTCAAGTATTTGCATGATAATGATGTGGGTGACCGGCTACCAGTTGCTGGCGCTGAATACGAGCTGAGGCGTATCAATATGACACCTAAAGAATGCCTAGATTATTTAAGCACTAAAGAATATGGCCGCCCTTACCGTTGGTTGCAGACAATGTGTTGCATTGAGGTATTCAATGAAATTAGCGCCAATGCAACTAACACTCCTACTACCACAGCTACTTCTGGCGCACAAAACACTGAGCAACCGAAATTACAAAAAATGATACCAGAATTACTAAAGTCCATACAGCAAGTTTGGAGTGCACGCTTAAATTTGATTAAACAAATACGCGCATTGGTGCAAAAGCAAGTTGATTTATACTTAAAAGATGAATGCCTACCCACCACACGGCCAGCCTGCAGTCTCGTACAATGGACTGCCATAACTTATGAGGAATATTTGGCTTCCACACCCAGCATGGTTGTGAATGGTATCGGCGACGACTCTGGCGAACTTATCAACAGCAATTATCTCTTCTATCGCGCTGTGGTGGTGCGTGGTTCAGCTAAAATGGAATGTCACGTTAGTATAGGTAGTAAATTTCCAACAGAGTCGCCACTCTGGTGCATATGCATCTATTGGAATGGTCAGCATAATGCCATGAATAGCGCTGCTGTCAAATCAATGGAATATTGGACAAATTCATTAGCGCAGAGCATGTTGCAGCATCCGTTGGCATTATTGGCAACACAACTTGTACGCACCATGTATAGTTTTGATATATTTTTGGAAACGGAGGGTCCACTTTATAATCCGGTGGAGTATCATCGCGAGAAGCATTATATCAAGGCATTTGCGAAGCGTATACGCGCTAGACCATATCGATATATTGAAGGTGGTACTGTGAATACTTTTAAGCAGTAGTTTTTTTCAACCCAAGTATTTAGTTACTTTTATATGCTTGTTCTTTTAGCAGTAAGTTATACATGCAAGTTATTATATGGGAACATAAATAAAGAAAACCTTAAATAACATTCAAGTCGATGAAAATATTTTTTTTTTTTTTTATTAAATAGTGGTATGAAAAAAATGTTTTAAAGGCAAATCTATTAAATATCAAATATTTCAGAAGTGGAATAAGACGCAGTCATACTCTTTAGAAAACCAAGACCGCAGGGAATTGCGATTAGTGTGCGGTGAAATGGTATATATATAAGCAAGTGGTAAAGAGGATATCTAGGAAATCAACCAAATAAGAGTGAGAAATTGGAATTGTATAATTTTTTAAGGCTTGTTTAGGGGGTGGGTCTTGAGAGCTGTCTTAGTTCGTGATTTGTACCCGTATTGCGAGTGTCGATTGTGATAGATAATCGATTATTGATCGACCAAAGAGCATGTAAATGGCTTTGTTCAGAAACTCAGTTTGAAGCGCAACCTGCTTTTGTAGTAGAAGCAGAGCGTTCATAAACGTAAATTTTGCATGAAGCGTCGCTCATCACAATCATCAAAAAAAAATTACTGCCGCTGTTGCGTTTCATGCTGCGTTTCTGAACATAGCCAATATAATGCTCCTGGATCGATCAACAGTCGACACTCGCAATAGGGGTGTTGATGTTACGATTGTAGTCGAGGAGGCCGTTTTATATGCTATCAGCTGAAACGTACATCCGCTAGATGGCTTAATATCTACATACATATGCTTATCGAATAGTTCTGATATAAACGGACAGCTGCCGTCGTACGTACATAAAACCCTTTCATGTAGCTTATAGGTTTCGGCTTCTTTTACATATATTACCTATACAATCAAGTAGTACATAATTTTATTTTCAATGAGATTTTCATAGTCAAATTTATTATTGCAGCACATAAATGGAAATACGAAAATCCATTTGTTCAATCATGATAAAATATACAACACAATAATTTATACATTTGGATATATACACAAGTATTTCGACGCCTGATTAGAAGATCGCCCTATTCCAAAAGTTGTTTCAAAAACGCCCTATTTCAGAATTTTCTTCAATAGAGAAATATATATGGAATTTTCTCCTAAATAGGGCGTTTTTGAAGCAAAATCTTAAATAGCACGTTATTGAAAAAATCTTTGAAATAGGGCTTTTAATCAGCCGTCGATTTATAAAGGATATGTGTAGTTAATAACTAGTTACATTATTTTTTACATCTTGTTCGAGAATATATACATATGTATGTATGTATGAGAAGTTATATGCTATACAGTTGGTTACATACATACATATGTTTATTTTATTGTTAACACTGTCTCTGTAGAGTATAAACAATTTGTTAAACATGCACTTAATAAATTTCCATTTTTTATATATATATATACATATATACAAGAAAACGCAAATATTTAAGACATTTTTTATAGTTTTAGTATGGTACGACGATATCTTCTTCGTCAATTTGTATAGCTGAAAGTTGTGTTTTTAGCTGCTCTACACTTTCGTCTCTTTTTTTTTTTGTAAAATTGTCATTTTGTATTGCACCAGGCATATTTTCAGAATCACTGTCTGGAATAGAATTATTTGAGTGTAAGTCAGCTTTATTGAAAGGATTTAAATTATGCGAAAAAACTACTGAAGTTTGACAAAAAGGGTCTCGTATTTGTTGAGTTCTTAAAAACCTTTATCGCATTTTCAATTTGTAGTCAGAATTAGTAAAAAAAATACAAGATTTGTCTATATCTTAAAAAAAAAAAACAACACAAAATACTAGTTACTAAACAGCATATGCGAGTCTCATGTTACATTTAAAAGTGGCACACCAAATAATTTCTCCCATGATTGTGCAATCGCATTTAAACAGCTATCCGTATTCTCTTTTGTCTCGCATACGCATTGCCATATTTCACTCTGATCCTGAGTTTCGTCTAGATAATTTATTAAAAATATTTTGTCAGCCAAACGTTCCACTTCAACCAAATTCGACATTAACTGTGTCAAACAAATTTCAATTTCTGCGTCCGCATTCGCCATCTCATCATCAATCAGCCAATCAAATTTGCTTGAGCTGATGCAGAGGCGTGTATCGGTGGTTAGGAGGGTGCAAGCGTTTAATGTACGCTTCGCTTGGCCACATGTGACCGTACAAGTGTTGAGTAGAGCGCACATTTCGAGTTGTTCATCACAGACAGCAGCGTTGAGACGTTTGATTAAATCGCTGGATGGTTGATATTTCAGTTCGCATTGTGCGGGTAGTGAGTTGTCTAATGGAGCGAGAGAGAGCAACGGAAAGTAAAAGAAGATATAAAATGTTGTATAAAAGCTAAAAATTTTAATCTAAAACCACTCACTAGCAAAATACAACAACAAACTATCCGTGCGCAATATGTCCTGCAACAGCAGCAAGAAATTACCCCAATCGCGAAACGTAAACGCCAGACCGATTTTCCACGGCAACAACTGTATGCATTCCAAGCGATCTGCGGTCACGCTCACCAACAGTCGCAACCACTTGCTGACATCCTCATCCTCAGGCGCATATGCCTCCATCAAATAACATTTGCAATTGGACATGACAATGAGGCCGGCGCAGAGCGTATGCGTATTGCCATTATAGATGCGTCCACGCGCCAGCCACTTGAATTGTTCATTCTCATCGAATTTCGTTTGATAAAAATACAATTTTATACGATGATCCACATCGTTGAAATCATTGTAATTGTATTTGTAAGGCTCACACGGCGATGAGGTGTTGTTGTAGTCCTTTTGCGCTTGGGAGGACGTCTTACGCGAGCTGGACATGAGGCTGTTGGTGGTTTGTACGAGTGCTTTTGTGCATGGGAAACATATAAATAATAGTATTTTATTAAACTTACGCAGTAAATAAATAAATAAAAATTAAATTATATTAAATAGTTTTAAATTTCAAACTCACCACCAAACATCGACGTCACTTTGCTTTCCTCTTTGTCCTTCTTTGTTCTTGTTGTTGCGTCTGGCTCTGCAATATTTTGTATTGCATTTCTTGCACCATTTGTTGGCTTCAACACCTGCACCTCCGCCACTTTTTGCTCGGGCGTAATGCTGCGTTGCGCCACCGATGCCATACTTTCAGCCGCTAGCTGATTTTTCAAAATCGTTTGCTCGGCGCTTTTCGACAACAACTCATCGCTTGAGGACACTTTCTCTAAAACACCTTGTTGCTGCAGTTGTTGTTGTTGTTGTTCATAAGCCGTGCAAATGCTATCCGTTATCGAACCCGAAGAGCTACTTTCAATCAACTGGAATTGTGCTAGTGGACTGAGTGTGACAGCGGAGGCAGCGGTTGGCGCATGCGCCGCGCCATTAGACAACGTTAGCTCCGCTGATGTTGTGGCTGTTGTTGGTGTTGGTGTTGAGGGCGTTTTCTCTATTGTCGGCGCGTTTTTTGTTGATGTTTTTTGTGTCTCAGCAGCCGTAACAGCTTGATTTTCCAAAGCAATTGCTGTTGATACATTACCAAATTCACGTTCGATAAAACTTTGCGTATAGCTCAGATCGTAGATGGGTTCCAGCCGCGAGAGCTGTGCTAGGCGACGTTCCTCGGACGTTTTACGATTGGCATGATGATCTAAAACCTCTATGCTCGATTGACTGGGATTGGAGATTATATCAACATCACTACTTTCACCATTAAATTCCTGTTCGCGTCGTACAACCGTGATGTTATCACCTACCACGCCCACAACTGATTGATTAGAATCGTAGGAATTTTGTGAATTGGTAATTTTTGAGCAGGACGAGGATTCGTTAAGTGAATTAGCTGAGCCTTTGGTTGAGAAGTGAATGTGAAAGCAGTTGAGAAAGAAGAAAGTTTTTAAATTAGTTTTTTTTTTTTATTATTTTGTTAATATAAGGTGTTGAAATTTAAAATAAAATAGCATGTTAGTACTTTTTTTTTAATAGGTAATCTGGCAAACCCTGCACCCACCCAAGTTATTAATGTTAATTTTTTTTATTAGTGCAATCGCTGATAAATGATCTGAAAGTTTAAGAGCTATTAATTTTTAAATCATTTTATAAATAAATTTTAATACTTGTTAAGCCTTTGCATTATAGCATACAATCGATATACCGCAATAACCACTTTTTAAGCAGTAAAATAACCCACAAAAAATAAGCACAACCACTGAGTTCGTATTTACAATAAAAATTTATAATTTTTCTTAAAAAAAAAAAAAGAGCTAAATGTATATGAAAAAATGAAATATTATCTTTACTCGATAATTGGGCACAGGGTTTCGCTTTAGCACAAACACATATGTACAGCAAGAAAGAAGCATTGATTACAATTTGAACTACAAAGGCTGTGTGCCAATCGATAGAAAAAATTAAATTTTGACATAAGGGAGTAAAATTTTGGCAGTATTCGTGGTGAATTCTAGTGTCATAATTTTACCTAGCTCAATGGGCTAGGTAAAATTTTGACATTTTGTAATTACATACATACACAAGTAACACAAATATTTAAAAACAAAATAAAATCAGATCATTAGATGAATACATTTCTTCTGTATCCATCAATATTGCCATCAACAATTATATTCATTTTACGTTTTAAAATTGTATCGTTGTCCGTTTTCGCCCAAAAGTTTATCTTGGTAACTGTCAAAATTTTCTATTCCGTTTGGCACAGCAAAATTGTGTTTTTTTCTCAACATGGTAAAATTTTCTACCTCATTTCCCATAGAGAAAAATGTTACCGATTGGCACACAGCCAAAACTACAAATTTTTTAACCAAAAAAGTTTTCACCACATTCAATATAAATCAATGCTTCTTTTTAAAACTTAACATCAAGCAAAAGTGTATATTAACTTTTTAGCCCGTGTATTGGATGATTCCTATATTTTGGTGTGTTAGTTGCGGTAAGTCTGCTTGTTGATCCTTCATTATTTATGTATCAATCACACAGAGCATTGTAGATATATTTTTTGTTTCATATGAATGTATGTTGCATTTATTTAATTAAATGAAATTTGAAAATAGTACAGATTAGGTTTATAAAATTGAGAGTTAGTTGATTGCATATTGTTTATTGTTTACGGTTTGTTTGCATCGTAGCCGAGCATGCAAATGAAGAGAGAAGACAAAATAAAATTATTATATGTAATTAAAAATGTTGATTAGAAATTAACGAAAAAGGAAAAATAACTTATAATAATGAAAAATTTACAAATAATAAATTCAAATTCTATGTGCAATTTTGTAAGTATGAATTCATAATATTAATAGAGCAAATTTCGTTCTTAACTCTGGTTGATTAAGTATTACAACTAGTTGTGAGTTGTGTTCTGTACCTAGCTTTTAATTAATATTTTTTTTTATATTCATGTTAAGACCTTGAACTTCTCTAAATTCATACGGAACCAAAAAATTGCTTCACTCTATAAAAACCAAGTCTTCATAACGATATCAACAAAGAAATTTAGTTTTTTGGTTGCCTGCTTTTCCGACAGGGTAGGAATACGATGTATTGTGGAAGGAATTTCCGTCATCCCTTGTCAAGTTTGGTTTGCAGACAAACCGGTTTCGGCTGGTATGCGCCATCTCAGTGTCTTTTTTCGTTCGAAACCAAACTTGACAAGGTATGACGGCAAATCGATTCACAATAGATACATCAAATTTTGTTTTGTTGAATAGCAAAAAATAAAATAAATTTCGTTCTTTGGTTATCAAAAAAAATTTTTTTTCAATTATTTCGTTTCGTTGATTACCAATAAAATTTTTTTTTCAAAATTATTTCGTTTCGTTGATTATGAAAAAAAAGTTATTAAAATTATTTCGTTTCGTTATCAAAAAAAAAAAAAAAATTATCAAATTATTTCGTCATTACCAAAAAAATTTTTTTTTAAATTATTACGTTTCGTTGATTATCAAAAACAAATTTTTTTTTTCAGTTATTTCGTTTCGTTGATTATCAAAAAAAAAAAAACCAAAAATTCGCACACTAAATCAAAAAGCGTTACAACTCAAAATTCAAAAATTTTCAGGAGGCAAAAAACTTTTTAATTTTTATAGGTAATGATATGGGAAAAGGCTATGTATAATAGTTATTTCTCACTTAAAAAAGACTCTGATGGAAAAGATTTTTTGGCAGCCGCTAGAGATATATTCTGTGTACCAATTTATGGAAGAAACCCGATTTCGAAAAATTTTGAGTTGTGACGCTTTTTGATTTAGTGTGCGAATTATTAAAAAAAAAAAAAAAAAAAAAATTTTTAAAAAAAATTCTTTCGGGCTTATGAAATGAATCAAATGAATTTCAGAAATTTTCAATACATTTCACTTTGAAAATTTCTTAAATACTTTTTTAGTTTTTCGTTTCGTTGATTATCAAAAAAATTATCAAAATTATTTTGTTTCGTTGATTATCAAAAAAAAAAGTCTATTAAAACAAGGGATTTGTGTAAGTTTCGCTTCTCTGTTTATGTTTATATTTAAGCATATGTATCAATACATATACTATATATATAAATGTAATCATTGTGTTTGTTTTTCCACTCCTGATGATGATCTCAGGCTGAGATCGAAATATTGAAAATTAAAAATAACAAGTAAGGAAGCCTAAGTTCGAGTGGAATCGAACATTAGATACTCAGCTGTATGCTTTCATTGTTTGTTTGCGTTTGATGGAATCACGGTGTATTTTATATAAGCGAGTGCCGCATAAAGTGGGCGTAGCCACGCCCATTTTCAAATTTTTTATCAGTGATCCAACAAAGCATATGAATATTATTCTTTGTGCAAAATTTCATTCCTTTATGACTTCTAGTTACAAAAATGTCAAGTTACAAATTCCCAAAGGGTGTTCCAGAAATATCTTTGTTAAAAAGTAGGCGTGGTTATAACCCGATTTCAATAAATTTCTGCATGTCTATTAACACAAGTTATAAAAGTATATAAAGCAAATTTCGTCATAATATCTCAATTATTTGTCGAGTTATAGGCTAAGAAATCTCGTCTATTCCTTTGTTTAAAAAGAGGCGGTGCCACGCCCATTTTCCAAAATTTTTATATTTTTTGTTTCCGGTCTATTGTGGAACTCATGCCACAAAATTTCAATGAATTATCTTTATATTTGACAAAGATATCGCTTAAAATGTTTTTATTAGGCCACTTTATAGTTCCCTTATATAAAAGTGGGCGTGGTCGTCAACCGATTCCGCTAAAATTTTGAACGTGTATTACCACGAGTAATAAAAGTGTACACACCAAGTTTCGTCATAATATCTCAATTATTTGTCGAGTTATGGGCTCAGAAATCTCGTATATTCCTGCTTCTAAAAAGAGGCGGTGCCACGCCCATTTTCCAAAATTTTTGTGTTTTTAGTTTTATGCCCGCAGTTGGACTCCTGCCATAAAATTTCAATGATATATCTTTATATTTGACAGAGATATGGCTTAAAATGTTTTTATTAGGTCACTTTATAATACACATATATAAAAGTGGGCGTGGCCGTCAACCGATTTTAACTATTTTCCGTCCAAACGTTTGCCTAAGTAAGTAAATCACGCGTACCAAATTCCATCGATATATCTTCAGTGGTTTCTGAGTTATGACGTATAAAACTTTCAATGTTTGACCCTTAATAAGTGGGCGTGGCACCGCCCATTTTCCAAAATTTCATCAAATTTCTTCATAGGGGCCTGAGCTCAACACGTGGGTAAAATTTCATCGCTCTAGCTATATTAGTGACTGAGATACCAAATTTCCGATTTTTTCTATATAGGAAAAGTGGGCGTGGTCATGGTCCGATTTCGCCCATTTTCAATACCAACCGTCCCAGTCTCGATACCAACTTGCATTTCAAATTTCATCAAAATATCTCAATTTTTGCGCGAGTTAGAGTGTTTACAGACGGACGGACGGACAGACGGACGGACGGACGGACGGACATGGCTCAATCGATTTCTCTTTTCACCCTGATCATTTTGATATATATAAGTCTATATCTATCTCGATTATTTCGTTCTGTTACAATCCACCGTTATGTGATTAAAACTATAATACTCTGTGTACCAGTACAGCTGAGTATAAAAATTAAAATTAAAAAGTAAGGAAGCCTAAGTTCGAGTGGAATCGAACATTAGATACTCAGCTGTATGCTTTCATTGTTTGTTTGCGTTTGATGGAAACACGGTGTAGGTACTTTATATAAATCGAGTGCTGCATAAAGTGGGCGTAGCCACGCCCATTTTCTAAATTTTTATCAGTCATCAACTAAGCTTATGAATATTATTCTTTGTGCAAAATTTCATCCCTTTATGAGTTACAAAGATGTCACGTTACAAATTCCCAAAGGGTGTTCCAGAAATATCTTTATTTAAAAGTAGGCGTGGTCATAAACCGATTACAATAAATTTTTGCGTGTCTATTAACACAAGTTATAAAAGTGTATAAACCAAGTTTCGTCATAATATCTCAATTATTTGTCGAGTTATGGGCTCCGAAATCTCGTTGATTCCTTTGTCTGAAAAGAGGCGGTGCCACGCCCATTTTCCGAAAATTTTCTATTTTTTGTTTCCGATCTATTGTAGAACTCATGCCACAAAATTTCAATGAATTATCTTTATATTTGACAAAGATATCGCTTAAAATGTTTTTATTAGGCCACTTTATAATACCCATATATAAAAGTGGGCGTGGTCGTCAACCGATTTCGCTAAAATTTTGAACATGTATTACTACAAGTAGTGAAAGTGTATACACCAAGTTTCGTCATAATATATCGATTATTTGTCGAGTTATGGGCTCAGAAATCTCGTATATTCCTGCTTCTAAAAGGAGGCGGTGCCACGCCCATTTTCCAAAATTTTTGTATTTTTTAACACGCTTTTATTAGCTTCACCTGTATGTATGTATGTATGTATGTATGTATGTAACTTCATCCCATCCTAAAAGTTGCAAACGTTTAACTCAATTATTATTTTTTTGAAACATTCACTTACTTTTATTGTGTTCTCTCCTCTATTATTTCTATTCACCTCCGGATTCGAAACGTGACATCAACATGGGATTCAACATTTGCACATCGATTTTTTAATTATTTTAAAATTTTCGAAATTTTGAAAATGTAAAAACATTTTGTTGTCCATTTCATCTTGTTGATGGCCAACCCATCAACCTCGTTGATGAGCAACGATCAACCATCTCTATACCTATGCCAATGAAATTTAATTGTCACCCTCTCTGTCACAAATAGATGATGCATCAATACATATGTACATATGTACATACATATGGGCTAATCCTGAAAAAGTCAACCAAGAGCATGAAATTAAAAATGGTCCGAACTTTTTTTTTGGTATTTGTTAGTGAAGATAATACATGTAACTTTTTGGTTGCTTGTTTTTCCGACAGGGTAGGAATATGATGTATTGTGGAACGATAATACATGTATATGTTAGAAAAACATAAGCATTTTCTATTCGTTCTTAAACTCAGGCTGAGAAAAATCGCCAAAAAAATAATTTTCACTGAGGCTTTTTTATTAGCAAAGTATCATTTTTTTTCTTCGCGGGTTTAGTTTATTGAAAAGAGAGTTATGTTACTGTTACACGCTCTAATCATTCTACTTAGAACGTAATTTAATATAAGAGTATAAAATTTGCGAAGCTAGTAAGAATAAAGGAGTTTTTTTACTTTAAATTTTCGGCTATCATTTTGTCGCGTGCGTTACCAAAAAACTATATAAATAGTTATTAAACCTAGGAAACCACTTGAAATAAAAAGAAATTTCAGTGACAAAGTAAGCTTGTGTACCTTTTTCCAAAAATAAAATCAGTGTTGTCCGAAAGCTGAATGTTACCACTTTATGTGTGTTTTAAATTTGTCGCGTGCGTTACCGTAAGTGTAAAAATTCAATCTATGTATATATATAACAAGTAAGGAAGCCTAAGTTCGAGTGCAATCGAACATTAGATACTCAGCTGTATGCTTTCATTGTTTGTTTGCGTTTGTTCGATATAGGGTGTATTTTATATGAAACGAGTGCTGCATAAACAGGGCGCAGCCACGCCCATTTTCAAAATTTATATCAATCATCCAAATAAGCATACAAATATTATTGTTAGTGCAAAATTTCATCCCTCTATGACTTTTAGTTACAAAGACTTCACGTTACAAATTCCAAAAGGGTGTTCCAGAAATATCTTTGTTAAAAAGTAGGCGTGGTCATAAACCGATTTCAATACATTTTTGCGTGTCTATTAACACATGTTATAAAAGTGTATAAACCAAGTTTCGTCATAATATCTCAATTATTTGTCGAGTTAAAGGCTAAGAAATCTCATATATCCCTTTGTCTAAAAAGAGGCGGTGCCACGCCCATTTTCCAAACTTTTTTATTTTTTGTTTCCGGTCTATTGTAAAACTCATGTCACAAAATTTCAATGAATTATCTTTATATTTCACATAGATATCGCTTAAAATGGTTTTATTAGGTCACTTTATAATACACATATATAAAAGTGGGCGCGGTCGTCAACCGATTTTGGTAATTTTTCGTCCACACATTTGGCTAAGTAAATATATCACGCGTACCAGATTTCATCGATATATCTTTAACGGTTTCTGAGTTATGGCTTATTAAACTTTCAATATTCGCTCCTTAATAAGTGGGCGTGGCACCGCCCATTTTCCAAAATTTTTGTAGTTTTTGTTTTATGTCCATAGTTGGACTCCTGCCACAAAATCTCAGTGATTGATCTTTATATTTGACAGAGATATCGCTTAAAATGTTTTTATTAGGCCCCCTTATATTTCCTATATATAAAAGTGGGCGTGGCCGTCAACCGATTTTGATAATTTTTCGCCAAAACATTTGACTAAGTAATTATATTACGCGTACCGAATTTCATCGATATATCTTCAACGGTTTCTGAGTTATGACTCATAAAACTTTCAATGTCTGCCCCTTAATAAGTGGGCGTGGCACCGCCCATATTCCAAAATTTTTGTGTTTTTTGTTTTATGTCCATAGTTGGACTCATGCGACAAAATTTCAATGATAGATCTTTATATTTGACAGAGATATCGCTTAAAATGGTTTTATTAGGTCACTTTATAATACACATATATAAAAGTGGGCGTGGCCGTAAACCGATTTTGATAATTTTTCGTCAAAACATTTGTCTATGTAAGCAAATTACGCGTACCAAATTTCATCGATATATCTTCAACGGTTTCTGAGTTATGACATATAAAACTTTCAATGTTTGACCCTTAATAAGTGGGCGTGGCACCGCCCATTTTCCAAAACTTCATCAAATTTCTTCATAAGGGCCCGAGCTCAATACGTGGGTAAAATTTTAAAACTCTAGCTATATTAGTGGCTGAGATACCAAATTTCCGATTTTTTCTATATAGGAAAAGTGGGCGTGGTCATGGTCCGATTTCGCCCATTTTCAATACCAACCGTCCCAGTCTCGATACCAACTTGCGTTCCAAATTTCATCAAAATATCTCAATTTTTGCGCGAGTTAGAGTGTTTACAGACGGACGGACGGACGGACAGACGGACGGACGGACGGACGGACGGACGGACGGACGGACGGACGGACATGGCTCAATCGATTTCTCTTTTCACCCTGATCATTTTGATATATATAAGTCTATATCTATCTCGATTATTTCATTCTGTTACAATCCACCGTTATGTGATTAAAACTATAATACTCTGTGTACTAGTACAGCTGAGTATAAAAATGAATCACTATCTCCTTGGTCATCGCATCACGCCTGAACGGATGGAACGATTTCGATAATTCTTTCTTTGTTGAGTTTAGTATTGTCTGGAGAAAGTTCTATTGGAAAATAATTTCAAAAAAGTTAAAAGGGCGTGGCACCTCCCATACAAACAAAACGCTTCATACTGTATACGTATTTCTGAAAATATTCTTTGTAAGGCTTAGAACTTGGGATGATATACTAACGAGATGCCAAGCTCACAAATAGAGATAAGCGTTATTACAAAAAAGGGCGTGGCACCTCCCATATACCCCAAATTTTTTATACTCAATATCTCTGGAAGTGTTCATGGTAGGACCCTGGAAATTTGTAGGGACATAAAAAAATGTCAAATGGGAGCTATTGGAAAAGGGTGCATGGCATCTTCGATACAAACTTTATCTCTCTAAGTTATGGAAAAGTGTTCCAAACACTTTATTGAGGTTGCTCGAACAGCTTATTCGCCGAAGAAAAAATTAAAGTACAACGTACCTAGTTTTAAGTTATTTTTTACTTATTCTACCAAAATACTTTAAATGTACTTTTTTATTCATTCTTTGCTAAAAATTCATTAAAAATGAGAATTAAAAAAAATTTTTGTTTTATATTTTTTCATTGGGAAATTTTGTCGCGTGCGTTACTGTCGCGTGAGTACTACTATTATAGTCCATAAACAAAATTAGAGAAATATTTTTAAAATTTCGTAAATCTACGAACCTAAGGTACTCTTCGAACTTCATTTCCTCATTTTTAGTAAATATGTTATTGTGCAAAATTCGCTAAATTTTGCATACTTCCAAACACATTAAAAAATAACTTCTATTTTTTGACGCGTGCGTTACCACTATATATTTGCGTGTATATCAGAACTTAACTGTTACTCCAGCTTAAATTTTCTCGTGAATGTAGTACTCTGGTAGTGCTTTGCATTAGATAAAATAAACATGTAATCCTCTCGTTGTTTCCCTCCTTTATCATTGATTATATGCGTACGAATGTCGCGTGCGTTACCCAGGATTAGCCCATATGTACATCTATTGAGCAATAATAAATTGGTGGCTGCTTCAAAACCCTCACCATTCATCTTGGTGTATCGGGGCACAGCAGCTGCTAGAGTCTGATGACTGATCAACGAAAATCCTACTGTCCCCCAAAACATATCAAAAAATTGTTGTGTACACAAAAGCATCTATTGAATTATAATTTTTTAATACAGAAAGATATGCACATTAAGCCGTATCACGAAAATAAAGTTTGCGTGTGTCAGTTTTATTTGAACACTTACGTCGAAAAAATATTTATGGTGTAAAAATTTTTTTTTTAGGCCCGCGTTAAAAACAGCTAAATCGCGTTTTTTGTAATAACTTCCTTATTTGATGTCCGATCTCTATGATCTTAATGTCGCAGAAAAGGTCTCGCTCAGCACTATATTTGGCCCATATAAAGTTTCGACCTCAAAGGTTGTTCTGAGTTTTACCTTTAAAAATTTTGGAGTTACTATCCCTAGATTTTTTTATTTTTATCACTAATACAAAGCTCTCAAAAAACCATGAGGACTCCGCTAAAAAAGTTGTAGCCTTTACTCACAAACAAAAAAGTTATACCGTTTTAAAATCAGAGAACCTGTTTTTTGAAAAATTATCCCAAGTTCTTATTTATATGAGGCAGTAACGCCATATAGTATGAGTTTTTGATTAAAAAGTATTCTAAGTCCTCGCTTGACTTGAGAATCTTGTACCGCGATGGAACAGCTACCAATACTGGATACATGATATGCCAAAAATTATTGATGATTGGACTATTCGTGCTGATCAACGTTATTTATATTGAATGATAATGGCTGTAGTGAAGATTTGGTAAGTATTCAAGTGGGATCTCTAAGCACAACGCGCTGGCTTACAATGGCTTCACGATTTCTGCATCCGTGCGTATCGTAAAATCATCCAAGTTATTTAGAAAAACTGCTATAGTTCGTTGTAAAATTATACGCGCCTAAGAAGAGACAACGGAAGTCGAAATGTATTATCAATACTTGCGCTGGATGCGTCGTCTGCCCCTAGAAATGCAGTTAATTATTCAGCCTACAATTGAAAACAACACACTTTACTTTAATCCCCAAAACATCTTCTTATCTATGATAACCGAGACCAAAAATGACGATGTCCTCCAAATTTAGAGATATTTATGAAAGCAGTTTCAGAGCTCTGAAAGTGAATTCTTCGTCGCTTATATTACTTTGCTCACACTCAAAAAAAAATTACTCAGATTATGGAAAAATGAGAATGATTCGCAGCTAATGACATATTTTCATTGTTTTGAATAAAATTTTCCTTCAAAACGTTGTTTTTATTCCTTGATTTAAAGAAAGTTGTACATCAAAACAATGAAAATGTGTCTTAAGCGCCGAAACATTCCCATTTTTCCATAATCTGGGTAAGTTGTTTTTTCAGTGCAGGTTTCGAACGTTTAAAACAAATTGGAATTTATGTGCAGGGAATTCTCTTCCTTCTCATATGCATTTTATATACATATATGTACGTATAGTTTTTTCCCCTTTTCTTTATTTTTATTACCCCAACAATAGTTACTCATACGCACCCACATCGGATCGCTTTGTATGTGAAAACTGAAAATGTTTTCTTAAATATCTCGAAAATGGGAGTGCATACACTGCACTTCTAAAAACGCCATCGTAATCTGGAGCCAAAAATTAAGTTGACGTGTTTCGCCGTTTCTGTGTGGTAATTTTTTATAAAAAAACAAGTGTTTCATTTTACAACATTATAACTTTTTTGTTTGTGAATAAAGGCTAGAATTTCTTTGGGGGATTCCTCATGGTTTTTTGAGAGCTTTGTATTAGTGATAAAAATAAAAAAATCTAGGGATAGTAACTCCAAAATTTTTAAAGGTAAAACTCAGGACAACCTTTGAGGTCGAAACATTATATGGGCCAAATATAGTGCTGAGCGAGACCTTTTCTGCGACATTAAGATCATAGAGATCCGACATCAAATAAGGAAGTTATTACAAACAACGCAATTTAGCTGTTTTTAACGCGGGCCTAAAAAAAAAATTTTTACACCAAAAATATTTTTTCGACATAAGTGTTCAAATAAAACTGACACACACTAAACTTTTTTTTTGTCCATATAACGTGATACGGCTTAATGCACATAGAGGCGCAGGTTCGAGTCCCAGAAAAGTCAAATTGAAACTAATTTAAATTGATTTTTTTTAATTCTTAAATTTATTTATAATTGAAATTCGATAAGAAAATTTTAAAATTACTTTGCTGTTTTAGGAATTTGGTGCATTGGTGAAATCGGTGTATGTGAATAAATCAGCAGATGTGCACAAATGTAAAGTAACATTCCATTCTACAGCGCGCTGCTAATTTTTTCAACTTTTCTCTCAAATCTGTAATTCACCATCACTCAACTCTGGTAACGTTAACAGGATGCAATAAGCAAAAGCAGAAAAAATGCAAAGACAACTAATTGCTGGAAGTAAAACGAAATCCACCAAATCGCGTTGCTTTGCTTTTGCTTAACTATACAAGCAAACACGGCTCAGCTGAAAACTGAAGCGAATGAATCGTGTTCTCGTTTTTTACTCGGCTGGCTGAGTTTGCTAATTTACTTTTCATTAGCAAAAGCAAAGCAAAAGCAAATGCAGCAAAAGTAGCTAAGCAATTTCAAACCCTGGTTCAAATTCTATTTATAGCACGGTTGCCGAACTTGGTAATTACCAAAATAGGTTATTTTTCGCTGTTGGTTTCTTGGTAACTTTCACATCTGTTTGGCAATTTTTGTTTTCAAGAAGTTGTTTACTATTTTTGGTATACAAGAAAATATGGAAGTGATAATAGGACAATGAGAATATTTTGGAGCACTGACTGTTCATTGTGAATGTGCACAGGCAAATAAAGAAGAGCATATCTCCGATTAAAAACTGAAATAGTTTTGCTTGATACACATAGTACATATTAGTTGATATTTTTTCGTTTAGGCTTCATTTTTGAGCTCTTATGACCAATGTTTTTTTTTTATAAGGAAAAAATGTATGTGAAAAATTAATATTTTTGGTAGAAGTTATAAATACATATGTATGTAGATCTATTTCGGAGATCACCACATCCCTTAATCAGACTTCTTTTTACTTTTATTCTTGCGTCCGCATAAAACATCCTTTAATGAAAATTTTCACTAAAAAGTTAAAAATAAATAATAGCTTAAAAAAACTAAAAAACACGCTTTAGGCCCGGTTTCACCAACCGGTCTCAACTTAGTTAAGCCGATTTTTTTACGTTTTCAGTTTCACCATGCAACTAAGCTAAGTCTCCAGTTAGTCAGCTTTTGTCTTGACTAAAACGAAACTAAGGCCCGGTTTCACCAACGTGACTAAAGCTAAAACTAAGTTTTGACTTAGTTTAGCCCAGATTTGAGGCTAACTTACTTTTGGGTTTCACCAAATAGTCTAAGAAAATAGCTTTGTAACCAACCTTTTATGGCGAATACTGGGTTTTTTTTGTTGTTTTGGTTGCTGTATTTGCTCATTTTTTTGTCAAATTCGCTCTGTTGGTAGTTGAATTTGCTAAAGCGACTCAAATTCTTAGTTTAGTTTTAGTCAAGGCAAAATCTGACTAACTTGTGACTTAGCTTAGTTGCATGGTGAAACTGAAAACGTAAAAAAATCGGCTTAACTAAGTTGAGACCGGTTGGTGAAACCGGGCCTAAGAATTTGAGTCGGTTTAGCAAATTCAACTACCAAAAGAGCGAATATGACAAAAAAATGAGCAAATACAGCAACCAAAACAACCAAAAAACCCAGTATTCGCCATAAAAGGTTGGTTACAAAGCTATTTTCTTAGACTATTTGGTGAAACCCAAAAGTAAGTTAGCCCCAAATCTGGGCTAACTTAAGTCAAAACTTAGTTTTAGCTTTAGTCACGTTGGTGAAACCGGGCCTTAATCTTAAAAATCGTACTAAAAATTGAGAAATAATTTAATTAGGAACAAAATGATGAACGAAAATATAAGTATTTAAGGAAAAGCGTGGGGGTGCTCAATAATATTTGAATATGAAAATATTCGATTCGTACAACTAGTACAAAAATATACATACCTAGTTGCGAAATTAAAGAGTACGTTATATGAAATCTCAAAAAAGTCAAAATAAAAATATTAGTTAAAAACAGCGATCTTAAATATTTTTTGACATACTGAGCACCACCCGACGCTTTTCCTTAAATACTTATATTTTCGTTCATCATTTTGTTTCTAATTAAATTATTTCTCAATTTTTAGTACGATTTTTAAGATTAAAGCGTGTTTTTTAGTTTTTTTAAGCTATTATTTATTGTTATATGTCCATAGTTGGACACCTTCCATAAAATTTCAATTATATATCTTTATTGTTGGGGTAAGTTTTTCCACTTACCCCAACAATTAAAAATTGAATTAAAATAAAAATTTCGTGCTAAGCACTAAAAAACTCTTTCAAATATATATCTTTATATTTGACAGAGATATCGCTTAAAATGTTTTTATTGGGTCACTTTATAAGACCCATATATAAAACTGGGCGTGGTCGTCAACCGATTTTGGCAATTTTTCGTCAAAACATTTGTCTAAGTAAGTATATCACGCCTACCAAAATTCATCGATATATCTTCAACGGTTTCTGAGTTATAACTCATAAAACTTTCAATGTTTGCCCCTTAATAATTGGGCGTGGCACCGCCCATTTTCCAAAATTTCACCATATTTCTTCATAAGGGCCTGAGCTCAATACGTGTGTGAAATTTTATCACTCTAGCTCTATTAGTGACTGAGATACAAAATTTCCGATTTTTACTATATAGGGGAGGTGGGCGTGGTCATGGTCCGATTTCGCCCATTTTCAATACCATCCGTTCCTGTCTTGATACCAACTTACATTTCAAATTTCATAAAAATATCTCAATTTTTGCGCGAGTTATCGTGCGCACAGACGGACAGACGGACAGACGGACGGAGAGGGCTCAATCGATTTCTCTTTTCACCCTGATCATTTTGATATATATAAGTCTATATCTATCTCGATTATTTCATTCTGTTACAATCCACCGTTAGGAAATCAAAACTATAATACTCTGTGTACTAGTACAGCTGAGTATAAAAATTGTTTTTAGTTTAATTTGTGGCCTGGAGCTCAAAAAGGAAAATATATATAAAAAAAAATAATCGAAATTATTTCGTTTCGTTATAAAAAAATATCAAAAAAACATCTTTCGGGCTTATGGTAGAATGAAGCAAAAATTTTCGATACATTGCACTGAAAATTTCTTAAATACTTTTTTATATTTCTGAAATACGCTTGGAATTTTCTGAAATACAGCTTGAAATTGTAGTTTTTTTATTAACTATATTTTTTGATGACTACCGAAACGAATTTTTTTTTCAATATTTTTCTTTTTTGATAATAACGAAACGAAATTGTTTTTGATAATTTTTTTGTTAATAATCAAAACAGTTTTTTTTTAGCATTTTACGATAAAAGTTTTTGAAGTTGAAAAAAAAATTTTTTTCGGTTATTGATAAAATTAACGTTAAAGTACAGCCCTGATAAAAGCTTCATTATAAAGAATAAAATTTTTACTTTACATTCAGCCAGTAAAGTAAAAATTTAACAACTGCAATAGCTGAAATCTCGTTTGTAATTTTGGTATTCTTCTTACACTACAACACAACTGATTATAGTAGATATACGACAACTTTTACAATACCTAATAAACATTTCTAAGTATCGTTGATTTAAAAATATTTATAAAAAATAAAATAAAATAAAACCAATCCAGAAAATATGTAATTTTAAAGTTAAATAATAGCAGACAATAAAAATAATCGACGCTTTAAAAGCTTTAATTTTTTTTCATAATTTGTAATTAATTAAGAAATAAATGGCCAACCAAAATTAAATTTCATTTCTTTATCCACTTACCAATGCTATTCGTATCACTTGCATTTAAAACATCAATATTATTCGTAGTAGTTGTTGTTGTTGTTGCATTGTTATTATCTCGTTCCGCCAACGTTGGCGGTGTACCGCCATTGAGCGGTGTCTCCTCTTCGACAATTACTGCCGGCGAAAGCTTTTCCGTTGGCGCTTCAGATTGCGGCGGTTTGGGTATGTCATGTATTTCGGCAACAAATGTGCTTTTGCAATCGGGACAGTAAATTACTGAGGAAGTTTAAGAAGGTGTGTGAAGTTGTGAAAGTGGTGAGAAAGGAAATGAGTTTAATAAAAAGTACCCAAAGTTTACTTACCCTCGTGCTGTGGCCTATATTTTGTTTCCACAGCAAACTGACAGCTGCAATTTACGCAGCGATAGACGGTTTGATTCATTTCGGTGAGATCACGTTTAGAGAGTATTGCACGTAATTTACGCTCCAGCTCCTGCAAAAGGTAAGCAGTAAAACCTTTTTATAATAAATTTATAAATTTTCGCCAGCTTTAGCAATTTCTTAGTTATGTCGGTCTTACAAAAAGCGACGTGTTGCGAAATGCTTTAATATGTTATTTGCAAAATTTTGCATATTTTTTTTACCTGACATAGTCCATCCTCCACCGTATAGATGCGTTCCTTTTTATCCGCCCTAATTGTATCAAAATTAATGCGAATCGTATTTGATTTGATGCGATCACAGGATTCTAAAATTTGCAAACTCCATTTCGTTTTCGTTCTACAAATACATTAATTGCGAAATGTTATGGAAATACTGGTACAAAAATCAAAATTCTACTCACTTTTGCGTTAATGTATCGCGTACACGCAAATAATTGGTTGATATTGTCAAAAATACCGGCTCATTGCGTGGCATTGTATAGACTATGTAAGTCTCTTCGTCATCTTCGGGCTCAGAATCTGTATACATATGTATGTAGAAAAAAATTAATTAATTTTCACATGTTTTTGTGAAATACACCACTTCAAATATGCACTACAAACCTTCGGGTTCATCGTCCACGGCATTCGAATAAACATTTTTCAAATATGCTGGCTCATCATCTTCACTCTCCAGCGTTGGCACATCAACATCACCGTCTGGCATTTGCTCTGCTAGTGAGTCTGGCGTAGATTGCATCGATTGATAGAGAGTGCGTGTTGTAATGTCACCACCATTCGTACTTGTGCTATTCATGCTCTGATACAGAGTTGTATCTGCGTCAGACGCTTTGATTGGTGAAGCATAAATCTCCAGCTTAGGCACTTCGCCACCCAAAAAGCTGTCAGTCAATGGTGTGGATGATTGTAAAGTATTGTCGTGTGTTATGTCACCATTTGCAGTGGTGTTTTGTGGCGCTGTGGAGTTTTTGGCCGCAAGCGCTGACTCAGACAATTCCCCAAGAAAATCATCTAAAAGTTGACGTGAAGTGTTGGCCGTTGTGGTTGTTGTTGCAAGTGTTGCCTCCGGCGTTGGTTCAATGCCTGTAAACGGGAGAGGCAGAAAAGTTTAGTTTTGATGAAAAAGGATGTATTGTGGAACGATTTTCCGCCATCCTTTGCCAAGTTTGGTTCGGAGACAAACCGGTTTCGGCGAATATGTCAGAGAACGAAAAAAATACAGTGAAGATGGCGCATATTAGCCGAAACCGGTTTGTCTCCAAACCAAACTTGACAAGGAATGACGGAAAATCTTTCCACAATACATCAAAAACAAAGAGATATTCTATACCCCAGCGGGTTAGTGGGCTTAGAATATACCCGTGGTAAGGAATGCCTGTCGTAAGAGGCGACTAAAATCCAACGGCCTAGAAGGTCGATAATGGCCAAAAAAATCATTCGCACGACAGTCGGTCTAGTGTCAAAAGGTACTAGTACCCGAGCGTACCGGATTTATCCGGCAGAGGACTGTCACTTCCCCTGCACTCCCCAAAACCTTCGGGGTGTCTTGGTAGCTACAACAACAACAGATATTCTATACTAACTCACCCAAAACACTTTGTATCATTTCCGCATTGCCCGTTTGCAACCAATCGGCGCCATATTTCTCGCGCAGCATTTCAATTTGTTTTTTTGCCTCCAAGTGCTCTGTATCATTATCCGCATTCTGTAATTCTACTTTCTTTAAATTCACTTTCGTTGTTTTCTTCAACTTTTCCGAAACCACAAGCGCATCCCTTTCGTCAGATGTTTGCGAGTGTGTACTCTCCGCTTCAGCTTCCATAATATCGACAGTGCGCATTTTCGATGACTGCTTACGCGTCTTTTCCGTTGCAGCAATAGCCTCTTCAGAGCCGCCAGATGAGTTGCCGTTCAATTTGAATGAACGCAACGAACCCACACTTGAGGCTGGGGTTTGCGTTAACGACGACGATGGCACACGATTGTTACTGCTTACGATTGAAGAGGAGGAAGAACGCTGCGTGTAACGATTAAGCGCGCCAACATGACGCAATTGCTGACTGCCCGTCACGGCCTTTTCATTTTTCGATAACGGCTCAAAATCTAAGATGAATTTAACGGTGCGTGTATTTTTATGTAGAAATTGTGCCGTCGCTAAACGATGTTTGGGATGACAACACAGCGGATTACCATAAAGATTGAGATAATTTAGCGTAAGTAAAGCGCTAAGTGGCAAAAGGCACGAATGATCAAGTAGGCAATTGTCGGATAGATCCAAATCGGTTAGTGCATCCAATTTCGCAATACCCATGAGATCTTCCACAAAATTATTGCTCATATTTAACGATTGTATGCGCCGGTAGGCTTCCATGTGAAATTGTGGCACACATTGCAAACAATTATAACTCAAATCGAGCGTTTTCAAATGTGGCAACCATTTCACCGCCTCCACGCTGCGCAGCTTATTGTGTCGTAAGTTGAGATGTTGCAGATATTGTGCAAATTCTAATGCGCTATCAACACGCTGCAAATTATTATAACTGAAATCGGCCATTTTCAGCTCATTCCAAACAAATCCCTTTGAATTATCGCCACCACAACGTGTTATAATTTCGTCAACGTTTTGCAAACTTTTCACACATACCAGTTGTTGTAATTGTGCGCGCATACGTTGTATGCCGACAATTTGTCGTACATTGGTTTTTTGTACTTCGAGCCGACGTAGCTCACGAAATTTGCTGATATCGATGGCGCCTTCAAAGTAGTCATCTGTGGGATAATGGATGATGCAGAGTAGCGGTGTTTTCTGTACAAAATCGTAGATTAGTTGAAGGTCAAGGAAGACGGGCGAACGGGAATTGACCGGTTTGGTAACTTGAAAGGTTTGAGCTGACGCGCCAATCTCGGCAGAGCCATCTGTGATTAAGGTGAAGGAATCGTTGAGCGCGCGAACGAGTGAACCTGTAAAGGAAAACAAACACATACAAGATTATATTCATGTCCATAGACATACATGACTTTGTTATTTTAAGTTTTGCTCATTGTTGTTGCATCTTGAGACATCGCATACTACATAGTTGGTTATATTGTGACATTATGAATTGATAAGCACTCTGCGCTGGTATGCGTTTTACATCAAGCTTGAACTAATTTTATGCCTTGCGTAATTGGCGTAGACAATAATATTAATAATAATAGCAAAACAAAGGCAAAATTAAAGGTAAATAAAAAACAATAAAGATTTATATAGTCGCGCTATTGAAAGTAAGAAAAAATAGTTATTTTGTTACAATAAAAATAGTAGAAAAGATGTATTAAATGTCAACGCTGTTGTTGTCATTGTCTGAACAAATTTTTAATCGGACTTTGAGTTAGACCTAGTCCAATTGCAAAGGCTTTCATGAATGATTATAAACTTTCCGATAAGCTTCTAAAATTAGCTTTACAAGAAGATGTCGCTGTTGTTGGTGATTGTGAGCGGCTAAAACATTATCCAGGCAGATATAAACCCGGGTTGTTCCGGTACTTAGACCCCACTGCCGTGGAAAGGATTGAAGTAAAATCGAATGTATTTCCTTTTGGTTGCTTGCTAAGCTTTCTATTTAAAAGTGTGTAGCTTGGCATTGCTCTCCTTTCCTTCTTCATAGCAAAAAAATCATATATACATACTACATACGTGTATATGGCTTTGTTCAGAAACTCAGTTTGAAGCGCAACCTGATTTTGTAGTACAAGCAGAGCGTTCATAAACGTAAATTTTGCATGAAGCGTCGCTCATCACAATCATCAAAAAAATAATTACTGCCGATGTTGCGTTTGATGCTGCGTTTCTGAACATACCCTATATATTAATGCATGTACATATATGTACATATATTTCTTATAGATACCTATACATTCGTTAAGTTAGAAAATTGACCTAAATATCAAATTAAATGTCGCAATATGAACGCTTTGCCTACATACACTTACACACATGATTTACTTAACGTTACAGCAACAGTACAAAGTTTATTTACTTAGCTGAAGTTTCTTTTTATTATGTTAATTCGTGATAACAGTAACAAAGGACATTAGAGACAGAGCTATGAAATAATGACGAAGTATTAAAAGTCTAATCACAATTGGGCATAATTTTTATATCGAACATGTTTAATTACTGCTCTTTAATGAAACAAAAAAAAAAATTAATAAGTTTGCAGCAAAAAAAAATCAGCTTTTTTCTTTATAATTTCTGACTTAATTAAATCTATACGTAGTTATTACGAACTGCAGACAAGGATTCGTAATTAAATCTTAGCAGCTCTGCTTAATTTGCGTTTTTGCAGGTTCAGCAACTTCACCAATTAATTTTTCTTACATACATATGTACATACATATATTTGTCTTAACAAAAGAAAACTTTAAAACAAGCGCAAAAAAAGTAAAGACAATTAAAAGGCACGAGTGACACGACCCTACAGTCAAATCAACTACACCTTTTCCAGATTGAAATCAGAAAACTCCAATTGTATTTCAGAAAACGTTAATTGAATTTCAGATTTGATAATTGGATTTCAGAAATTGTAATTTGGATTTCAGAAACGGTTATTGGATTTCAGATTGCGTGAATTGGATTTCAGAATAAGCAATTGGATTTCAGAAAACTAAAATTGGATTTCAGAATATTCAATTGGAATTCAGAATATGTGAATTGGATTTCAGAATTCGTCAAGTGGATTTCAGAAAATACCTTTCGAACTGTTTTTGCCATTTAAATACTTAATTATGTACATATCTGTAGTACATAACTTATATGACCTGAATTGAACTTACAAATTATTTTCCAACTTTACGAAAAAAAGTTTATGATATCTGAAATCCAATTGACGACTTCCGAAATCGAATTGTCTCTTTCTTAAATCCAATTCATACATTCTGAAATCCAATTACCTATTCTGAAATCCAATTTATGTTCTCTGAAATCCAATTGCCTATTCTGAAATCCAATTAACAGGTTCTGAAATCCAGATAACTATTCTTAAATCGAAATGACAAATTCTGAAATTCAATTACCTATTCTGAAATTCAATTGGCGTTTTTTGATTTCAATCTGGAAAAGGTGTAGTTGTAAACTAATTTAGTAACTAAAGTCCGTATTCACATCAGAGTCATGTCATTTTGCTGATTACTCAGTCAATTTATCTAAATATTCAACAAAACGATGAGTAGAATTAAAATTAATCTGTTGTAAGAGATCGTTGCCCGTTTAGATTCATACTTCCATATATATGTATGTACATTAGAGTGCATTTAAAATTCAAATTAACGATATTTTACTGTATCGCCCCCTCAATCTGTAGTAACATGGTCAAAGATATCACACATAAATTTTGGTCCCGATTGGTGGCGGTTAAGGCGTGGCGCATTGAGGTCAAAGTTCAGAAAACTCTATGAAGGGTCAAAAAATCAAAATATTTTTTTTTAATTATATTATACCCAAAATTAATACTTCTATACCCAAGGATAACAAATATAAATTTTGGTTGCGATTGATGGCGGTTTAGAGGTGTTTTAAGGGGGTCAATGTTCACATTGCCATAGAAGACTTACATTTTTAGTGTCGCATATGGTAATCTGAACTTTGACCCCCTTGAAACACCAGTAAACCGTCATCAATCGGGACCAAAATTTATATTTGTTATCCTTGGGTATAGAAGTATTAATTTTGGGTATTAGATAATTAAAAAAATATTTTGATTTTTTGACCCTTCATAGTTTTCTGAACTTTGACCTCAATGCGCCACGCCTTAACCGCCACCAATCGGGACCAAAATTTATGTGTGATATCTTTGACCATGTTACTACAGATTGAGGGGGCGATACAGTCTTTTTATGAACTTTTAAATTTTTCATACAAATTAAAAACACCCTAATGTACATATATATACAGGTAAATTGAAATTCCTCAAACAAACATATTTTAATTTAAAGGAAGCAGAAAGTAAGAGGCAAATTATAATATTAACAAATCTCAGAGACAACAAGATAAAATTGTTTATTGATTGCATGGCTGAGAATGTATGTACATATGTAGGTATGTTGCAATCACTGCCACCTACATATATATAATACTTCTATATTGCTAACAGCCTATCTACTCAATGTGTTTCAGTTCTGGTCGCGCTGAACTCGTTTCTCACTGCATATGTAATTTGTGCGCATGCGTCAACACAAGCAAAAGTCGTATATGTGAATATATGTCACACACACATTTGTAAAAATGTAGTAGCATTACAAAAAAAACAGAAGGGGGATTAAAAGGGGTCGTTATTCCCTTCATATAAAACTTTCATGGTCGTTATAAAAACACAAAGCAGTAGATCATAGATGCCCAAGCCCTATGCTCGCATACACATTTTGTTTTTGTAATGCTCGTAAGTATAGGATTTTACTCGCCTATACACTTCCATAAGAAATTTGTGTATATGGCGAGCATAGGCGAGCATAGGAAAAAAATTTGTATACTCCCGAAACGTTTCTATGGAAATAAAAAAACAATTTTTTATTTTGATTCGAACAGATACAACCCAGCAATGAAAAGAATGAAATGTGGGACATACATATATGCATGTATGTACATATAGACGGCTGAGAATAAGATCGCCCTATTTCAAAAATTGTTTCAAAAACGCCCTATTCCAAAAATTGTTTGAATAACGTCCTATTTCAGATTTTGCTTCAAAAACGCCCTATTTCAGAGAAAATTCCATATATGTTTCTCTGAAATAGGGCGTTTTTGAATAATTGTCTGAAATAGGGCGTTTTTGAAGCAAAATTTGTAATAGGACGTTATTCAAACAATTTTTGGAATAGGGCGTTTTTGAAACAAATTTTGAAACAGGGCGATCTTATTCTCAGCCGTAGATATATACATCGTCCCCTCAATATAACAATAGCGTATGTGCTCATACGCCATTATTTTTTTATTGCATATTTAGAATCTCCATCATTGATTCTATGTCTGGTCAAAATTTCGTCAAATTCTACTTCCACAAAGTGGGTCAAAATGTCATTGGAAAAAATGGTGTATAATTTCTTGTTCAAAAATTTAATAGATATTTGATTTGACAAAAACTTTAAACTCGATTTTCTCAAAACCCAAAAAAAATTATACGCTATTGTTATATTGAGGGGACGACATATATATACTAATTTGATTCGTTCATATTTTCGATAATGTTATCCATGTCTATTTCAACATTTGTGGTTGATAGTTGCAAAAGCGACTCGAGGTGTTTGTCTGACATCCGGTTTCTGTGTTTTGATTTTACAATTTTTAATTTTGAAAATACACTTTCGCAATTATATGTACTAAAAACATTGACGAAAATATATATAATAATTTTGTCACACTAATAATTAATTAATTATTTATTTATATATTTTGAAAAATTTAGAGGGCATTGAAAATTAATTAATAAATTCAGTAATTGTAGCCAAAGTCCATAAATCTCGTATTAAAGATGTTTTTTAAGCTTTCTAAAACCAATCCACTTTTCAATATTAATTAATTATTTATTTATAAATATTAATATTAATTTTATTAATTAAAAATGTATATATATATTCCAATGCATATTCGATAGCTTTGTTTGCATAACATAAATACAAAGTTGGATTTTTAGTTAATTTCGATCATCAGTCTGGTTTGTGTCCTAATTTTTCTACTGGGTTATCGAGATGTCAATGAAGTTGTAAAAAACTACAAAAACAAACATATAGAAAAAAAAATTTTTTTTCTTTAAATTATGACATTGCTCGCCCGTAAGATGTGTTTGGGCATCATTGCAGTAGATTAAACAATGAAATGCCAATCTTTCGAAAACAAAATTGTACACATGTATTTATTATTTCAACGTAGTTCACAACCAAATAACTTATGTATGCATACCTACATGCTAAAAATAAGGCAGATAATTTATATTTTCGTAAATTAAATAAAGTCACAATATATATATCGTCGTTTAAATTTCATAACCGCCTAAGTGAAATTGCTAACCGCCTAAGCGGCACTTGTGCCAAAAATAAAATTTGCCAATAATTCAATATGTTCCTACTTCTATACGAAGTTGATACTTTAGTCAACAAAATGATATACATAACTATTTAAATTTAAGTTTATACGCAGAAATAAGTTTAAAATGAAGGAGTTTTATGCTCTTCTGTAAAATTAATTCTCATTTACTTCAATAATATCATAACGTAGGATAGGCGGTTATACACAGCGACTATTCTTGTTTTCTGCGGTGGCGATAAATTCATACATACATACATTCAACAACGAAGAATGCCTCACACAAATTTACGAATGCAAAAGAATATTCGCGAGCGTTCAATGAGCGCTCTTTGAAAATTCATTTTTATTCATGCATATGTATGTAGGTACATATATTCATACCCATATCTTTTTTAAATAAAATACCTATGCATTTCATAGTATCAAATTTTTCTGTAGTCCCCCTTGTCTTTGAAAAGAAATGTTTAACGATACCCATGGAATCTTGCTTCCCTTTCTTACAGTATATCGTTACTGTGAAGTCCCAGCAGTATTTAAGGTAAGGAGGTGCATATTCAGTAGAATATTCAGTATGAAAAATAACCTGAAACTGAGTTCAAAATTCATTGCTGAAAAAATAACTGAACACGAAGTGAAGCCATCAGGTGTATTGAAGTATATGCTATGGAAGTTCTCCCTTCGTATTCAGACCTTTTTTCATACATAAACTCTCCCTTCTCTTTCTGCAGTTTTCAGGTAGTTGATTTTCGACGCCACCTTTATATAAAAACGAAAGAGAAAGTTCAGATTTTAGAACTACATATCTACTGAATATTCAGTAGGAAATATGTGCTGTTTTCCAGCTGATAAATACTGCTGGGGTTTGACCAACAAAACAATTGAATAGTAGCAATATAGAAGTATTATATATATGGCCACCTAGAGTGTTATATGTACATATGACGCATAAACAACAAAACACAACAGGTATTATATGTATACATGCAAATGCACATACATATGTACATATGTTTTTTTCATACCTGATAGCGTCAGCGAAAACCTTGAATCCAAAATTTTATCACCATTCTTTCTTAATAGCTTTGCCAATTCTGTAATCTTTTGTGGATCCATTTTGATGCTTCTGCTTTCGCAACAGATGTCCGTTCGTCCAGCAGGGTTGGGCTTTCTTGATTAAGTAATGATTTAATAAATAGTCTCATCGGCGTCAATAAGCAAACACCAATAGGAAAAAAATTATACGTGATCTTGCATACAGATGAAACAACTTAAATCACATGTCTTTGTATATATATGTATATATAATCCTGCATATGTGTACATACATATGGTCATGTATTGCGCCAATGCCTATCCGTTTCCGTATTTGTTTCGTCTGAAAAGATTTGTTATTAATTGCTTATTGTTTTACTAAACAAAAATTTACACGCCTACCTACTTGGAATTGGATTAGATTTGTCCACTTCACTCTCCTCAGTGCTCTTCAGCGAGAATAAAAAATGCAAACACAAAAAAAGAAAGCGCGATTCAAGGAAAAGATAAAACGTAGATAGCTAATGAATGGCCATGGAGGAATAACGTGTGTGTACATAACAAACAGACACGGTGGCAATGACCACGATAAAAGGTTACATTTGCATTACTTTTCACACATTACGGTTATACACTATTAAATCATTATTTTTCTTCACTTTTTTGTTAGCACATTTTAATTATAGTTTATTTTTTTTAATATTTTACCATTTTAACGTCGAGGAAAGTTCTTGTTCTGAATTCAATACAATAATAATTTTGAAAGGTTAGCTGCTGTTACGTGCGCTGTAAACAAAATTGTACGGAAACAGCTGTTTGTACACAGGGTTGTATTAGCTAGAAGGGTTGCATGCAGGGCCCGGAGCGGAGCAAACAGCTATGGAGCTGAGGCTTTTTCCCGGACCGTAGCTGGATCTCAAGTCATTTGCCGAGTTCCCGTGGCAGTGATCCAGATCGGGATAAGAAGTTTGCATGCAACTGCAACAAGAATTTAGTGATCCTGGTGTTTATCTGTATCAATTTCGGATCCGTATAGAGCGTAATAGATTTTTTTGATCCATATAAATACCAGGATCACAAAAATGTTGTTGCATTTGCTTGCAAAATTTGTATCCGGATCTGGATCACTGCCAAGGGAACTCGCCTATTGGCAGGAGCGGATCTGGATTTAAAAATTACTAGCTCCTTAGCTCCTTACAAATTAACGTATATATATGTGGTTATAGATATATTTAGCCCCTTTTTGCTAAGCCAACTATAGAGAATAAAATAAGGTTTAAAACCGAAGCCGGTTGTGAAGTGATACTGGTCTTTATTCATCATTAAAAATCATAGAAGAAAAAATCGAAGCTAGAGCGGAGCTCGGAGTAACAAAATTAGGAGCTCTGAACGGAGATAAATCAAAAAGATATTTTGTACATGAGCGATAAAAATCTTTTGCTCCGAGGCCCTGGTTGGATGTTCTGTTTTTGGAAAATAATAGTTTTGTTCGTTTACGGATATTTTTTGATGTTTTTCGAAAACTTTTAAAAACAAACACTTTGTCGCCGTTTTTAAACGGTTTTATTTAGCTCACCCCGTTTGTTTTATTATTTATTATTTATTCTTGGGTCAAATTTAGTAATTCAAATTTCACCCTCTTCCTGTCAACCGATTAATCTGAAATTTTGCACGCATGTATAACCCCGATGACAATGCAATATTATGAAAAAAAAATTCCGATAGGTGGCGCGTGGGTCGCTATATTTACAAAAATCGCATTTATGGTCCTATTTGGCTGAAATTCGGAACATGTATTACTACCTTGAAAAGAAATATTTTCTTAAAAAAAAAATTCCGCTAGGTGGCGCGTGGGTCGCTATATTTACAAAAATCGCATTTATGGTCCGATTTGGCTGAAATTCGGAACATGTATTACTACCTTGAAAAGAAATATTTTCTTTAAAAAAAATTCCGCTAGGTGGCGCGTGGGTCGCTATATTTACAAAAATCGCATTTATGGTCCGATTTGGCTGAAATTCGGAACATGTATTACTACCTTGAAAAGAAATATTTTCTTAAAAAAAAATTCCGCTAGGTGGCGCGTGGGTCACTATATTTACAAAAATCGCATTTATGGTCCGATTTGGCTGAAATTCGGAACATGTATTACTACCTTGAAAGGAAATATTTTCCTAAAAAAAACTTCCGATAGGTGGCGCGTGGGTCGCTATAGAGGCGTTGGACTGCAATAAACTAACGGGCAAGAAACCTTGAAATAATGAAGCACTAAATGAATTAAACAGAATGCGAAATAAAAACTAAAAACTAGAAAATAAAAATAGGTAAAAAAACTTTTTAAGTTAAACGGTTTTATGTTATACATACATTGCAATGTTTAAGATAAATGTACTAAAAACCAAAAAATAATAAAATAGATACAGTCGTGGGAATTATAAACATTTGCATAGACTAGACTAAAATAAAACCGTGGGGCACGTCAATCGTCTACAATCGTTGATTAAAATGTTTGTTTTGTAATGTTACACTATAATTAGGCAGTTGTTCAACCGACAACGATGGACGTGTGATAAGTAGGGCTAGAATGTGGAAAAAAGCTAGCAAGCTCGATTATAAGCGAGTTTTAGGGTTTCATAGTGGTGAGCGAGTAGTACTTTTATCATATGTTTTGTCGATTAAAGACAAACTACGAGCAGTTAAACGATTCCTCGTGTGAATGTCCAACGATAAACTAGTTGCAACATCTCTTTTATTAACATGGAGTGTATAACTATTGGAATTTCCATGAGCAAGAAAATAGTAAGTATTTTCCTCACCGTCTGCGGGCCAACTGCCTAACGACGAATTAAACGATTCTTCTATCGCACATTAAGTCGATAATTTGTAGACAATTGACGTGCCCCCCGGTTTTATTTTAGTCTAGTCTATGCAAATGTTTATAATTCCCACGACTGTATCTATTTTATTATTTTTTGGTTTTTAGTACATTTATCTTAAACATTGCAATGTATGTATAACATAAAACCGTTTAACTTAAAAAGTTTTTTTACCTATTTTTTTTTACGCCAAATCTCCAACAGAAGAGAACCAACTGAGAGAGAAAACTGACATTTCAGTTTGTGAGAAGCTGTTGAATTCTGTTGGACACATTTTTGCCAACAGCAATTTTCCAACAGGAAAACAGCTGATCAAACAACAGCTGACTTGAATTTTTGCAAGTTACAAGATTTGCAAAATATACAAATCAATTATAAAATTGGAAAAATACACTAAATTGGCAACAAATATGGATAAATTAAATATGCAAAATAAGTTACATACTTTTTGCGAAGTATTTATATGCATATTATGTACCTTAGTAAATTGTAATCTCCTTTGCGGGAATATATATTAACGGGGCCGCTGTGGTGCAGTGGGGAGTGTTGTGGCCACTGTGGTGTGGCGGACAGTGGCTAGTCTGCCATATCAGAGGTCATGGGTTAAATCCCTAGCCTGGATAGAGGGAAAATTTGTATATAATGATCCACGATCCGATAACAATTAATTTTCCAGAGGGTAGGGGTGGTCTCACAGATCACAAAAAACAAAGTACTACCCTCCGGACGCTTATAGTTCAGGAGACAGTCCTTGTTATATTAATGTATGTATGTGTAGAACATCTTTCAGCGTTGGCGGCTTTTGGCCGCGCTTCAATAAAATTACCCTCAGCCGTCAGAATTCTCTTTCTGGATTAATATCCATGGAGCAATCCACAGTTGTTTTGTATAGAACACCTTTTGCCTTCAGCCGCGCTTTACAAAAATAACCCTCAGCCGGGAGAATTCTATTTCTGGAGAACTTTAATATTATAATTTAATAATAGTTGAAAGTGTTAAGATAAGATGAATTATCATCTACAGAATATTTCCTGAAAGTTTCACTGAGCCTGGATAGACAACAAATTCTAACTAAAGCCCAATTATCCGGATTTTAAAAATAGCAGCCACTCTAGGCAGTGGGTGGCACACCCTCCGAGAGTAGTTCTGCAGTGGGTCGACTTCAGTATAATGCGCCCGCCGTATTTATTTTCAAACCACTGGAACTTTCGGGAAATCTTCTATGGATGTTAATTTTACTAATTATAACACTCCCGATCGCTCCGCAGATATAATTCGAGAAAGGAAATTTTGCTGGCTGGGGCAAATGCCGCCAACGCAAAAGTTTGTTCTACTCAAAAGTACTGTGGATCGCTCCATAGAGGGTTATTTTTTTAAAGCATGGCCAGGGCCGGGTGCATTAAATTGAAATCTCTTCTGCGGGGCAGCAGACGCGAAGACATACTGCGGTGGAAAACAGTATGGACATGGGTACAAAGAAAAGCAATTGTTAGTGTGATAATTATTACAATGAAATCCTATTTATTAGATAGTAACAGCGAACCCCAGCGGGTTAGGGGGTCTAGAATATACCCGTTGTAAGGAATGCCTGTCGTAAGACGCGACTAAAATCCACCGGCCTAGAAGGTTGATTATGGTCAGAAAAAATCGTTCGCACGACAGTCGGGCTAGTGTCAGAAGGGACTAGTACCCGAGCGTTCCGGATTTATTCGGCAAAGGACTGTCACATCCCCTACACTCCCCAAAATCTTCGGGGAGTGTCTTGGTGGCTACAACAACAACAACATGAAGTTAATTGTATTGCAGATACATACATATGTGCATATATCTCCACTGTTTTCAGGCAGAATTGTAACTCCATTAGCATTTATATAGAACAAACAGTGCCGATTTATTGTAAAAGAGAGTTCCGGATGCATTTCCGAACTTCAAAAAATCTTTTTGCGAGCCTATGCGAACGATTTTTTAGATTGAGGAGGTTATCGCGAGGTGACAAAAGACTGACCAAAACGAAACCCAAAACGAATCAAAAGAAATTAAATAAGAAGAAAACTATGTTTTATTTTATTATTTTTATGTTATATGTCCATATATACATAATTAACAGCAATAATTTCCACCAATTTTATTATCATTTTAATTTTAATCCTTTTTATCCTTTGAATTTGGGGCTTGTGAATGTAAATAAAAATCAGCTGTTTGCCAAAGCTGTTGAACTCTGCAAATTTTGTGTTCGTTTACCTCTTACGATATTTTTCTCTTGTGAGAGGATAGGTGACATTTTTCTCCAACACCTGGCTGTTGGAGGCTGCTGAGTAAATGCTGTTGGAGAAAGTACGCGAACAAAGCTAATACATGTCGCAATGAAAGTATTCATACTAATCATGAATGTAATAATATATTAATGAAATGTAAGTTATTACGTTTGCTTAACTTATTTATTTTATGTATTATTAAAAAAGTAACCTACGGCAAAGAACAGTCAACTGTATATGAAATAAATGCCACTCTTATGGATCCTTAAAATTATTTTATATTAACAATCATTACTCATACATTTAGTATTTAATTTCTTATTTATTTTCAAGAATTTACCAGCTAAGATTGTTCCTTAGAGTTAAATAAAATAAAAATAAATTAAAATAAAATAAAAAATTAAATAAAATAAAGTAAAATAAAAATAAAACAAAATAAAATAAAATAAAAAATGAAATAATAAGAATAATAAAAAAATAAAATGAAATAAAATAAAATAAAACATAATAAAATAAAATAAAAAATAAAATAATAAAAAATTAAATAAAATAAGAAAACTAACAGCCAGTTTCACAAAAGAATTTAAGTTTAAATTAATTTTTCTTACTTGAATATTATATGAAATCAGACAGGGAAAAAATAAAATTTTCACTTAAATTTTTTCGTGAAATTGGCTGTAAATTAAATAAATTTAAACGAAATTAAATATATTGGATATTTGGAATATGGGACAAAATTTCAAGATTCTACTGCGCCCATTTTAAAATTAATTATGCAGAAGTTCGTAAATGCATTTACAATTTATTCACCACACAACTTTACTTCCGGTATCACGACGAGTTACTGTTGTCAACAGCAACTTTGTGTGATCAATATTTGTGCATAGATATTTCATGGATATTTGAAGAGAAATTCAAGGTACATTTTTTTACTATGTGACACGAGCCAAAAGAAAAAATATTAACTTTTTATTTTATAAAATAGTAAATGTAAAAAAATTATATCAACCAATAGATAAACAAGCAATAATACAGATTTAAGAAAACCGCCAATTAAAGCGGAAGTGCGCTGCGCCTCAAACAAAGCAGTTATTTGAAAATGGAGCGCATACACATTGCCGGCGACAAAAGGCACAACGATTCATATGTTACCAACAAAAATAATAATAATGCCACTGGTCGCCAGGAAATCACCGGTTTAACGCGCATCACCAAGAAACGGTTAAAGGAGCTTTGTAAAAAGGATAAACTCTATCAGACGCCAGCACTAAATGATGTACTTTATCTACATTATCAAGGTTAGTGGTGCATTTATGTACATACAAATGCAGTATCAATAATTTTCTCACCATACAACAGGCATTGATGGCATTGGATGCTTGGAAGAGTATACGGGCCTGAAATGTTTGTGGCTGGAATGTAATGCCATCACCGAAATACAAGGACTTGAAAATCAAAAACAACTAAAATGCCTTTTCTTACAAAGTAATTTAATAAAACGTATTGAGAATTTGGAAAATTGTCCCGAACTGGATACACTCAATTTGGCATCCAATCATATACGGAAAATTGAAAATTGTGGCATTGATGTGTTGCCAGTGCTGAGCACCCTCAATTTATCGGCAAATTATTTGAAAGATTTCGATGGTCTTAAAGATTTGGAAAATTGTAAAACGTTATCAGTGTTGGATTTGTCAAATAATCGTATCGATGATATATTGGTGGTGAAGGTGAGTATGCCTGGCTTTATAGTGGAGTTTAATCCATGTACAGGATATAAATATTTATGTATGATGTACGTATATATTTTTTCTTTGTTTTTAAGATATTTGCTAAAATGCCGAATTTGCGTGTGCTGGTGTTGCAAGGTAATCCTGTGGTATCAAAGCTACCGCAATACCGAAAGACTTTAATACTGGAATGCGTAAGTAGCAGCAGTTAGTAATGGGCTAGATTTCAATAATCGTTATTTTTCTATTTTCTTTCTTTCTGTGTCTATTTAGAAAGAATTGACTTATTTGGATAGTCGTCCGGTGTTCCCAAAAGATCGTGCTTGCGCCGAGGCTTGGAAGGCTGGTGGCTACGAGGGCGAGCGCAAGGAGAATGAACGTTGGAATCGTAGGGAACGTAGGAAGATACGCGATAGCGTGAATGGTGAGTAGAGAAATTTTAAAATTCTTTCAAACAAATAGGTTTGGGGTTGATAATTCAGCTTGGAGGGACTTTGTGGATTCGCATTTTTGTTAAGTCAATTATGTTAGCTCTAAAACTTTTTACAAACCAAAGAAGACCCATGCCAGATCTCAAGATTCAAAAAACCATTTTCAGCACACAAGCCTTTGACTAGTGTATTTTATGTATGTACCTAATTATTTCCATCTCCCTCTTTCCCAGCTACAATTCTCATGCGTAACAAATACAAGCCACCCGACCAGCAAGATAAACTTTTCAATTCATCCGATTCCGAAGAAGATGCAACCATCGAGAAGCGTCAGCGTCAAGCCGCAGTAGATGCTGGCATAAATATGGAACTGGGCATATGGGAAGAGGTTGTAAATGTAGATAATACTAAATCGGAGACCACTTCCTCCGATATGAATGTTAGCTCATCTGAATCTGGGCTAAGCACAACAGATTCAAATGGTAATAATACTTCCGCAGACTCCAATTCGATGGAATTGAAAGAGAATATGGATAAAGATGAGAAAATTGCTAATAACTCAAGTGATATGAAGTCTGATGTTTTAAATATAGCACATGATTATAATATGGGTGAAATATTGAAAGTGGTGCATATAAGAGGTGGTGAAGTGAAGGAGAATCAGAGTAAAGATAGACTTGTAGCACAAAAGCGACGCGTGCTTATCGAAGAGTTGGCAGATGAAGAAGCGAGCGTGGTAGTAGAAAGACTGCTGGACACCGAGATTATACCAACTGTTCTAGAGCGAGTGGATCAATGTGATAGCCGCCCAACAGCACTTGATCTCTCGGATTTGGATGATGGCGCGAGAGATGAGTATAATGCGACCGCGAATGCAATTTGTAAGATTACATCGAATGATCTCTCAACAACCTCTCCATCGCCGAAGAAACGCATTAAATTACAAATTGAGCTGGATGAAAGTTTGGAGATTGAGGATGGGTACGATTTCTTCGAAACCATTATAGATACGAAAGGGGAAACCATTGAGAAAAATCTCGTGGAAGCTAGTGAAAGTTTCGATGTAAAAATTAAAACAGTCGAGGAAATAAAATATGAACAAGAGTGCGAAGAAGTGAATCAAAAGGTGGCTGAAAACCTTGAAGACCTCTCAACGCATATGGATGAGTTTCTTGAAGAAATGCAGATTAATAATTTTGAGTGGAATAAGAAAAATAAGGCTGCAGAAGATGATGCTATGAAGAAACAAGATGATGATGTTGAGAGCGGTGGAAGTAAAGATGCAGAATCACAATGGGAGGAAACAAATCTTCAAGTATATCCTGCAGCAATAGAAATTGAAATCGAAAAGATTGAGCATCTAGAAGGTGAAAAGGACACAGACAACAAGGCAGAAAAAGAAGCTAGCAGCAGTAGCAGCTTCAGTGACGCGCCGCCGCCCGAAGCTAATACGATTGAGAAGATTGAGTCAATTGATACAATAAGATCAAATGAGCAACTTAGTTCCGATGACGTAACTGGCGCTCACGCGAATGAGCCTACACCAGCGGTTGAAAATTCACGTAATACTGTCGAAGAAGTGGAAAGCGTGATCGGGAAAGATAAAACTAGATCTACACTAGATATCCAATGGGCACCGCCAGACGCTTACACAAACTTTAAGCGCGAAGAGCGTGAACTACGCCATTTGTTGCAAAAGCTTGAGAACGAGAACGAACAATTGTATCAAATCAACAAAAGTTTACGGCGTGTGCTCGAACAGGATATACGCGAAGAGATCAAGTATCGTGACAAAGAGAGTGACGAGAATACAGAAAAAATTTGCGAAGACATAGTCGAAGAGTTGCTTGAGACCTTAAACTTACCGCTACACAAACCAAAGAGCTATGAATTTGGTGTAATTGAATCCGATGATGAGTACAGCTACTCAACAGATCCACAGCCGCAAGAAGAGCTGAAGCCTACACACAGCTTGCACGATTTATTGAGCTCCTTCAATCAGTTCGTACAGGAAATAGCGCGCAAAAACCGAGAAGAGGAGGAATGTAAAGAACGCGAAGGCACCGAGGCACTACGTCGAAAGCATGCAACAACCGAAGCAGAAAAGGTAGCAAGCCTACACAACTTGCTTAATTCACCACATTTGCGCGACTTCAATGGCGATACCAAAGAGTTGTTGGAACAAAAAATCGCAGCTGAAAAGAAACGTGAAAGTGAACGCGTTAAAAAGTTGGTCGAACGCGTTTACGCCCAGAAGGATAAGTATAATGATACTTTAGATGTGGTGGGTGGTAAGTTGGTCGTGGTGAAGCAAGAGACTGGCGAAATTGAGGAATTGCCGGAGAGTAAAGTGACTTATAGTGAGAGCGAAGATTCCGACGAATTCGAATCAGCTAACTCTGATAATGAAGCAAGTGCCAAGGCTACACATTTGTGGAATGCAAAAATTCGGAGGGCAGAAAATAACGATAGTTTCAAGCTCCCCTACAGACCGACTGAACGTTTGTCAGCCTTGAAATTGATACAGCAAACAAATGAGTGCCGAGAGCAAGAAGACGCTAAACGTGAAGCAGTTGAGAAGGGGGAAGCGGAGGAAGATGATGATGAGTCAAACGAAAAATTCTATTCATTGGAACCCACAAAACCGGACAACTTCCGTGACATAGACGAGGAATTTATAGAGAAATTGAATTTGGAAGAAATTGCCGTTGCATTGGAAAAAGATGTCGAAGAAACCGAAGAGGTGCAATGTGCGCGAAGCTACACGGAACTCAAGCAGATCGTAAAGGAGAACAAAGATTTGAATTTGACCGACGATGAGAATGCAATGTTGCAAAAAATGTTGGGACGGGCTGAGAAAGAAGACAGAGATAAAACGTCCGCAGATCCACTAACAGCCGAAGAAAATGAACTGCTACATAAAATGGTGGAGCGTACAAAGCAGCGGCAGGGGAAAGAAAAAGAGATAAGTCCGCAGATCTCAGAGATGGCTATAAAGCCAACGCTGTCAAAGGAGACCATAAAAATTATCGAATTCGGCAATGGGAAAAACAAAGTCAGTGGCGGAAAAGCAGGGGAGAGTACCATGAATATTAAGCAATTGAATACAGAATTTTCCATGCCACGCGCCTTCCGCGATATGCTGGAAGATTGTGATCTCGATAAAACGGAGCTCAATGTGTCAACTAGCGAAACTGAAATGACATTATTGTATATGAAAGAAAATTATAAAAGAAATGAAGCAGGAAATAACGAAACCAAGCTTTCTGTAGCACGTGGTAATTTCGATAATCCACTTCAACTAAGCAGAGGTGGCATAGTGATGAAAGCTCACGAAGGTGGTAGAGATGAACTTAATGAGTTTGAAACAAACTATAAAGCGGAGCAATCGAAAAAGAACGAGAATGAATTGAAGCCTGAGACTAAAAAGGAGAACTTTGGAGCGGATGAAATCGTCAAGGAAGTTTCAGCAGTCAAGGGAGCTGCAGCAATCCAAGAAGATTCAGTAGTGAAGGAAGGAGACAATATACCCAAAAATTGTGAGCGTCTCAGAGATGTTGCAGCAAGTTTGCTTAATTTTCATGGTAGCCACTATGAAGAGTATGGAATCGATAAGGAAACAGCGCATGGTGTTGTGGAATATGAAAAGATGCTGAATTTTGGTTATGAAGATGAACAAGAATTTGATGATGCGCCAATGGAAGAAGAAGAATTGGTGAAGATTATAAAGGAAGCGCTGCAAAACGATCAAGCTGAAGCGAAAGCGAAAGAAAGGCAAGAGGAGAAGGAAACATATAAAGAGATGGAGTCAAATGAAGATGATCATATCAGCAAGCAAGCAGAAGAGAGCTTAGGAGTAGACGTTATAACTTTTGAAGTGCCCAAAGAGCTTGAAAAGGAAAGCACGCAAGAGGAGTTTTGTAAAAGCAAGTCAGCGGAGTCCGAAGAATATATCGCTACACCAGCCGAAGCTGATAGAGGAAATTATAAGGCATTTGCTTTTAAAGAATTTACCGAAGAAAAAGCGAGTGAGGAGGAGCATACCGGAAAGCTTACCCAGTCTGCAGGCAGGAAAACGCTCTTGACCAAAACTGAGTTTCAGGAACAGACCGAAGAATATAAAGACTTTCCTTCTGCAGAAAATAATTTCGCTGAAACTACCGTTTCTGCAGATAGACACATAGAACCACAAACAGAAGCTCGAAACCAAACTGACGTGGAAATGGGCACGAATTTTTTGAGCTCTACAACCGCACCCATAGCTTCCGAACTCAGTCACAAATCCATATGCAATGTGGTAGAAAAAAGGCAGAATTTTCAACAGCTATTGAAAGCTCCAATCCTGAAGCAGTTCAATGATGACACCAGCGAGAGTTTGGATGCTCAAATTCATGCGGCCAAGCAGGAGGACTACGATGTGATTGAATGTAGCTTGCAGGTAATTGATGATGGCGATGAAGTGGTCAAAGAAATTTCAGTCGAAGCAAGGATTAATTATATTAATTGAAAAATAAATTAATAGGTGATTTAGATATTTCACTAAATTATAAGGTTTTTCTTTCACATTTTAGTCACATGAACTTTCGTAGTGTGTTTGTTTGACTTGTCTATGTATGTATGTATGTATGTACACATGTATCAATACAATTTTGCAAATCAATATAAATAAATAAATAAATAGCACTGTTGGTTTTCTTTGTACCGTCAGAGGTCACTGCCATAGCCAATAATCGAAACAGATTGGGTTTAGTTACACTTTGATATGAGTATACTTCGTGGTTGAGCTACTAAAGTGTGGGAAGATATTTTCATGTGTTGACCGAAACAATCTAAGAACTTCGAAACCCACAAAATTTTCCGAACAGTCCCAGCTGGAAGCATCATGGCTCTTATTTCCATCTCCACTACAAAGGATTACGGATCAGTACGATTATGTTGTAGTTGTGACTATCATGGCGGTGGATTTTGAAGATGACTATCCCACAAATAAAAAAAAAATATTGCGCTTCTGTGAAAAACAAATAAAAAAACCACTCTTATCATTTATTTAATTTTGTTTATTGAACTTTTGTTCTATTAACGACTGCAGCAGCAGTGATTAGCAAACCGGATTGGAAATTAATATAAACCGCTTCAAACTAGTTTCACATACATAAATCACAGACAAAGAGTGCTCTCAATTAATCTTATATGCAAATATGTACATAGTAGGTATATATGATTTTCTAAAAGTAAACTTATTTTTAATTTTATTTCCCAGTACATATGTAGGTATAAATATGCATATATGTACATTGTTATCAATTATCAGCAGATACATATTAACATAAATACGTGATGAAATATGTAAATAACAATCAGCAATCTCATGCCATGTGTGCAAAAATTACTGAGAAACCCGTTAAAACCGGTTTATTCTGTAGAACTTTTTAGATTTGCGTGCTTTTTGTCCCGATTATTAGCTACCAAAGGCTCATAAGGTTATCCCTTCCTTCTGTTATTCAGCCATACGAAAGACGGTGATGGCGGCTATTATTCATTTGAGTGTGCTCTAATAAACAATGTTGAGAAAATCAGGTCTCTCTTAAAGAAGTTCGCAAATATTTTTTTGTATTTACATAGATGTAGTATCTATTTCGCCTGTTGCCAAGTGGTCGAATTCAAGTAGAAAGAACCCAAACAGTCTTTATGCGTTTAATATTTAAATTTGTCAAATGCATACCTAACAATTTGAAGATAAGAAATTTATTAAAATTTCCGATTACTTTACCTTAAGGAATTTCGAGTGAGTACTAGCTAAGAATTTGTTGTAGGTAGATCTTTTCTGTAACTTATTCGATCTGGAGTGACGTTTGTTCCAAACAATTACGAAATTAGAAGTTACGAAATTTTGGCCATCCAGAAATGCGGACCTGACCGTCTTAATTCATCCTGTCCCAGATAAGTTAGCAGGAGCAGTTATTACATGCCGGTAAATTTCAAAGGACAATTCAATTAAATATTCTCCACGAACCTAATGCCGTTTTCCTTTCTCGAAAAAATGTTGCCCTGTTTGATTTTCTTAGCCATTTTGTAAGCTTGTGTGGTGATTTCAACGAATGTTGTCCTCTGACTAAGTAAGAGGGCATCATTAACTACAAATTCAGCCATTTTATAGAAAGTCATGTTACGTAATTCGATAATTGAGATATTAAAAGGCAACATTTTTTGTCAGAAAAGAAAACGCCATAACATATGTATGGCCTTATCGACATACCTGCATGAAAAATTAAATGCAAAAAAAGGATAAAAGAAAGCGAAAATAAAATCAACATCCTTCATTTCCACGTCATTATCCGATTGTATTAAATAAAGTGCACTACATTAATAAACATTGAGACATGCCATCTTTAATAAAATGTATGATATTGCATTATGTCTTCTGTCAACAGATATGAAGAGAGATATGTATGTATGCACTAGGGTGTCCAGATTATTAAAAAGCCACGCAATTACAGTGCTCAAAATCCTTAATAATTGTAATAAGACGCATACAATCCACTTAACAAATCTTTTATTTTAAGAATAATAACGATTTATATTTAAAACAAAACGATAATACCTTTGGTAAAAAAAAATAACGTAAATTGTTTACTTATAACTTAAATTCGAGAAAGAGCCCAATGCGATTTCCTATAATTTCAATCCTAGGTAAAGCGCCCAATCTGGTCACCCAGGTATGTACATATATAGTAGCTACATATGAACATACAGTGGTGGTCATATAATTAAAAACACTTGCCGTTAACATTGGAATGGACAATAGATATATCGTTGCCACTTTGGTTACTTTTTACCAAAATTGGTTACAATTTTTTCGTTTGGTTCCGTGGCATTTAAAGACTTTTGGGAAAACAGGTTTGAAGTTTGGAATTGTATTTCTTCAAAACGTCTCATTAGATTTTCTCCAAAGTCTGGCAGAACACTGCTAGGCCACAAAATTCTTAAATTATTTTAATTTTGTTATATATTGTTTAATATTTTATAATTTATAAAGGATTTCTTCAAGTAAAATTTTGTCGTATGTTATCTTTAGCAACAGTTTCGCAGGAAATTTGTATGACGTACGACAAAATGTGCTACCAATTTAAACTAAATTAAAGATTTTTTAAATTATTTAAATATTGTATTTTATTTCTCAAGTAAAATAAATTAAAGTACTTTTTGGTTGCTTGTTTTTCCGACAGGGTAGGAATATGATGTATTGTGGAACGATCCTCCGTCATCCCTTGTCAAGTTTGGTTTGGAGACAAACCGGTTTCGGCTAATATACGCCATCTTCAGTATCTTTTTTCGTTCAGAACGTTAAAGAATGCTTGTGACCTTGCACATATGACGAAACACTGCTCAATATCTCTTAAACTAAAAGAGATAGCTAAAGACGGATAACGTCATTCGAAAGATCTTAGTTGATTAGTTTAGTATAACTGTATTATTAGCTCAATTCGGCCCAAATTTCACATATGACAGTAATTTATCCGGGTGACGATATGAAATAGGAAGAATATACATAAATATAGTGAAGCAAGTAAAAATATGCAATAATAGAAATACAATTTTTATGTTATTTTTCGCATAATTTACTAAAAATAAAAGAATTAACACCTATCCATAACTGCAGAGAGAAATCGATTCTGCTGACAGCGCGCTCTGGTGCAGTCAGTTTGTCGCAATGCTTCTGCCCAATCGTGTGAATGCAATTCTGCTGACCGGGCGAATTACGCCAATAACTAGTGTAGAAAGCAATTCCGCAGACTTCGCTGCTCGTGTAAAATGTAGGGTTGATACGGTTGGTTCAGCATTTCTGCGCCCATCACAATCATGACAACTTGCATCTTCTCTGATCTGTAACAGCTCCTTCTACCATAAAGCAGCCATGATTATATGACTACCGCTGTTATGCAGTTCATACGAGTATATGAAAAGCAAATTCAGTAACAATTTATAAGTGAATTTTCAACACAAGATTCACATTTCATTGTCAGTGGTTGTGACACTCTCACTTCCACTTCACCATCCAACACTAAAACTACTATCGTCAACGTCAACGCCAAAGTCCTCACCATCATACTCATAATTGGCGTCAGCACCAGCATGTTACACTGTTGGCAACCAATTCTGAAGTGGTTAGCCATCATTGGCCTAGTGCCGTACAGCACCAGCACCAGAAACAACAACAACCGCAGCCTTCACAATAAGCGACAGCTCCTAGTACAACAATGGCAACGTATCTACACATTCCTGCAGCTCGCAGCAGCTTGGTTTGTAACCAGCTATGCAGTATGGATGTTGCCGTTCCAAGATGAAATTCTCGTTTCGAGTTTCGTTAGTGTCGTTGTTTTTGTTGGTCAAAGTGTAGCATTTAGTGTTTGCCTGTTGGAAACAATGCTTACATATCAATTACATTTTGCATTCATGCAACAATCCCATTACATCGTATGGCTCTTTCATCGTCGCCTACAAACCGGCCTATGCCGTTGGAGTTTGCGGCAGCGTCAACGCACCAAATACATTTGGTATGCATGCATCAGTTATGGCTCATTGCTGATTACGATTATTGTGATATCAATCAAATATTATTACGGTTTGGGCTTGTTTTGGTATTGCGTACACGTTGCCTATTGGCCATCATCTATATGGATTACATCGATTTCTATCAGAGACATTTGAATATGAAACTACGTTCGGTGGTTAATGCGCGTGTGCGTGGCGAGGGGGTGCATTTGTGTTTGGATGTGAATTATAAAATGCTGGAATCGTTTGAGTATTTGCTGCAATTGAAAGTGGTGTATGGTGAGTTGAGGAAATTGGCTGTGATGTTTGATGATTTACTTGGTTGGTCGGTGTGTGCTTTGCTCACCGTGACCTTTTTGGATGTCACCGTCAATGCCTATTGGACATTTCTCACTTTATCGCGTATTTATCAATCGTACTTTCTTTATGTGACTTTATCAACTGTGATCCCGTTGTAATGGGATTTTTGTGTCATGCGGGTGAAAATTGCAAAGAGCAGGTGAGTTCGAAAGATAAGTGTGGGAAATTTTAATATGAAAGTTGAGGTTAATTTTTGGCGGCTGCGCATTTTTTTAATGAGTTGAAAGAGAAGTGTGGGGATTTTTAGTATGAATGTGCAGGTGACTTAATGAGTCGCTAAATATTTTTTTTTTAATTAAGAAATTATAATGAACTCAATAATGAAGCTAAGCAATTTTGAAGTAATTTTGAAATTAATTCAACTTAAGAATGTATGTAAATACCGCTCATTATCTTATAAGATCTGATTTGCTGAATATCTCATGTATGATAGATATCTGAATACCTTAATAAACCCATGTTTTATTTATTTTTTTTATACTCAGCTGTACTAGTACACAGAGTATTATAGTTTTAATCACATAACGGTGGATTGTAACAGAATGAAATAATCGAGATAGATATAGACTTATATATATCAAAATGATCAGGGTGAAAAGATAAATCGATTGAGCCATGTCCGTCCGTCTGTCCGTCCGTCTGTAAACACTCTAACTCGCTCAAAAATTGAGATATTTTGATGAAATTTGAAATGCAAGTTGATATCGAGACTGGGACGGTTGGTATTGAAAATGGGCGAAATCGGACCATGACCACGCCCACTTTTCCTATATAGAAAAAATCGGAAATTTGGTAACTCAGTCACTAATATAGCTGGAGCGATGAAATTTTACCCACGTATTGAGCTCATTTGATGAAATTTTGGAAAATAGGCGGTGTCACGCCCACTTATTAAGGGTCAAACATGGAAAGTTTTATATGTCATAACTCAGAATCCGTTGAAGATATATTGATGAAAATTGGTACGCGTGATTTACTTACTTAGGCAAACGTTTTGACGGAAAATTGTCAAAATCGGTTTGACGGCCACGCCCACTTTTATATATGTGAACTATAAAGGGGCCTAATAAAAACATTTTAAGCGATATCTCTGTCAAGTATAAAGATCTGTCACTGAAATTTTGTGGCAGGAGTCCAACTATGGACATAAAACAAAAAACACAAAAATTTTGGAAAATGGGAGGTGCCACGCCCACTTATTAAGGGGCAAATATTGAAAGTTTTATAAGCCATAACTCAGATACCGTTAAAGATATATCGATGAAATTTGGCATGCGTGATATATTTACTTAGGCAAATGTGTGGACGAAAAATTACCAAAATCGGTTGACGACCACGCCCACTTTTATATATGTGTATTATAAAGTGACCTAATAAAAACATTTTAAGCGATATCTCTGTCAAATATAAAGATATGTCATTGAAATTTTATAGCAGAAGTCCAACTGCGGACATAAAACGAAAAACACAAACATTTTGGAAAATGGGCGTGGCACCGCCTCTTTTTAGAAGCAGGAATATACGAGATTTCTCAGCCCATAACTCGACAAAGAATTGAGATATTATGACGAAACTTGGTGTGTACATTTTTATTACTTGTGGTAATACATGTTCAAAATTTTTGCGAAATCGGTTTGACGACCACGCCCACTTTTATATATGGGTATTATAAAGTGGCCTTATAAAAACATTTTAAGCGATATCTTTGTCAAATATAAAGGTAATTCATAGAAATTTTGTGGAATGAGTTCCACAATAGACCGGAAACAAAAAATATAAAAATTTTGGAAGATGGGCGTGGCACCGCCTCTTTTTAGACAAAGGAGTATACGAGATTTCTTAGCCTATAACTCGACAAATAATTGAGATATTATAACGAAACTTGGTTTATACACTTTTATAACTTGTGTTAATAGACACGCAAAAATTTATTGAAATCGGTTATGATCACGCCTACTTTTTAACAAAGATATTTCTGGAACACCCTTTGCGAATTTGTAACGTGACATCTTTGTAACTAGAAGTCAAAAAGGAATGAAATTTTGCACAAAGAATAATATTCATATGCTTAGTTGGATGGCTGATAAAAATTCTGAAAATGGGCGTGGCTACGCCCACTTTATCTAGCACTCCCTTTATATAAAATACACCGTGTTTCCATCAAACGCAAACAAACAATGAAAACATACAGCTGAGTATCTAATGTTCGATTCCACTCGAACTTATGCTTCCTTACTTGTTTTTTATTTTTTTAGTCCAACATTTCTGCTATTTTGGTGCAAAAACTATTACACAGCAATTATAAACGCAACAATGCAAAAATTTATAACGATTTACTTTTCGAATTCGCCATGCAAATACGCCAAGAGCCGATAGTGATAAGTTTGAAGGAATTTGTGGTTGTCGATTTGCGATTGCTAATGAATGTACATAAGTTTGTTATGAGTAAAATTGTAAAGACTACAACTCACTAACTCTTTTATACTTGCTCTAAAATTTAACAGATTTCTGCAGCAATTGTAACATATCTAGTGATATTGCTGCAATTTCGTTGGTCTAATCCGGATGACAATGGCTGAAATGTTTGAATGAGAGACATCACAAATAAGAGTTGTAGTATTTAAGCCGTGACGCAAAATTCAGTTGGAGATGAGAACGAAAAAAATAAAAGATAATAAAGGAGTTATATAAAAAGATAAAATCCCTATTTCATTTAAAATAAATTAAATTATATTCTCGTGATACTTTATCAAAATTCGAATGATAAGAAAAGCAGCACTCTAACTTCTATTTTGTGACATGAAACTTTGCAAAGTTTACTTTTTACCACAGAAACCCTTATTTATTTGACTGCAGAAACAATTTTCTATATATGTATGTGTTATTAAATCTACGCAAATGACGACAACCATAAAATAGTACACACAGAGAAAAAGCTATAATAAATCCAAAAAAGTTGACTTAGTTAAAAAAATTTGTATTGGCCCAAGAAACTTGTACAACTAACCAAAGTACTTATAGGGCAATCAGAATTAATACCGAATAAAATTACATGTATTTCAATGACGATCGATACATTAAGTACTTGAACTTTGCCGTAAAAAATATATGAAATTGAAGTATGTGTCAGTTAAACGGAGCCGAATTGACGGAAAAGTATTCATTCTGACGGGCCCATTACACAATTTATACCCGGCCTTGGAAAACAAAACGTAGTTGATTTATTACCCAAGCACTTTGGCTACCAAAAAAGGAGATGTTTTGACTAAGTTAACCTTGGTATTTTTTTATATTAACTTTGAAAATTATGTGAAAATAAACAAGCTTTTTGTGAAACTTATGTACATATATACGATTGGCAGAATCAAAGCTTGGGAAATGTATCAAAGTTTACTTGCGTATAACATGACATAAGCCGCTTTCGATTCACAATTTCTCTGCTGGCTATAAATTTCCCTCTGCCAAATTTATATGTGAATGATAGCGAGCAGAGGGAAATTTTTATCGACCAGTTAGCGAGTATGGCTACTACTCATTATGGGTTCAAACATTTTTGTTCGATCCGACCTCGCTTGTCTGATGGCGAATCGAAAACGCCAATAGTGTAATTCAATAAAGTTTTCTTGGATAATTTTTATAAGTTCTCTGCTGTTATGCACTCATTCTCTCTGCTGGATCCAAACGTTTTAACACATGTGGTTGTTTTCATTGAAATATGTATTTGCATTTGTATTTACAGTAAATACAACAGAAGCTCTCTCAATTCATGTGCAATATGAAATATCAAACTTGTTAATTGTGAGTGAGTTGTAATTCATGGATGCTTTTTCGAAAAGGGTAAGTATAAAAGCATCAAGGAAGCAAGCAATATAATGTTGAATGTCCCACTATATGATGTCATTGGACTGAATGTTATGTTGATGTTATGGTTCGAATTCGGAGAAGAATATAAAATAATAGAGATCACAATATATGTATAGCAATCAACAGTAAAGGCGCCAGAACGAAGGTGCAGCAATGGACAACAAGCGGAGGTGAAGCTACAGATTAGAATTGTACTTGATTAATACAATGCTTTACATCATATGTATAATCATAATATGTACATACATATGTATATTTCCAATGAGACTATTTCCTATATTGAATATTATACAAGTTACAGAGGATAAGCTGACGAAGTATTTTGGTTAAAAAATTGACTAAGTCAATTTGGGAAAATTAAACAAGTCTTTGTAAAAATTACCCCAGATGAAAATTTTCCAAATTTTTACTAAATTATTTTCGTTAAGATGCCGAAAAAACTTAGTAAGTAAATTACACCTAAGTTTTAAGTTGGGTTAAGTATATGCGATTTTAAGTTGATTTTACAATATTTTTTCTCTGTGTGTACATATGTATATATGTGCCCTCTATATGTATGCAGGTAGGTACATATGTATGTATATAAGAAACAATATCCGAAGTCTAGACGCTATCAAGATGTACCTACAATATTAATTTTAATATACTTTTTATTATACCTCTCATAAAAATGAATTAATACCATTTCACCCTGCGCCGAAGCTCAAATCTTGAATAATGCCTATATGATCAGGAACATCAGCGTCAAACTAGTTCCTCCTAGTTTTGCCTCTTAATTTAATCGGCCTAAAAGCTCTTAAAAATATTCATATATATTGAAATTCATGGCATATAAACAATACAAACTAGTTCCTCAGTGTTTGAGATATTTGACAGAACGTGTGAGTTTTTATGTACAACTGATCATTTGTCGGAACCGGTCAAATCGGATCACTATAACAAATAGCTACCATACAACTGGTTGTTCAGATATAGACATTTTGAGATATATACATTTAAACAGGTAAGATCGCGACACTGTTTTCCTAATAAACCTTTGCATAAGTAATACACATAATTGAAATCAGACTATTTAACGTTTCATTACCTCAATCACGAACGGTATGAAGTCCTTGGTGCGGCCGAAGGCAGCCGTGCTCTTACTTGTTTTTTTTTTATGGTTTTATTTTTATTATTATCATTATCGATAACTTTTGTTTTGCTTTTAATTTCGCTTTTAATACTTAGTCAGCTTCATTTCATTTAGTTTTTCAGCTGAGCGTGTTCGTTTTTCGTTGGTTGAGCGGCCATATAAATATCAGTTGGCCGTTTGGCGATCACTCAAATGAGTTTGGCTTTTGAAAGCGGCAAGACGTTAAATTACAAAGTATTAGATTTTTAACACGCTTTTATTATTTCTTGTGGTTTGCTGCAGGTTAAGTGCAAGTGCTTTTCAATAGAAATTCCAAAAGATACAAAAAACAAACATATATAAATACATACATATGTATGTACATATTTACAAACGTGTGAATTTGATGACTTGTGCAGCGAAGTCTAAACCGCATAATAAAACATACAGCAACAAAAACTTATGAATCTATCACGTTTTTTTGTTATGTTCAAAATTAATTGATTGTATGTAATTTCGTGTTGCTAATTGCGGCCGCCGTCAAGTGAGCGTAAAGAGTTTTATTATATTTCTCCGACAATAAAAGATCAGTCAAGTGAAAGTGCATAAAATAGACAAGCAAAGAAGAAGTACAACGAAGCAACAGCAACAAAAAAATGAATGTTAGTATCGTTTAAAATTGAAAATTTTGTAGCCATTTGTGATAGTGATGTTCACATAAAGTTAGTTTGTATTGGCAAAAAAATGTCATAATATCATTTCGAGCCCTTTACCGCGACTTTGGTGTAACTAACAAAATTGTCGATTTTAGGAATTTCATGGAACTAAATAATTCATTATCACACGCATCTGTTCCAAAAATTGTATAGCTGTGAAATGTGCCGTTGCGAAGTTAGAGATTAAATAAATTTCAAGGCTGCATACAAACCGTATGTAGAGAAAATTAAAAAGACTTTCTCCTGTGAAATTTACTTTTTGTTGGTTAAACTTAAATGGCGGTTAGGGCTCGATATCTTTGCATTAAAATTTTCTTCTCTTTTATTAAAACTGTGACAATAGTTATACAACCTTCATACGATCAAATGTTAAGAATATTTCATGAGCGTCTCATTCTAAGCATCTTTATAACCGATATCTATAACTAATTTTTAATAAATCTTTTAGGTGTTTTTTTTTCTATTAATAATACATTTTTCTACCGAAACAACCCCAAAAACCAGAGGAACCCCCTTCATGACTCGCCAATTTGTTTTTCAAATTTTCTACATAAGAAAATATATGCTGGCGAAGCTTAAATTGCTTTTAGTCCGTATAGCTGAACATTTTTTTCTACTAATCTAAAGTTTTTTTTTTTATAAGACGAGAGGCTTTTTCTTATGCTGTGGTTATGGTACCAATCAACATTGCCAATCAAAATCGGAAACATTTCGTGATTGGTGAGAGGTGGTTATGCTTACATTGATGATTGGAGCGCACATACGCAACATAACACATGATTATTACTGAACATATACACAACATAACACATTATTACCCCCGAAACCTCGACTGCTGGCTGCCTGTTTCACACAGCAGATTTGCTGGATGTGAGAGTCCGAAAATTCTCTCACCGTCGGAGTGCACAACAACAATTTCACGGTGCTCGACCAGCAGCATTGTAAGCATAACCAGGCCATTAAAGAATATTCATAATTTTATACACCCTTGAACTACCTTCCATTGTGAAAGGAGAGCAAACACGCTATCTAATCTCAACAGCTTATTTTTATACATTCTAGAATCTAGATAGATATGGCTGTTTATTGGTGCAAATATACAAATAGGCAAATAGGTATAAACCCATAGATTCAAATGAATAATTACACAGTGTAACAAAACAAAAATAAAAAAAAGAAAGGGGCCAAGAACCGCCTTTTGATAGGTTGTGTCATATATTGTACTTATCCGGGTTGTGGTAGAAACAAATTTAGGAATTTTAGTATGAAAAATTTCGCAGTAGAAATTGATTAAAGTAGAATATCCTAGGAACGCCTACGCGGATATGTAAAAGTTATATGTCGTTGCAAACAGAATTAATAGGAGATTGTTCTAAAATAGTTTAACATATACACTGTTTAACAAATTCATCGAGAAATTCTTGATTAAAAATGAAAAAATTAAACAAAAATTGAATTTGTGATATATTTTTTTTACAGTGTCTCTGGCATTTACCAAGGTATATTAACAGTTCATATACTGTTAAAAGCTGCAAAATGTCGGAGAAACGGAGAAAAAGTTATGGTAGAATATATGACATAACCTATGAAAAGCGGGTTTTTGGCCCTTGTCTCCAGATTTTGGGGGTATATTGGAAATTCTAAGTACATATGCAGTTTTTATATACCTGACCAGACCTACAACTTGGGGTATGTCTCGCCAGAAGTACTTTTTCACTGTCACACAGTGTTATTTTTGTTTGAATAGCGCTTTCCTCACGTGTTCGACGTGGCTACATTCATACATAGTTGCACATTCATGTCCATAAAAAGTTTTATTATATTTCTGACATTTCACAATGATAAGGTATTACATTAAATGAAACAAAAAACAGTTTCAACCGGATTGGCTTTTATTTACATGTAGTTTTTACAGTGTCAAGGTGGTACGTATTACGAGTACACACATATGTATGTGGTATTTTATGACATTTATGTAATATCAGCTGTTCCATTATTACCTACTGTCATTTTGATGTGCTGTGTTTACAATTTAGCGCTATCTTTGACAAATAAATTTGTTCAAGTGAATGGTTTAGAAACCGGTAGGTTGAAGAGATTACCTTTCGTTTGGATAGCCTTTGTTGACTTTATAAAAATTTGGTCATGAAATTGGCAGTGACCTCGCCAGAAGACTAAAATCTAAGCGCCGTTTTCTCAAAATCCGGTTAACACTAACCAGAGGCATTGGCGCACACAAGGGGGGGTGGGTTGGGGTTAAACCCCCACCCCCCCAAATTTGACAGCACCATACAAAAAATAATTTTATAAAAGATGGTACATGCACAAATATTTGTGTAAATACGTGGATGTACATTGCCAATATTTGTCAACAACTACTGATTATGTTTATAAACAAGCAGTGTGGAGATATTTCCCTAAAAGTATGCTGCGGATATTAGCTGAGGTACTAGTACACAGAGTATTATAGTTTTAATCACATAACGGTGGATTGTAACAGAATGAAATAATCGAGATAGATATAGACTTATATATATATCAAAATGATCAGGGTGAAAAGAGAAATCGATTGAGCCATGTCCGTCCGTCCGTCTGTAAACACTCTAACTCGCGCAAAAATTGAGATATTTTGATGAAATGCAAGTTGGTATCGAGACTGGGACGGTTGGTATTGAAAATCGGCGAAATCGGACCATGACCACGCCCACTTTTCCTATGTATATAGAAAAAATCGGAAATTTAGTATCTCAGCCACTAATATAGCTAGAGCTATAAAATTTTACCCATGTATTGGCACCAGGCTCTCATGAAGAAATTTGATGAAATTTTGGAAAGTAGGCGGTGCCACGCCCACTTATTAATGGGCAACATTGAAAGGTTTAGAAGCCATAATTCAGAAACCGTAGCAGATATATCGATGAAATTTACTTACTTAGGAAAATGTTTGGACGAAAAATTGCCAAAATCGGTTGACGACCACGCCCAAATTTATATATGAGAACTATTAAGGGGCTAAATAAAAACATTTTAAGCGATATCTTTGTCAAATATAAAGATATGTCATTGAAATTTTGTGTCATGAGTCCAACTATAGACATAAAACAAAAAGTAGAAAAATTTTGGAAAATGGGCGTGGCACCGCCTCTTTTCAGACAAAGGATTCTGCGAGATTTCGGAACCCATAACTCTACAAATAATTGAGATGTTATGATGAAAATCAGTTTGTACACTTTAATAACTTGTGGTAATACATGCTCAAAAATTTAGCGAAATCGGTTTATGACCACGCCTACTTTTTAACAAAGACATTTCTGGAAAACCCTTTCAGAATTTGTAACGTAACATCTTTATAATTAGAAGTCATAAAGGGCTGTAAACGCAAACATACAATGAAAGCATACAGCTGAGTATCTAATGTTCGATTCCATTCGAACGTAGGCTTCCTTACTTGTTAGATTTAGTTTAAATACAGAGAAAATGCAATGAATTGAAATTTAAAAGTTGCCTTTGTTTAATGTGTCCATACGTAGGTCCACTCCCCAAACATAAATTTAAGTAAAAATTGTCTGGACGAGTTTCAAGTATTTTTTTTTTAATTTTCCGTTGGATATTGAAAACCCCCCCCCAAAATATTTTTCTGTGTGCGCCACTGACCAGAGGTTTATGTGCCGGTTAAAATATAGACTGCGTTATCGACTACATGAATGAGTCTGATTTAGGGCCGTTTACTCAACCTCTGATTAACGCTAACCACGGTCATTATCGACTTCACCAAACCATACATTTAACACGTGGTCGATAATGCAGTCAATAACTTAACCGGACCTTTATCCTCCGGTTAGCGGTTATCAGAGGTTGAGTAAACGGCCCTTAGTTGATAATGATGTTTAACCGTAGTTAGGTTAACTGGAGGTTGAGAAAATGGCCCTAAATATGTTACATTGGAGCAATCGGCGATTAATTACTTACTGAAACTATAATGTAGATAATTCTTAGAATTATCTTACTAAGTAGCAATTATTACCCGTATAACTAAGAGTTCTACACAGTCTTTATGTCCTACAGCTAGTGCAAAGGTTTTCATACCCAGACATGCATTTTCCATCCTCTTGTTCAAGTATGAAACCGTCAAAATTACTCTTGAGTGACTCTGCAGTATTATTGACTTCTATTCCTTATTTCAAATCTCCTATCTTCTTCAGCCTCCTCTTCGTATCGCCATCATTGGTCAAAGCAACTTTGCCGCCGATGTACTGGAATTGCTATTGGAAAAGAAATACAATGTCGTTGGCGTTTTCACCATACCAGACAAAGGCAGCCGAGAAGATGTTTTAGCCACTACTGCAGCACAATATAAAATTCCCGTTTTCAAATTCGCATCATGGCGCAAAAAGGGTGTGGCACTACCAGAGGTGTTGCAGCAATATCTTTCCGTTAAGGCCACACTAAACGTGCTGCCCTTCTGCTCACAATTCATACCAATGGAAGTGATTGATGGCGCCGTTTTGGGTAGCATTTGTTATCATCCGTCGATATTGCCGCGCCATCGCGGTGCCAGCGCTATACAATGGACGCTGATCGAGGGTGATGAAGTTGCTGGTTTCACCATCTTTTGGGCGGATGATGGTTTGGATACGGGACCGATTTTATTGCAGAAACAAACGCTACTTGAGCCCACAGACACGCTGGATAGCATTTATAAACGTTTCCTCTATCCCGAAGGTGTCAAATCGATGGGTGTTGCTGTTGATTTGGTAGCCGCTGGGAAGGCACCGAAGATTGCACAAACCGATGTGGGCGCCACCTATGATCCGGCCATGTTCAAGGAGGATAATCAATTTATCGATTTGAATCAGCCGGCGTGGAATATCTTCAATTTCGTGCGTGGTTTGGATTCGCAGCCTGGCGCAATTGCGGTTGTTGTGCGAACGGACGGCAGTGAGGAGAAGATACGTCTTTTTGGCGCGCATATGTACTCGGCTGGACCAGTTAAGCAGTTGGGTTCGCTGAAATTGAAAGGCCTCACAACGCCTGCCCACATACACGCCGATGGACTGCTCATACAGGGTACAGATGGTAATTTTGTGAATGTGCGTCGACTGAAAAAGGGCGCGAAAATGATAAATGCCGCCGATTGGTTCAAGCAAAGCGAGCAACCACAAATAACCGAATTCAGCGAGGATGAGTTGTCGAAGCGTGAGATTTTGCGCGGCATATGGCATGCCATACTCAAGGTGCCCATTGAGGCTGAGACTGACTTTTTTGCAGCCGGCGCTGGTTCTATGGATGTGGTGCGTTTGGTGGAGGAATGCAAGGATGCCTTTGATGTGCCGCTAGAGAATGAGCATGTTTTTATGGCGCCCATTTTCGAAGAGTTCTTCATCGAAATAGTTAAAAGCTTGCGTCAGGGTAATGCAGCTGGCGGCGTGGCGGTAGCGTTCAAAGGCTTTGTAATGCGCGCCAACAAACGTGAGATTTCGGTGCCAACGCAACTTTTTATAAATGGTGAGTTTATTGATGCCGAGCGCCAAGCTACACTCGATATAGTGAATCCAACGAATGAAGAAGTGATATGTAAAGTTGCATGCGCGTCGGTCGGCGACGTCGATAAAGCAGTACAAGCGGCGCATAACGCTTTCTATGGCGCCTGGAAGCATGTGTCGGCAAGACAGCGTGGTCAACTCATGTTGAAATTGGCCGATCTGATGGAAGAGTACAAGGAGGATTTGGCCACAATTGAGTCTGTGGACTCGGGTGCGGTGTATACGTTGGCATTGAAGACACACGTGGGCATGTCGATTGATGCTTGGCGTTACTTTGCCGGTTGGTGTGATAAGATACAAGGTAGTACGATACCGGTGAGTCCGGCTCGGCCAAATAATGTGTTGACCTTCACAAAGCGCGAGCCAATTGGGTAAGTTTGCAATAGACTTGGAGTTTGTTGTTGGTATTGTTAATAAATTCCTCGTTCCACTTACAGCGTTACTGGCCTTGTCACACCTTGGAATTATCCCCTTATGATGTTATCATGGAAAATGGCTGCTTGCATTGCTGCTGGCAATACCTGCCTGATAAAACCAGCTCAGACTTGCCCGCTAACAGCGCTGAAATTCGCCGAGCTAACGGTTAAAGCGGGTTTCCCACCGGGCGTGATTAATGTGGTGGCTGGTAAGGGCTCCGTTGCCGGTCAAGCAGTTGCCGATCATCCCTTAGTGCGCAAATTGGGCTTCACTGGTTCCACACCCATTGGCAAGGTAATTATGAAGTCTTGCGCCGATTCAAATCTGAAAAAGTGTTCCCTGGAGTTGGGCGGTAAGAGCCCATTGGTGATATTTGCTGACTGTGATTTCGATAAGGCGGTGAAGCATGTAAGTGTGTTGAGAGCAGTGGTTTTTTTTCGAATCTCTCTATATCCAACTCTCTTCCTCATTTCCTTCGCAGGGCATGTCCTCGGTCTTCTTTAACAAGGGAGAAAATTGCATAGCAGCCGGACGTCTCTTCGTCGAAGATCGCATACATGATGAGTTTGTGCGTCGTGTTTGCAAAGACATACGCACAATGACTATCGGTGATCCCCTGAATCGTTCCACAGTGCATGGTCCACAAAATCACAAGGCGCACTTTGACAAACTCATTGAGTTTTGTGAGCGTGGCGTTAAGGAGGGCGCCACGTTGGTTTGTGGTGGCAAGCCTGTGCCCAATACCAAGGGGTACTTCCTTCAACCGACCGTATTCACCGATGTGACGGATGATATGTACATAGCAGAGGAGGAGTCATTCGGTCCCATTATGATCATCTCGAAGTTCAATGGCAGCGATGTGGATTCGGTGATGAAGCGTGCGAATCGTAATGAATACGGACTGGCTAGTGGTGTCTTTACGCGCGACATTGGCAAGGCATTGTCGTTCGCTGATCGTGTGGAGGCGGGTACGGTGTTTGTGAATGTTTACAATAAGACTGATGTGGCGGCGCCGTTTGGTGGCTTCAAGCAGAGTGGTTTTGGCAAGGATTTGGGTCAGGAGGCGCTAAATGAGTATTTGAAAACGAAGTGTGTGACTATTGAATATTAGAAATGGTTTGTGGCAGACGGATGATGATGAGTTCATATTTTTTAAGGCAGTTATTTAAGTTTTGATACACTATAGGATATTTTAATATAAAGATGCATAGATAAATAAATAAATGTGTAATTTTAGATAGTGCTTTTGCTATTTTACGCTCGTTTAACTTTTTCGTTTACTGCAGAGCTGATGAAAATACGCCTTTTCTTCGGCACTCAAAAAGTATAATAAAGATGACTTCGTACAAATGATTCAAAGACTCTTTGGTATTCATGCGTACAAATAGATAGGATTACAGTCATTTTTAAAGTGGAGTTCCCTTAAAGAAGGTAGGTGTGTTTAACTTAAAGTCTAGTAACGGCAACGAAGAAAGTTGGAAGCGAAAAGTTTTGAAAATGTTTCGGAAAGGTGTGAGTTCTTCTTGGTGCCAGTACTTGATTGGTTGAGGAGTTGGCATAATTGTTTTCTGTAATAAATTCGATAATTTGTTTTTCGTTTTTCTTTGTTGGATTTTTCACGAAAGAGTTGTGTTTCCAGTTTCCCGTATACGAAAATTTTATTTCTTTTCTCCAATGTGTGCCCTCCCCAAACTCATGCAAATAAAATATTGCACGAATGCGCCTAAATGTATGTCACATATTATTGTATACACAGACATTAGGACGTTATCTAACACCACCCAGCAAAAAATCTACGTCTTAGTGAAGAATTATTATAGTAAACATAAAGGCTGTTAAATAAGCAGGGACCGAAAATAAAAATTATTTTTTTTTTCGATGCTATAAAACTCCAGAGCTAGATTGTGTCCTTGGGCAAAATTATTAACTTTACTTTCATCCCAGGACCTCCAGAATCAATAACCTGGGCTCTATTAATTTTACTGATTTTTTTTTTAAAACGCCAGCTATAAAATAAAAATATGGCGTTTTATTTTTTAAGGGCAGCGATAAAATAAAAATTTGTTGTTTTATTTTTCAGCACCAGCGATAAAATAAATACTTGGTGTTTTATTTTTTAGCTCCATCGATAAAACAAAAACCTGGAGTTTTATTTTTTAACTCCTAAATAAAACTCCAGGGACAATAACTAGCGAACCCCTTAACCGAATTGCATAAATTTGGTATCAGATGAAAGGTAATTCAATAAGCTTTTTAATGGTGCCACCCATGCCAAGGTTACCACTCAAACCATGGTTTCCACCTATTTTTTTAATTTAGTATGAGTGTCACCTTTAAAAAGCCCACTGAATTACCTTTCATCTGATACCAAATTTATTCAATTCGGTTAAGCGGTTCGCTAGTTATTGGCCCTGGAGTTTTATTTAGGAGTTAAAAAATAAAACTCCAGGTTTTTGTTTTATCGATGGAGCTAAAAAATAAAACACCAAGTATTTATTTTATCGCTGGTGCTAAAAAATAAAACACCAAATTTTTATTTTATCGCTGTCTTTAAAAAATAAAACTTCAACTTGATTGATTATTTTTGTCCAAATAAAATATTCCTCCAAATATAAATTTTTTCTTTGGTGTTTTAATATAAAAGGAATAAGGCCTGAAAATTATAAGGGAAGCAAAGTTGTATCGCGAGGCTGATTTTCCTATGTTGACGTCATCAGGCCATAAGGACTACTCTCTCTCTCTCTCTCTGAGAGCACATCTTATTTATAAGGCTTATCCGCCAGGAAAATAAGGCCTATTTAAGGTCTTATTATGGCCTGATATTCAGGCCTTACGTGGTGTATAAATACCTTATAAATGTTTAAAAGTAATAAGAAGTTTTTTGTTTAGCTGCATAATTAATATTTTTCCGCGATTTAAGCGTTGCGGATATTTAATAATAAAAAAAGAAAGCGTGAGTAACGAGTACTCATGAACATTGATGTGTAAACAGTTTCGAAATCGGATTTTTATTCCCTTTTCCTTATTCTTTTTTCCCTGGTTTTCTATGGATTACAACGCGACTGTCGTTTTTATAATTTTTTTTTGTCATTGTCACTGCTACATTTTGATTTTTTTGTTTGTTTTGGTGTTTGGTTTTTGATTTTTGATTTTTAATTTTTGATTTTTGATTTTTAGTTTTTGATTTCTGATTTTGATTTGATTTGTTTTGTTTAGCTCAGAAACATCCAAGATCATTTGGGTCCATGTTCGACCAATATCTCGGGGCTACGTGTAGAAATCCTGCTCAAAACCTGTCATTTGATACCAATATTGCTTAAAAACATTCAAGGATCATCCGGGTCTCCGTTTTGACCCATACCTCGGGACCCGGCCTAGAAATCCTAAATCTTTCATTTAATACCAATATTGCTTAGAAACATGCAAGATTATCCGTTTTGACCCGTATCTCCAGACCCGACCTAGGAATCATAAATAATAGAGCTCTCTGTAGCAGGCCAGCTCAAAACCTTTCATTATATACCAATATTGCTGAGAAACGTGCAAGATCGTCCGGGTCCTCGTTTTGACCCATATCTCGGGACCCGACATAGGAATTATAAAGAGTAGAGCTCTCTGTAGAAGCCTTCCTCAAAATCTTTCATTTGATACCAATTTTGCTCAGAAACATTCAAGGATCAACCGGTCCTCGTTTTGACCCATATCTGGAGACCCGGCCTAGGGGTCACTATTAAAAGTACTGCATATCGAAGTCCTGCTCAAAACCTTTCATTTGATACCAATATTGCTCAGAAAATTAGATAGATAGATGTTGGTATGCATATCCATACATTTGCATACATATTCAAACAGGTTGGTCCTTTTTATTTTGCAGCAACGATCTTTGCATTTGCACGGTTATGCATGCAAGCATTTGTAACCCTTCAAAAATTTGAGGACCAGGTAGTCCAATGGGACGGGGCTTTAAGGTAGGTCTGAAGGGACGTGGTTACGGACCTAGTTACATGTTATGCTGCATCGGACCACATCGAATGTAAATTGTCGTTCGCCGCCAACTAATTCGTGGTTGGTCGGCAATTTGGCTCGGTCTAGGGTATTGGGATGTAGTTTAAAACGTGGTCCACTGTAAGCAGATTAGTATATGGCCCAAATGGGGTGGTTTTTTATATAGTCCTTTGTTATGCAGCGGTGAAGCAGGGGTGGTCATGTCCAATGACATCGCAATGTTAATGTAACCATATTTTTTTTCATATATTTGGACCACCTCTGTAACTAGGAACTGTCACAACGTAACCTGGTCCTGTACTACCATATTACGTGGTCCCCTTTTTGCAGGGAAGTACATGTCTATCTACCTACCTACCACTGACAATGCCAGGCGATTCACACGGACACAGCGGCGCACTCACACAAATGTCATTTACGGTTTACGCATTTACGGTTTACGCGTAAACTTTACCTGTTTTCGAAATTACTCATAGCTACAGCAAAGATGTTTACACATCAAAAATATATTCTGCTGGGGTTGAAACGTTATTATTCATGCATTTATATATGTATGTATATGTATATCGAAATGAGGTAAGCGTGCGCACATAACCAAACACTTCATTGCATGTCAGTAGAAATTTTAAACTGAAACAAAAACAACGCAATTTTTACGTTCGCCACACATTGTACACTCTTTGCTCATAAAAACTCAATTCCCTTGGAGCAGAGCAGAGAAAATGAGTGCAGAAAGCAGCGCTGCCAGAGTATACTAGTTTAACAACTTAGCTTCAGCTTAGGCTTACTAGTCTGTTTGCTGGGCAAATATATGTACGTTTACATGTTCATTTTGATCTTGCAATACCTTAAATACATATGTACATATGGCTGTATACTCAGCATGTATTCATCCTTTCCTCTTACTTTAAATATTGACAAAATTACATTATTTTTGAGCACTCAGCTTTTATAGCAAACCAAATTTGACAAGGGATAACGGAAAGTCGTTCCAAAATAGATCTCAGTTTAAAAATATTTATACTTTTAAGTTTTCCGGTTATTACTTAGATATGTTAAGATAGATTGATTAGGTTTTAATACTTCTTAAAATATTTCTAGCTTGGTTTCTACTAAAGACTCCATACTGTAAACTTAGATAGGCATTCTTTGATTGATACGCTTCTATTAATTTGAAAGGAAGTCTTCAACTTTCCATCTTTATTGCAGACATTTCACTTATAATTCAACCGACATTATCACAAAATACCAAATGACTATCAATATAAATTCCAACCAAGCAATAAAATCTTATTTCTGATGAGCGTGTGATGATTCTAATGAAAATGTGTGAAATGTTGAGGGAGGAGATGGAAATATTATAAATTCCTCTTTTATGAAGCATACATACATATGTATAATCCTACACCGCAGAAAACAGAAAACACAAGACTTGAATACAAATTTCTAAGTACGAGTAATAATAAAAATAAAGCTTCTACGAGGAATAAAAAGAGAAGCAATAAAATAGAAAACAACACCTGTACCTACATACGAATGGGAGTTGGCAGCTGCTTACGCATCCAACCAAATATACTTATATGTATTAAGTATGCTGGGCTAAACAAGAAAAGTTATCAAACCAATTGGAATTAGTGTCAGTATAGGAATGTGGTTAAGGAGAATAAAAAAATCAAATAAAATAAGCATTGGAGTGCTTGAAATGGCAAGGAGATTTAAGGAGACAGCGGAAATGTTGCTCGCGAACTTCAATACACACAATTGTGAATTTGCTTGTGATATACAAAGCGCGTAACACAGCACGCCCTCAAAAACTTCAAACTCGAACAATGTGACACCCTTTTAAGCCCTTACAGCGCGACAACAACAACTTCAAAGTACCTATAAAATTGAAAAAAAAAAAAAAATGGCCACGCTCAATGTTGCCAAGCAAGTTCTTCTATTTTTGTTAGCGAATGCTTTAAAGAGCGTGTGCCAGGAAGAGCATGAGAGAGAGAGAGACAGGCATGCAACCGGAAATAAATACATACATACATAGATACAGGAAAAAAGTGAGAACCTACCACAGTCAGCAAAGCAACAATGCCATAGGAAAAAAATTAGAACACTCGCCCATCCACATTGTTGTTGTTGTAAATTTTGGGGTAGATAGACTTTATTGCTTGTATGGCGCCAAGTTTATCTAATTCCTACATTAACCATACAAATATGACTTTCTATTTTGTATTTCTTTGTTATGGTAACCAATAAATTTTTTATGTGTTGATTGCTAGATAACCATGCTTTTTGAGCCTAAAAGGAAGTTACACCAGTGCACGGTACAAGTCAGTCAAAACCAAAGTTAATACTAAAACTAAACTAAAAGGCATTTTCTGAGAAGCTTTGGCATGGTAGAGTTAACCTTAGAGGGTTGGGTCTTCACTTGTCAGTTGGAATTTGAAAATTGTAAGACTGTCGTATGATTTCAGCACCAAGATATTTAGAGGAGTCATGGAATTCGCAAACCAATAAGATAATCTACTATCTATACTATATACATATATATATATATACATATATATATATATATATATAAATCGAGGCTATTTCTTTGCCGCCGGCTTTCGCCCAAACGCGTTTGAGGAATTTTGTCCACGTTTACACACCAGCCAAGTACCTACTTCGGCATAGATGATTTATATGCATATCCATTTTAAATCGGGAAGTCGGTTCCCTAGATATAGGTTGAAAGGTCAGAACGTCGACCCGGCCTTTCCCTGAATATATTTGGGCGACATATGTATATGAAAGATGTTGAGCAGGGATTTTATATACATATATCCTTGGTCGGAAGTCCAGTTATGGGTCAATATGTTGAAACAGATGACCCTGAAAATTTCTGAGCGATATTGGTATGAAATGAAAGATAAAAATTAGAGCTTCTACATAAAGCTCTACTTATTATGATTCCGCGGAATAATGTTGGGCAATACTGGTATCAAATGAAAGTTGCTGGCGGGGTCTGCTACATTAAGCCGGGTGCCCCATAATGTTTCTAAGCAATATTGGTATCAAATGAAAAGTGGAAATCCGGGCTACAATATAGAGCTATCTTCGATGTTATGTTCACTCAACCCGGTTCTCTAGGAAAAGGGATGGAAAAGGAGAAGGAAAAGGAAACGAAAACGGGATGGAGAGGGAATAAGATAGAAGGAATGGCGGGGAGTGAATAGGAGGAAAATGAAAGGGGAGAAATACTGAAGAGGATAGGTAAGGGAGTACTGATCTCTCCGATAGTAATTATAGCAACTAATTTCCGAAGCAACGAAGTACCTGACCAAACGATGGAATTTAGTTGCTATAATTACTATGGAACTTACACAAAATAACTCAGAACGAAAAAAGACACTGAAGATGGCGCATATTAGCCGAAACCGGTTTGTCTCCAAACCAAACTAGGCAAGGGATGACGGAAAATCGTTCCACAATATATCATAGAATTTTCCCTCACTTTTTTAACGTATTTGAGCCCGTGGAAAGCTTGGTCATCCCGGTGCTTTCATATATTTTAAGGTTTCAAATCAAACAAGTAAGAGCGGGGCTGTCTTCGGCCGTACCGAAGACTTCATACCTTTCATGAATGGAGAAATGAAAAATTGCATAGTCGGAAATTGTTTAATGTATACTTTCAATTCTGTGAGTTATTTATGCAAAGATTCAGTAAAAAAAAGTTTCATGATTTCAATGGAGAATTTATAACCCAAAATGTCCGTATCTGAACAATCGGTTGTATGGGAGCTATATGTTGTATTGGTCCGATCTCGACGAAATTCGGTGATATTATTTAGGTCCATATGTGTAAAAATACTTCAAAGTTTCATTCTCTCAGCTGTTAAAATAGAGAAGTTATACCCCAAAATGTCCATATCTGAACAATCGGTTGTATGGGAGCTATATATTATAGTGGTCCTATCTTGACAATTCTCGGTAACATTATTAACGTCAATATGACTACAAATACTACAAAGTTTCATGTCCTTAGCTCTTTAAATGGAGAAACTATACCCCAAAATGTCCATATCTGAACAATCGGTTGTATGGGAGCTATATGTTATAGTCGCCCGATCTTGACAATTTTCAGTAAAATTATTAAAGTCAATATCAGTACAAATACTATAAAGTTTCATGTCCTTAGCTCTTTAAATGGAGAAAATATACCCAAAAATGTCCATATCTGAACCATCGGTTGTATGGCAGCTATATGTTATAGTGGTCCGATCTTGACAAATTTCGGTGACATTATTTAGGTCCATATGCGTACAAATACTTCAAAGTTTCATTCCCGCAGCTGTTCAAATGGAGAAGTTATACCCCAAAATGTCCATATCTGAACAATCGGTTGTATGGCAGCTATATGTTATAGTGGTCCGATTCGGCCGATTCCGACAAATGATCAGCTTCTCCTAAATATACATTCACATTCCGAATTTCAAGCACATATCTCAAAAACTGAGGGACTAGTTTGCGATCAAACAGACAGACAGACAGACAGACAGACGGACATGGCTTAATAGACTCAGCTCATGATCCTGATCATATTTGGTATATACTTTGGTAGGTCTGCCACGCCTACTTCTGGTACTTTCACCATTCGTGTTTCGGCACAAAGTTATAATACCATTTCATTCCCATGAAAGGTATAAAAATAAAAGCTCAAGTTTATTCTGTGAAACTTTGCCGTATAATTTTTTTTAGTTCTAAATCTTACCACTTTAAATCAAAATCTGCTTCGCCAAAACTTGCTTGTTTTCGAGCACTGCGCATCACTAACACAATAAATGGTAATTTTATTAGCGCTTTTAGGAGAGCAAATTAAAAAAAAAATAGCTCTTTCCGTTAGATAACAACAGCTGAGGTATGACGTAATATTTGGCGGAGATTTTTGGCTTTTGGACTATTTGGCTAACATGTTAAGGTTAACATTTATGATGTATATACATATGTAGGTATGTATGTATGAGAATATGTTTTGTAGTAGGATGTGTGCATGCCAATGGACCATAAATTTTTTATCACGTGGTTGCCTTTTTTTCTCAAATATGTATGTGTGTGTGTAGAAGCTTTATTGTGTACTTAAAGTGAGTTCAAGTTGATTAGATAAATAGTGAATATCCTGGAATATTGGACAGAAAAGCAGGGTCATAGCAGTCAATCGAGGAAGAGGGAGTGAGGGAAGAGTCCATAAGTATGCATGATATATAGTTGAAGACATTCATTGCCAAATTCTATCAATCCAACTCAAGGAAGACTTGGGGCATAGTCAAATGTCGGCGATGAAAACTAAGGTAATATAAACTAACTCAAATCGATGCAACAATTTAGTTAACTTGGCATTTGAAGAAGCCTTACTTATTAGCCTGTGGGAATATCTTTACGTTATAACAAGCGATAGCTGCCTCAATCGGAGTCAATCACAATTAGAGTCAATCACTATTCAATAGCAGACTGAATTTATTAATAGTTTTGCCTTCAGCTATTTTTATATCAAACAGCATAATCATTCATACATTGATATCCATTTAACCCATTTATGGCTGGTGAATTCTTGTATTTTTTAATACAGTCTTTTAAAATAAGACTAGTGCATTTGTGACACAACGAATAGTTGTTGTATGTTGTACAAAAATACTTACCTATCTCTTTGAATATAATTGTACTGCCCGTATTGGCCCATAAGCACACACACTATTTCGTTTTAGTGACAAATGTATGTATGTACATATTCGCATAGTAAGTGCGACCTTTCCCATGTATATGCGCCTATAAATATGCCACAAAAATTACAAACGTTCTCCCACTAAGCTAAAGCAATACTTAAAATTAAATGCTACGCTCTTCGGCTTTCTCTATCTCTCTCCATAAAAATTTAATCTACTCGTTTTACCGTTATTTAGTTAGGCTGCTTTACTTTACTTTTCTCATTCTTCCAATTTAAATTAATCAATAATTCGTTTTGGACATTTTCAAGCATACTTATCTACTAATTCTACATACATTTAGTTTTAGTAATTCCTTAGCTCTTTTATCATATTTCTTTATATTACTGTATTTATTCGCCTCTACGTTTTATTCGCTTTGTGTATTGGCATTTATTTTCGCCTTTTCGCCGCGCATGCGCCATTTTAAATTCAATTGTTACATTCGGCAGTAGACAGTGTATTGAAATTCGTCGGTGTATTGGAATTTGTTGTTGTTCATGTCGTTGCTGTTGTTGTATCTTGCTGGGGTTGCAACTAACAGGGATTTACGAAAGTGAATATTGGGCATATTTTGTTGAAATCGTTTGATTTTTCCAGCAATGGAATGTCGTCCATTGTTGGAATAATTTTGTTAATGTATTGAAAGCTCATACACAATGTTTGCTCTCTGGAGTAAGTGCCTATTATAAATAAATTATTTAATATACATGTATGCACTTATGTGCTTGCATAAAATGGCATAATATATGTAGCATAATATATTATTATGTAGGTGAGAGAAGATGGCAGAGAACTTAAGTAAAAGATTTTTATGTCTTTTAATTTTAAATTTTTAAATTTTGTTTTTTTTTTTTGTGGTTGGGTAAAAAGAACAAAGTATTATATAATATAAGTATATTTAACCCACTTTAATTTCTTGAAAAGCAAAGCCAATCCCATCATCGAAATATCGATCTTACCTTCTTCAGGCTCTTTATTCAACTCTAAAGAAACACAAGGTTACTCATACGCCATAGGATACTACTGGAAGCAACAAATAATTTTAAAGCAGCATAAGTCTATGTTTTGGGGAATAGCTCTTCAATTTTTGTAGCTAAAATTCTGAAATTTTGGACTTGGAGTATATATTGTACATCGATATCGGATGATTGAACATAAAGATCCCATACCATGATTTTGGGATAAAGAGAACAAGTTCATTCTAGTCCTCCCATTCCGGAATTTAAATTATAATTTTAAAATATGGTTACTATGTTTACGTTACTTACCTTTAAGCAATTTGCAAGAAAATTTAAGATAAGTATATTATACGCAGCAGTAGATAATTGCGAAAATATACGATTTTGGGCATTCAGCTTTCAAAACCGGAAATAAGGCTATACTTCGAAAATGACTCATTCGATTTTAATTATGATTTCACATTTGGATTTAGCATAAAATTTTTATACATTTTGATGTGCATATTGGCCTGGTTATTATTTTGTGTCGATTTTTGTCCATTTTTTTTATTTTCAAAGAACTTTCGTGTTCCATAAAAACCAAATTCCGCAACATCAAGATTAATTTTGGAGAAATGTCGTGCAAGAGTTTTCTACTCAGAAAAATTAGAGGAATCCCAATTTCAAAGGAGCGATATCGCTTAATTTCCCTCCATAACAATCGCACCGGCCTAATGTACATATGTATGTACATATATACTTACGTATAATAAGGGCCGGTTTCACCAACTCCGGTTAACGCTAACCGGTGGTCCAAGTTCCGGTTAAAATGTGGACTGCGTTATCGACTACGTGTTAAATGAATATAATCGATAATGCTTTCGATATTTTAAACGGCACTTGATTCTCCGGTTAGCATTAACCGGAGATGGTGAAACCGGCCCTAAGAATTGAAGTTCTAATGAAGATATCCGAAGAAACAAAGCGCTATTTTCAATTGAAGTGATTGTGGTGATATAAAATATGTCAAGGGCCGTTTTTTTATCCTCCCGTTAACGCTAAACGGAGATCAAACTGGCCGTTAGATGTCGACCACGTTATCGACCTCATTTTAAATGTATGCGTTTAATTAAATCGATAATGATGTTTAGCTTAAATTCGGGTTGAAAATATGCCAGCCTGTCTAATCATTTGGTGGTTTTATTTTAATTAATTGAGTTCTCGCGAAAGGTTTTTTGATAGACGTTAAGGAATAACTTCTAAATCAATTTACATACATATATGCAAATGTTGTTTTTTTTTTCAAAACAAACGGTTAACTGCTAAGAGGATATACTTATACATACATATACATATACCAGCCCTGCTTACGAACAAAGTAATCTATTACCACACAAACTTTACGCAAGCTTTAAATTAACGCAAGTGAGCTTTTCTTCTTGTTTAGCACAATTCTAGCGAACTCTTCCAGCTGCTGAAAAGCTGCGTTCAGCTGCGCTGCCATGCAATTCGCTGCCAATTTGCCAAGCTTAGAGCAAACAAATGACGAGTTGCTTCGGTCAGTTGCAGCGAAGACATTATCATTGGCGTTTTAACTGTGGACGGTAGCTCCTCGACTCGTTGTTCTAGTGCGGATTAAAAATACAAATACAACAACACAAAAAGCAGTAGGCAAAAAAAAAAAATAGAAGAAAAAAATTAAGAGCAAGACGGCTTATAGATTAAAGAAAAATCTATACTAAGTATAGTATAGCGTTGGATTATGTAAAAATGTGTTTTATGAGTGTGTGTGCTTGTGAATTAAGATTTACAAAAGGATTTGTGTAATTTTTTTTTAATTTGAAAATGTGAAAATATAAATTTTCAATAAGCCTGTTCGCTGAAAAAACGATTTGCTCTCTCTTTCTCGCATACACAGTGCAGACATTGTGCCTTTAGTTGGCAACATTACATAAAGCCTGGTGAAAAATCGAATTTCCAAATTGGACAAGTTTTTTTTTCTTTTTTGTAGGTTTCACAGGCAAGAAAAAACTTTTTATGTTGAACTTTGTTGAGAAGTGAAGCATAAGGGCTTTGAAATTCGAAAGGATATTGAAATATATTTAAAGTTTTTATTTCCTGCAAGTAAAAAAATTTAGGCCTTTCTAGGAAAGTGTATAATATTTATGAGTATGTATGCGTGAAATTTTTTGTATGCCTGTCTTGTCCTGTAATTACGTGTGTGCGGTAGGATGGATATGTTATCCTAGTCTCTTTTCAAATACATAAAATTTGATTTTTATATTTAGTATTGAAATAATTTCGGTTTTGGTTTGAGTATTCTTGGTGCAAAAACTATTAATTATCGAATTAAAGAAAAATGAATCGAAAAAGGACTTTCAAGGACATTTGTCATTAGAAAAAAACTGCCAAGTGTTATATCATACTAAATATGCACATACATATACATATGTGAAGCGAAGGCACTTTAAATACAGCATTTAGAGTTTTATAAGTGCAAAAATAAAACAAATTTTAAAATTTTTTCGTTTTTGGAAAAAATTTCCATAAAAACGAGGAAATTTTGATGTGTGGAAAAAATAAGCCGATTTTGTAACATTTTCGTTGAAAACCTAGGCGACACAGCGGCAGTGCACGAGAGAGTAAGCGCGCCCGAGAAGAGAGCACAAAGTGAGAGCTTTCGAACGAACACTAATTTTGTGTGTTTAGTCTAGTAAGAGAGCGAGCCTAACGGCATTGCCGAGTGGCTCAAAAACAGCTGCCGATGTGACAAAGAAGCATAATACATACATACATACATACATTTAAACTTATTTATGAACATACATATGTTCTTCAATAATACATAATTTTTTGGGTTTTGTGCCAGTGCTTTAGTGACACGCATTCTCTATACGGTTTTTGTTTCTACTACTACTACTAATTTTGTCTACTTTTTTTTTCAAGTGTTTGCGCCTCAAAGTGTGCTACATTCTTCAGCTGAACATTGTATGTATGTATGTGCGTGCATTCGTGTGTGCATGGATATGTATGCTTCTTCTTTAACAAATTCGCTTCATTGCTCAATATTTACTGCCATGATGATTTTGCTGCCGAAATAAGTAAAAAATATCCACACAAAAATATGTAGATGTTGATTAGTTCTGCACTTTTCGGTTAGAGGATTTTTGGCAGCAAGAAATTCTGCAAACTAACAAGAACTAAAAATTCGGTTTTTGGAAAATCAAATGCTGTTTTTATTCGCCAGCATAAACGACACAGTGTCTCACGGTTTCCACCTTTATTCTTTAGTTATTGCAAGCATTAGCCTACCTTTATCTTTAATTTTTCCACTACAGCCAACTCCATCGTCGTGCAACCGTGCACTGTTGTTGTTATTGCCAGCTTCGCTTCTCTTCTTTATAGCCCAGTTAGTCAAGAACGTGTGGTCCGCTCGCTGACGCAAACGCCCGTATGCAATTTTTAGGATTTTTTGAGCCCGTGGGGCAACGGAGCAATCAGCTGTTTTACTCACACATATTTACATATATATAAAGTGTGTTTACATTTTGGCAGGGTTGCCATTTAGTCATTTTTGAACAGACAAGATTTTACTAATCTTCAAAGTGTTATGCGGATTACTCTTCAATACACAACTGTGCATTATTTGCCAAATGACAAGAAAATACTACATAATTTAATCGCTTTTAAAGTTGTCGTTGACGACTTTTTTTTTTATTAATTTAGTTACTTTTTTCGGCTTAGTTGGTAATTAAAACACACTTTTCTTGTAATTTTGTTGCTGCCCAATATATTTCCATCACACCTTGGTGATAGTTATCAAGGGCTAAAACATAAAATAACAAAAAACACAGTCAGAACATTAAATTTACAATTGAAAATCCATAAAAAAATTATATTTGGAAGCAACAAGATTCTCACAAAAATCTGTGTTTAATTAAGAAATCTGTACTGAGTTTCTGTAACTCATATATTTTCTAGTATAAATAGGTGGTGACAAAGTGTGGATCGTATTAGTGTGACATCACTTTAATTGATTTTGTTACAGAAACTCAGATTTATTGTGGCAATTTATAACTTTTTGATGTAGAAAAATTGCAGAAGAAGACCACAAAGAGTTATCAATTAAGAAAATACCGCAACCATTGTGGATAAATACAATTTTTGCTTTAATTTTCAGTAATATCTTCATTTATTAGGAGTGTTCAATATCTCAAAATTTTTACATATTTTTACGAATAGTTACGAATTTATGTTCAATAACCCAAAAAATTCGCAAGAGAGCCAAGTTGAGAGAGTAAGACCACGAGAGAGTTGATAAACGCTGCAAGTAAAATTTTCACTTGCAACTACTAGCAGCTTTAAAAAAATAGAAGTGTCAAAAATATATGATCACAAAAATTTCAATTCATTTTAAACGCAAATTTCTAATTGTGTACTAAATAAGTTAGCGCAAAAACGAATCTTGATGATGTTGTGGAATAGCCAAAGTAGAATTTTGTTTTCCTAATTCAGTTATTTCCATTCATTTCCAATTTCAAAAATTTCAATTACAACCTAACCTAAAAATCAAATTATCAATACAGCGTATTAGCTGTTTTCTTGCGAATGTTTACGATTTTGTGTTCAATTACTTTGGTTGATAATTTTTCTTTTTCTCGTTTTTACTCTTCATTTGACATTGACGCTCTTTTTGCAAGTACTTGCAAGTAAAGTTGTTGAACAAAGCTATTATCTTGTTATTTATTTTATTTACTTGCAAGTAAAGTTGTTGAACAAAGCTATTATCTTGTTATTAATTTATTTATTTTATTATCTTGTTATTAATTATATATATATATATATATTTACATTTTGCTTCGGATTTAAAAAAAATTTATAAACATTTTCTTTCCTTTCTTTTCAAAAACTAAAGTAATAATAAATGGTTCGTTTAAGTAGACATACTATTTTTTCCATGTGAACACATATATGTATATTCGATAACATTTTACAATCTTGTTAAGTTAGTTGTATAATGCTGTGAAAATTACTGTTTAAATATTTAATAACTAAAAATGTTCAACTGGCAACCCTTCTACCTTGCAACCATGCGAGCGATCAGCTGACACGTTTTTACGTAAAAAATCAAAATGATTTTGATTTCTGCGGTACGGGCTTCTGCGTCCTACGTCGTTGAATAATCGGTTACATACAAATCCCATTAAATAGGTTGGATCAGCTGACACGGTACACGGGTTTACGTTCTCGACTAACTGGGCTATTAATATCATTTCGCCGTTTGCCTTTGGCACTGTCACCGCCATCATTATATTAACCGTATCCTTTAGCGCTGTTCAACGCTCATAGCCAATGCTTGCGCAATCGTATGTCTTTGGTGTTATATATTTTTAACGATTTTTATACTCAGCTGTACTAGTACACAGAGTATTATAGTTTTAATCACATAACGGTGGATTGTAACAGAGTGAAATAATCGAGATAGATATAGACTTATATATATCAAAATGATCAGGGTGAAAAGAGAAATCGATTGAGCCATGTCCGTCCGTCCGTCCGTCCGTCTGTCCGTCCGTCCGTCCGTCCGTCTGTAAACACTCTAACTCGCGCAAAAATTGAGATATTTTGATGAAATTTGAAATGCAAGTTGGTATCGAGACTGGGACGGTTGGTATTGAAAATGGGCGAAATCGGACCATGACCACGCCCACTTTTCCTATATAGAAAAAATCGGAAATTTGGTATCTCAGTCACTAATAAAGCTGGAGCGATGAAATTTTACCCACGTGTTGAGCTCAGGCCCCTAGGAAGAAATTTTATGACATTTTGGAAAATGGGCGGTGCCACGCCCACTTATTAAGGGTCAAACCTTGCAAGTTTTATATGTCATAACTCAGAAACCATTGAAGATATATCGACAAAATTTGGTACGCGTGATTTACTTACTTAGGCAAACGTTTGGACGGAAAATAGTTAAAATCGGTTGACGGCCACGCCCACTTTTATATATTTGTATTATAAAGTGACCTAATAAAAACATTTTAATCCATATCTCTGTCAAATATAAAGATCTATCATTGAAATTTTGTCGCATGAGTCCAACTATGACATAAAACAAAAAGCACAAAAATTTTGGAAAATGGGCGGTGCCACGCCCACTTATTAAGGGGCAAACATTGAAAGTTTTATGAGTCATAAATCAGAAACCGTTGAAGGTATATCGATGAAATTTGGTATGCGTGATATACTTACTTAGTCAAATATTTGGACGAAAAATTTCCGAAATCGGTTGACGGCCACGCCCACTTTTATATATGGGAAACAAAAAGTGACCTAATAAAACATTTTAAGCGATATCTCTGTCAAATATAAAGCTATATCATTGAAATTTTATAGCAGGAGTCCAACTGCGGACATAAAACGAAAAACATAAAAATTTTGGCAAATGGGCGTGGCACCGCCTCTTTTTATAAACAGGAATATACGAGATTTCTGAGCCCATAACTCGACAAATGATTTATATATAATGACTAAACTTGGTGTGTACACTTTTATTACTTGTGGTAATACATGTTGAGAATTTTAGCGAAATCCGTTGACGACCACGCCCACTTTTATATATGGGTATTATAAAGTGACCTAATAAAAACATTTTAAGCGATATCTTTGTCAAATGTAAAGATAATTCATTGAAATTTTGTGGTATGATTTCTACAATAGACCGGAAACAACAAATAGAAAAATTTTGGAAAATAGGCGTGGCACCGCCTCTTTTTACACAAAGGGATATACGAGATTTCTTAGCCTATAACTCGACAAATAATTGAGATATTATGACGAAACTTGGTTTATACACTTATAACATGTGTTAATAGCCACGCAAAAATTTATTGAAATCGGTTTATGACCACGCCTATTTTTGAAGAAAGATATATCTGGAACACACTTTGGGAATTTGTAACGTGACATCTTTATAACTAGAAGTCATAAAGGAATGAAATTTTGCACAAAGAATAATATTCATATGCTTAGTTGGATGACTGATAAAAATTTAGAAAATGGGCGTGGCTACGCCCACTTTATGCAGCACTCGCTTTATATTAAGTGCACCGTGTTTCTATCAAACGCAAACAAACAATGAAAGCATACAGCTGAGTATGTAATGTTCGATTCCACTCGAACTTAGGCTTCCTTACTTGTTTTTTTTCATTTGTTTGATTTTTATTTCAATTTACATGTTGTTGCTGCATATCTTTGATGTAACCAACAAATCACCGTTGGTTGACACATGTCACCTACATACATTTTTCCACTGCTATAATGAAAACAACGGATAAAGTCATCATTACTGCTGTCATCAGTGTAATGTGTGGCAATACTATGATGTTATTGACGTATCCTTGACGTCCCTGCAGTAAATTTGTTTCACTGCTGAATGATCATTGATGATTCCTTGTTGAATATTCATCACTGTCGTCATAACTGAGTACAATTTTTATTTTTTTGTTTTTTTTTCCGAGAAAAGCAAACCATTTATATGAAAAATTCATCAGTCTTTATATGAAAGTATTCACTGATGCCTCCTCGTCATAGGTGAATTGTATCAGTGATTCATTAAGGATTCATTGCGGATTTTTACTGCAGGGATTTTCAATGCACTTCGAATACACTAATGTCTAATGTTTTATACATATGTACGTCGCAAGAATTTTTTAATAAATACAATGCTTACATTATGTTTAGACACGACCTTAATTGAACATTAAGAGCCTTTGGGCTATTTTCAAGCCTAAGCTAAAATTGTCTAAATTAATGCTTCATTAGAAATTAATGAGTCCCTAATGAAGAACCATTTTGAATGCAACCCTTTTAGAAAGGTTTGTTTAGCAAGCAAAATTAAATACGAAGTTTGTTCAGTGAGCAATATGAAATTTCATGAAAAAGAAATATCAGATCAACGAAATGTCATTAGCTACGCCTTCTAATCGTAATGCGGCCTTTACGCGTGTCGATTTTTGCCGACTGGGAAATCGACTTGCAAAATCGACTTACAAAAGTTGAACGCAAGTCTAATTTCAGCTAGTCGATTTTTGTCGACTGAGCCTGTTGAATTGCTATTTACAGGGGTAGATTTTGGTTGAACGACAAAAATCGAATAGGAAATCGACTCGTGTAAAGGCCGCATAAGATTCGAGTTTCTTGAGTACTGAAATGGTTTTACTGAACTATCGCTTGTTACTTTAGCTCAATAACAGTACCTCTCTCGCTCTCTCTCTCCCTCTTAATTACTATAACTATTAAAAATAATATGAAAAGGCTTTTCCTAATACGAGAACTTTTCCTAACTTATACTTATCAAAACAATGACGATTCGTCATCAAATAAACAAATTTAGTAGATATTAACTAATTTACCCATCTCAGAAATCGTGGTACCGTTCGTTGTAATAATTACGCCCAGAATTTCATCGCTGTGTACAAACCCCCATCAATTTGTATCGCGGGAGTCGCCTATCGTCGGATGTCGAAGATTATTTACGAAGAGCCTTATAATACCATTTCACGTTCATTAAGTATATAAAAATAAGTGCTAATTGCAAAACAGATAAAAGTTAAATTATCCCAATATAGCAAATGAATATCAAAAAGTTAACATCAAACGAAGTTTGAAGTTTAGTTATGAAAGAACGTGTTCCATTATATTCTGGTCTTTAGATTTCCTTGAGTTAATATTTGAAACCCAATTTAATAATGTCCTGGCTTGAACATAATAACCATTCTTTAAAATACGGTCAGTCAACTTAGAACAAGTGAAAGTTCAGTTATCCATATGGGACAATGTGCGACACACCTTAACCGTTTCCGATCAGGACCAAAATTTATATTTGTTATCCTTGAGTACAAGTCTATTGATTTTGGCAATTGGATAAAAACACAAATTTAATTTAATTTTTTTGGGACCGATCGGTACCAAAATTTACATTTTGTATTTTTGACTACAGAAGAGAATCGATTTTGGGCTATAGATATACAAAAATTAAACTTCAACTTTCGAGTCTCCATAGAGTTTTCTAAGCTTTGGCCCCTGTGGAACACCCCTTCCGATTAGGAAAAAAATTTATATGTCGTATCTTCGAATATATTAGCATCGAACTAGGGGGTGAAGTTGAAGAAATATGCTATAAAATTTTTCTCCATACATTTGGGAACCACCCTAATGTGTATGTTTATATACTTAATCAGTAAAAATTGAGTTTTATGGAAGCATTTTCATGTTAAAAGTGCGGTCGAAAGGCTATCTACCATACATATAAATTTGATAACTTCAATTCAGGTACTTTTGTCAGACTATGTTACTCAAATTTAGAAATTGTATTTGTATTAAACTTTTAGCCTGTTAAGCATTTCGACTTCGGTTATACATCATTTGGCGTGCATTTTCTCATTACCACAAATAATTTAACTGGTACATTTTACTTACCACTGTACATACTTATCTATGTATATAATTGAGTATATACATAAATGAATCCGACATGACTTCCTTTTGGTGCCTTATTTCCAAAAAAAAAAAAACAAAAAAAAAAAAACAATTTTTGCTTAGCATGCAATTACTTTTATACCAAGAGGTGAAGCAACTTTACGTTGTGACCTAGTCAGGGTATTAATAGTATACCACACCAGTGAGTATGTGTTTGTAACAACAGCAGAGAATGAATTGCAAATCGGATATTTACCTTAAGTAAATGTCAAATGTGTGGCCGCTGTGGTGCAGTGGGTAGAGTGCTCGCCTGCTATGCCAGGGGTCTCGGGTTCAAACCACGGTCCGAGCCAAACACCAAAACAATTTTTCTAATTAGTAAAAATCCAATTATTGGCTTTTTTAAGAGCAGCGGTCACCTCTCGGCAGTGGGCGGCATACCCTCCGAGAGTATTTCTGCCATGAAAAAGCTTCTCACAAAAAATGCTTTCGCCGTTCGGAGCCGGCATAAAACTGTAGGTCCACCCAATTTGTAGGAAAAACAAAAAGGAGCACACCTCGAATTGGGAGAGAAGCTCGGCCATAAAACTCGTCAGAGTTATAATAGCGCCATTGTATTATTATTATAAATGTCAAATGACCCAATTCGTAAGGGTCGGCGTACTATGTAGAGTAGGCGGTTTTGGTAGGTTGATTTTAAAATACATTGAACAGAAATGTAATTTATTTATAAATGAAAAATAGTTAATGGCTTACAATATTTTGATTTACATACTTATGTATGTATGTATATGCATCATTTGCAGTTGGGCTATGACAGAATATGCACGTTACATAATTCTGAGACGGTTGAACTCTTACTAACTTTCTTATTATTCATATACTCTAGTTTTTCCGAATATGGCATGATGTGCTTGCTTATATATTCATGGATTTAACTATTTCATGGTTTCTGATAAAACCTTCCACTTTTAATATTTTTAACAGTTTTATGTTTCATTAATTTGGAACACTACTTCAATTTTATGAATGTTTTTGTTGAAGTATTTAGTTCTTCTTAAATTGTTCTGCTTAAGTGAGGGAGTTTTTTTTATATATTGATCCCAAACCCCATATCTGTGAAAGAACAGACGGCCATCTGAAATTATTGGCATAAATATTTTATTTAAGTATTGAGGGATTTAAAGTTCTTCATTTAGTTTGAAACGGTTTGTGGAGTAAAATAAATTAAACGATTTACTTAGGCTTTCCAGTAATAATGAAGTACTGAGGATCTTTAAGAAAAATATTTTTAGCTCAGGAGTTCCATTAAAGGTCGTTTTTTCTCCCTCTGACTATTTCTTTGTACAAGCTCATCCAAATATTTCAAGTATTCTATGTTCTTTTCTTCTTCTTCTTCTTCTTCTTCTTCTTCTTCTTCTTCTTCTTCTCTGTGGCAATACTTTTTAATTTTATTTAAAAGTACTTGAATCGGCATATCCGATAACTATGCACAAGCTCTTTCTCGAAAAATATGCTTCATTATGAATTGTCGAAAGATTAGACGAGATAGTATAATTTTGATGGCATTTCTACAATGTTTTTTTGGCTTTATGTTCGTGATCGTACATATGTTATTTGATAATTCGTTACAGATTTCAGCATTCTCTCTATAGTGATGTATCTATGTATGGTGTGATTATTTAGTGCCGCTTTCACCATCCACGGTTAATTTAATCATTGGTTAGTCTGACGTAAATTTTATGGCGAGCTGTCAAATAAATTTATTAACCGGGCAAAAATCTCTGATTAAGTGCTTAACCGAAGATGGTGGAATCGGCCCTGGGTACAGAGCCGTTAATTGACAGCTGTTACTTTGCTAACTACAAGAAAGTTAAAACATATTTGCTGGCCCACATTGTACACAGTCTCAGAGCCACTTTTATTTAGGGCGGAATTTTGTTTTAAATTGATTTTACTTATTTAATTTGGTCTTCTATAAATTCAAAGCACTATCTTTATTTCCGTTGTACATACATATTTAACTATTCCCTTGATACTTTTTTTGCCTTTTTCAATTTCCTTGGTTTTATCTTTTGTTAAACAATTCTTTTCAGTAACCAAAAATTTTCATTATCTCCTATGTGTTTTCCTTGTTCGCCATGAGTTTTCTCTTGCTTTTTTACCTCTACTTTTTCTTTCCCTTTTTCCGACTATTAGTTAATACCAATTTCCTCTTGTTATTTTTAGTACACTCATACATTGCCGCATCATAGCCCAGTTAGTCGAGAACGTGTGGTCCTCTCGCTGACGCAAACGCCCGTATGCAATTTTTAGGATTTTTTGAGCCCGTAGCAATCAGCTGTTTTACTCACACATATTTACACATATATATAGTTTGTTTACATTTTGGCAGGGTTGCCGTTAAATCATTTTTGAACAAACAAGATTTTTACTAATCTTCAAAGTGTTATGGGGATTACTCTTCAATACACAACTGTGCATTATTTGCCAAATGACAAGAAAATACTAATTTAATCGTTTTTAAAGTTGTCGTTGACGACTGTTTTTATTAATTTAGTTACTTTTTTACGGCTTAGTTGGTAATTAAAACACATTTTTCTTGTAATTTTGTTGCTGCCCAATATATTTCCATCACACCTTGGTGATAGTTATCAAGGACTAAAACATAAAATAACAAAAAACACAGTCAGAACATTAAATTTACAATTGAAAATCCATAAAAAATTATATTGGGAAGCAACAAGATTCTCACAAAAATCTGTGTTTAATTAAGAAATCTGTACTGAGTTTCTGTAACTCATATCTTTTCTAGTATAAATAGGTGGTGACAAAGTGTGGATCGTATTAGTGTGACATCACTTTAATTGATTTTGTTACAGAAACTCAGATTTATTGTGGCAATTTATAACTTTTTAATGTAGAAAAATTGCATAAGAAGACCACCAAGAGTTATTAATTAAGAAAATACAGCCACCATTGTGGATAAATACAATTTTTGCTTTAATTTTCAGTAATATCTTCATTTATTAGGAGTGTTCAATATCTCAAAATTTTTACATATTTTTTACGAATAGTTACGAATTTATGTTCAATAACCCAAAAAGTTCGCAAAATAGAGCCAAAGTGAGAGAGTAAGACCTCGAGAGAGTTGATAAACGCTGCAAGTAAAATTTTCACTTGCAACTACTAGCAGCTTTAAAAAAATAGAAGTGTCAAAAATATATGATCACAAAAATTTCAATTGGAAATATACAAACATTTTAAACGCAAATTTCTAATTGTGTACTAAATAAGTTAGTGCAAAAACGAATCTTGATGATGTTGTGGAATAGCCAAAGTAGAATTTTGTTTTCCTAATTCAGTTATTTCCATTCATTTCCAATTTCAAAAATTTCAATTACCCTAACCTAAAAATCAAATTGTCAAAACAGCGTATCAGCTGTTTTCTTGCGAATGTTTACGATTTTGTGTTCAATTACTTTGGTTGATAACTTTCTCTTTTTCTCGTTTTTACTCTTAATTTGACATTGACGCTCTTTTTGCAAGTACTTGCAAGTAAAGTTGTTGAACAAAGCTATTATCTTGTTATTAATTTATATATATGTATATATATTTACATTTTGTTTGGGATTTAAAAAAAATTTATAAACGTTTTCTTTCCTTTCTTTTTAAAAATTAAAGTAATAATAAATTGTTCGTTTAAGTAGACATACTACTTTTTCCATGTGAACACATATATCGCCCGCTTTTTGCAATAGGGATTTAACTCGAAATTTTCGATTTCTGGGATTTTTCCATATATTTCAATAATTGGGTCGTGCCTTTGAGTCTAGTCTTATAAAATACCCAAAAAGATAAAAATGGCGGAAATAAAAGTGATTTTATAGTTAGCCGTAGAAGGAAACTATTTGAAATTATAAAAGTTTATTTGCGTTTTCCCAAAAAAATTTTTTTTTGAGTTAAATCCCTTTTCCATAAAACGTGCGATATGTATATTCGATAACATTTTACAATCTTGTTGAGTTAGTTGTATAATGCTGTGAAAATTACTGTTTAAATATTTAATAACTAAAAATGTTCAACTGGCAACCCTTCTACTTTGCAACCATGCGAGCGATCAGCTGCCACGTTTTTACGTAAAAAATCAAAATGATTTTGATTTCTGCGGTACGGGCTTCTGCGTCGTACGTCGTTGAATAATCGGTTACATACAAATCCCATTAAATAGGTTGGATCAGCTGACACGGTACACGGGTTTACGTTCTCGACTAACTGGGCTATCAGTCTTCTTTGGGACATTTTTACGTACATACGTCACTTATCAACGTTTTTCCGCTCTGCTTCAACTTCTCGCTCTCCTTCTTGGCTTTTTTGCTTTGATTCCCTTTGCATATCCATCAATACTTTTTCGCTTTGATTCCTTTCGGACCTTTCCAATTATTCCAAGCCTTTCTGAAATTTTCATTGTTGTAACAAAGATGAGCAGTAATATTTTTTGGTATTTGAGGTTTTAGTTGTCATTCCCTGATTTTCATATCTTATTTTCTTGCTCTCTCTCAACATACACACACGCACTTCGTAAGCTGTGCGCTTCGGTTGGTGTCGGCTTCTCACTCGTTAAATTTTCCCTTTGCGGCCTTTTTACACTACAGTGCATTTACTGTTACATAATCGCATTTTTGCTGTGTATGACATTAGTAAGTGAAAGAAGCGGCGGCCGTTGTAAAAGTCATTCAGCAATTTGCATGATTTGATGATGGTAGGGAGTGAATTGAATGAAATAGTGAGAGATAAAAAATTTCAAAAAGTGTTTAATTTACTTAAAATTAAGCGAAATTGTAAAAAAAAACATCTGCATAGCTTTAAAATCAAAAAAAGGTTATACCTATTCATTAATTTTTTTTATATTAAAAAACGGAAACGCATAAATCTCAATTATACAATGTCCTTGTGGTCGCTCTCTTTGGGAGCGCAACACATGTAACGGCTGGCAGTAGGGCGAAGTGCGCGAGTTGGCAAGTGGCACCTGAATTTTCGGAGCGAAAATTTATGTGCAAGCTATTCTTAGTGCGTTTGTATGTGTGCATAATGTGCATGTGTGTGTGTATGTGGAAACATGTGTTGGAAAAGGCGAACAAGATTTTTTTAGTGTTTCCTCACTGGATTATAACTGATTAAAATAATGGTTGTAACTGGTTAAATTCCTGGTTATAACAGATTAAAAGCTTAACTTGGAACTACGCTCCGTTTCAAAATGAGTTTGCATGGAAATTAATTTACCGAAACTCGTTCATCAAGTTGATCACTTCATATGTATATATGATGGAACTTATGCTCGACTTTTATATAAGGGCTAAGAAAAGAACATGATTCTAATTCCACACTCCCCAGTTGAAAGTTTTCAAGTCAAAATCAGGAGGAAAAATAGCTAAGAAAAGAACATGATATCTAATTCAACACTCCCCAATTGAAAGTTTTCAAAAAAGAATACTCAAAATCAGGAAAAAAAAATTTAGATTGTGCCCATAATGTAAAAAGTTAGAAGGTGGGTTTTGTCGTATGAAAGAAAATTTGTTGTTGTTGTTAGTGATACGTTTAAGGTATCCCGTGTGAATGAAAGATCAAAGAAATGTTCCGAAGTAAGGCGTGAAAATTTAAAATAATATTTAAGCGACTGTTGAAACAATAAACTGAAAAGAATCAAAAAAGTCACCTTACATATGAAGAAAATGAAAAACAATTTAACTTACTCTCTTTTAGGTGTGGGCAAAATCATTGATTGATTCAAAATTAACGAATTACCAAAGCCAACTCGCATTATTCAGCAACGTATAAATAAAATACATATATGTATTACTATTAAATAAAGAACACTCAAGTGAAAAAGCGTAAAAGTAAAAAGCAACAAAAATGTTCCGAAGCAGTTGATTGAGACAAAATATTTCATAAAGGAATAAATAAAAAGCGAATAAAAAATAAATAATTCCTTTAAACCAAAATAGCACAGGTAAATTCAAATTAAAAAATAAGCATATTGAATAAATTAAATTCTATTGTTATACGAAAAATGATTAAAAGGTCAGCAAAAAGTTAAACACAGAGAAAAATTACATACATATTTCTATAAACATAATAAATAAACAAAATAAATGAACTAAAAAAGCTTAAAAAATTAAGCAAAGTATATATAAAGCTATTTATTCTATAAGAAGGTTCGCGCAATCTACAGACTACGCCGAATTATTCAACGAATTGAAGCGAAGTCTAGTCAAATAGAAAAGATACAAGAAAATAAATAAATAAGTAAAGTGTATGAACTGCCATCTCAATACAATTTGAGAATAGTTTAATAAAAAGTAACAAGAAAAAACTTCATCGCAAAAACCACAAACAAGCACAAGCAACAACCACAACAACAAAAATGGCCGACAAGAAAATTGCAGAACAATATTATTCACCACCGCCAAAGATGGGCAAATGGGAGGGTTTCAAAAAGTTCCTATGGAACAGCGAAACTAGCCAATGCCTGGGACGAACAGGCGGCAGTTGGGGTGAGTACAATAAAAATTATGAAAAATTTTTTATAAATACATACATATGTACATAGGTATGTAATGTGCATAAAAATATGAAATACAATGAAACAAAATATTTTGGAATTTCGCAATAAATGCAACGGATTTGCGAATATTCCCGAGCAAATTTTCTTCCACAAAATAGCCACGACATCATCTAAGCTTGTGACTTTCTTGAGTAGCGGTTTTGGCAAATTTAGGCACTATAGAGAGTTTTTATTGCAAACAAAGAAATTCACCAAGATTGATTTTTCTCGATCTCGTTTCGAATTCGACACGAGTCCGAAAAATTTCATTCGAGAATCCGCTTCGAATATTCGTTTTTGTGTTCATTGGGTTATGAGCACTGTTACATATAGGAATTTACTATGTGTTTATATGGCGAAAGATGAAGTCATAAAAAATTAATAGTACTTTTATAACTGTTTATTATTATTCCTATAGTTTTTGAAAAATCCTCTAACTAAGCATAACAAATATTAATGAACATTAGGGTGTGATTGGCAGTGCAGTCACATCAAGTGATGACGAATAAAGAACGATTTTGTTAATTTGATAAACATAACTTTTTTAATGTAGTTTTCAGTATTTTAAAATTTATTCGGATATTATACGAGTGGCTTCTGATATCACATCAAAGTTTTAATTTAAGCTTCTGAATTATATGTAAAAATAAAAATGTAATTGTAATTACTTTTTTTCGAAATCATATGCATATGTTCATTTAAAACAAGCAATTTTTTCAATAGTTTATATTGTTCAAATCACGCGACTGTTTTGTTTTGCATTGTGGCCTTTTTATAGCGATATTTTGATAGATTATTGTCAAGATTTTTTTGCTTCCAATAATTGCAACTCAATTCTAACAAAGCATAACAGATAATAATGAACAGATATTAATGAACATTAGCGGTTTGATTGGAAGTGCAGTCAAATGAAGTGGTGATGAATAAAGAACGATTTTGTTAATTTGATAAACATAACTTTTTAGTCTAGTTTTCAGTATTTTAAAATTTATTCGGACATTATACGAGTGGCTTTTGAAAAAATTAGCATTTCTCGTTTTTCTTAGTTAAAAGTAAAAATTTTTCTTTTTGGTGATAATTTTATGATATTAAGAAATCAATTGAACAAGCTCAACATTCTACTGCTTCCTCATATCTGTGTCTAATTCTGTTAGGGCTCTCTCTTTTATATCGTAATAGCTTACATACAAGCTCTATTGCTAAAACTTAGGTTGATAAAAAACTAACCATGTCGGCACGTATTTTGACCTGGAATCAGTGTAGCCAAAGAGTAAGAGCTATTGCTTCCTCCGATTTATTATCACCAACATTCGATTAATATCACAAATCGACTTTTTACATATACGAGTACAACAGCAAGTTTCACACAAATAATTTTCCCATTTAATTTCTCGTTGAAATTCAGTAGTGAAATCGAAGTACAATCAACAACAAAATGATATTTCACTTGCAACTAAATGATAACTTCTAACAATTAAATTCTTTCATTATTTCACACGCATCTGGTGTCAAAACGTTCATCTAATAGCAATTTAATGTCGCGCTACTTGAAAGCAGCAATAAATATAATATGTGTGTGTGCATTTTAAGTGAACAGATAACTTATTATTATTGATGTGAATAAAAACAAGCAAAATAAAACTATAATAATCTGTGTACTATGCACGTACAGCTGAGTGTAAAAAAAAATTGATGAAACTGCATGTTTGTTAAAGCGTTGCATTTCTATTTTAACGATCAACATTAAAAAAGGGTTTATCAATACTTAAGACACTTGCAATTTAAAGTGGAAATTGTATAGGTACCTACTTCCATTGGCGCACACAAGGGGGGGGGGGGGTTTGAGGGTTAAAACCCCCCCAAAATTTGACAACACCATACAAAAAATAATTTTATAAAAGATGGTACATGCACAAATATTTGTGTAAATACATATTGCGAAATCTGTGAATATTCGTGGATATACGTTGGCAATGTTTGTCAACAACTACTGATTATGTTTATAAACAAGCAGTGTGGGGACATTTCCCTAAAAGTATGCTGTGGATATTAGCTGAGGTTTGTTATACTCAGCGGTACTAGTACACAGAGTATTATAGGTTTAATCACATAACGGTGGATTGTAACAGAATGAAATAATCGAGATAGATATAGACTTATATATATCCAAATGATCAGGGTGAAAAGAGAGATTGAGCCATGTCCGTCCGTCCGTCCATCCGTCTGTAAACACTCTACCTCGCGCAAAAATTGAGATATTTTGATGAAATTTGGAATACAAGTTGGTATCGAGACTGGGACGGTTGGTATTGAAAATGGGCGAAATCGGACCATGACCACGCCCACTTTCCGCATATAGTAAAAATCGGATATTTTGTATCTCGGTCACCAATAGAGCTAGAGTGACAAAATTTCACCTACGTACACTGAAAAAACAACTTACTCAGATTATGGAAAAATGGGAATGTTTCGGCGCTAAAGACATATTTCCATATTTTGATGTACGATTTTCTTCAAATCAAGGAATAAAAACCACGTTTTAAAGAAAATTGTACATCAAAATATGGAAATATGTCTTTAGCGCCGAATCATTCCCATTTTTCCATAATCTGACTAATTTTTTTTTGAGTGTATTGAGCTCAGGCCCTTGTGAAGAAATATGGTGAAATTTTGGAAAATGGGCGGTGCCACACCCACTTATTAAGGGGCAAACATTGAAAGTTTTATAGGTCATAACTCAGAAACCGTAGCAGATATATCGACGAAATTTGGTACGCGTAATTTTCTTACTTAGGAAAATGTTTGGACGAAAAATTGCCAAAATCGGTTGACGACCACACCCAAATTTATATATGGGAACTATTAAGGGGCCTAATAAAAACATTTTAAGCGATATATTTGTCAAATATAAAGATATGTTATTGAAATTTTGTGTCATGAGTCCAACTATAGACACAAAACAAAAAATAGAAAAATGTTGGAAAATGGGTGTGGCACCGCCTCTTTTCAGAAAAAGGAATCTACGAGATTTCGGAACCCATAACTCTACAAATAATTGAGATGTTATGACGAAAATCAGTTTGTACACTTTAATAACTTGTGGTATTACTTGCTCAAAAATTTAGCGAAATTGGCTTATGACCACGCCTACTTTTTAACAAAGATATTTCTGGAAAACCTAACTGCAAACCTGCACTAACAATGATATTTATATGCTTAGTTGGATTATTGATAAAAATTTTGAAAATGGGCGTGGCTGCGCCCACTTTATGCGGCACTCGATTCATATAAAATACACCCTAATAAAACAAACGCAAACAAACTATGAAAGCATACAGCTGAGTATCTAATGTTCTTAGGCTTCCTTACTTGTTAGTTTTAGTTTAAATACAGAGAAAATGCAATGAATTGAGATTTAGAAGGTGCCTTTGTTTAATGTGTGCATACGTAGGTCCACTCCCCATACATAAATTTAAGTAAAAATTGTCTGGACGAGTTTTAAGTTTTTTTTTATTTTACGTTGGATATTGAAAACCCTCCCCCCCAAAATTTTTTTCTGTGTGCGCCACTGCCTACTTCAAACATATATTATTGACTTGATGACACAACGATAACAACTTTTCATTGCATAACCGAAGAATTTGTTTCATTTTTATTATTTTGTTGTTTTACTTATGTCCAATTGGCCCAGTGATTAAAACGTCGCTGGAAAGTGCATGGCACGTAGGCAAAGATTGAATTTAACTGTTAACATTTAAAATATTTTTTGTTTTTCACAGACAAAAAACAAAAAAAACAGAAAAATAAAAATTTCGGTCTCAACAAAAAAAAATTTAAAATCAGATTTTTTTGGTCTTTCGGTAACAAAAATATTTTATTTTTCAAAATAAATCTCACATGTTGAGAAATATAAAAAACACTTATTTGAAAAATTTTCATTGAATGTAAGTAGATATGTTTTTTTTTTATTTCCTGCTCAAATTTTTTCTGTTGAAAATAAATAAGGTTTTCTCTCAGACAAAAATATGTATTTTTTTTTCTTTGGATTTTTGTTTTTAAAAGATTGTTAGAGTTTTTGTCTAAGATTTTCTGTTATTTTCAAAACCTTTGAAATTGTTAACAATTATTTTCAATGTCTGCACGTAGGAAAATTAAATGCAATGAATGAAAGTTAACATGAAAATTAAAAAAAAATAAATAAATCGCAGATAATACCTCATGCTCTATCAAGAAGAGTGCTATGCTTAATCTAAAGGAAGTGTATATATCTAAAAGCATTGACAGACGTCAGCGATAATCCCGATTACCGCAACTCTTAATTCGATTAAAATTTTACCCTGACAGACGGCAAGTATTGCGCATTAACAAAACAGCTGAAGGAAGGTAGGCGCAGCGGCGAATTCAAAAACTTCTTGTTTTATTTCCAAAGGTAGGGTAATGTCAAAATCAAAACGAAATCACATCATGGTCAATAGGAATGGGCGAGTCCCAAACGACTTCAGATTTCAACCAAGGCGAAATATTATTTTGACATTACACTCTACCAATTACAATAACAAATTACATTCAAAATTTCTGAATTCACTTATGCGCCTACCTTCCTAGATCTGCCTTGGGTTCTTCTTTTTCTTCCCTTTCATTCACAATAGACATTTTTCACCAGGGATGTCATTACAAAATGCTCTAATCCGCTAAAATTTTGAGGACTAACTCAAGAGATATTCCGGATTACCTCCACTTAATTCTCAAGTTAAGTCCGAATTAGCTAGATATTCCGGATTAGCGCTGCCGTCTGTCAATGCTATAAAACGAAATAGTTGTTCTTGTTCAGAGTTAATTCGTGACAGTGGTTGATAAGCTCTTCGAGTAAGTTTTTAACTTGAACATGCTTCCTACAAAAATGTACCATTCATACCTTGCTGAATTCCGTTTCAAGTCCGTATAAAGTAGTAGGTTTTGAATGGTAAAAAATTATTCACATACACTCAGGGAAAAAAAATTATAAATACATATGAAAACATGCTTAAAATGGGCAAACACGTATTTAAAAGTGATGTAAATACCAATATTTTTATTTTAAAAATGTTAATTATAAAATTTTTAACTCAAAAAAAAAAACATTTTAAATTTAAAAATATTTATTTTTATTTTAAGCACTATGAGAAAAGAAAGCTGCAATGTTCTCTATATCATTTTCTCTTCCTGATTCGAAATTGTATCCAACGGCATTCTCTTCGCCTTCTCTCAATCCGAGTCCCAACTACAAAAATATATCCTCCGATTGTTCTCCTCTTCTTTTCTACTTCGCCTTAACTGTTTGCTATCTTTATTTCTTTTTCTCCTTTTTCTTCTTTATTTTATATTCTCCTCCGAATTAGAACCATGACATCAACCTGAAATTTAATCGAACGCCATCACATAGTGGAACATTAAACATTATATTGAACTGTAGTACCCTATTTATACTTCCTTTTTCCTAAAAAAGAATCCATGAATTATATGCATCATTGTAAAAACAAAATTAAAAAAATCGATTCTCATTATTTTTTTTGTTGGATTTCTCACAAAAAAATATTTTCTCATAAAAGAATTTTGAACAAATAGCGATTTTTTGAATCAACATTCATTTTCATTTTTAATTTAAGTATGTTTCTTTTTAAATCCAAAATGCATTTTGACTTCAAAAATCTCATTCTTAATTCAAGAATTTCATTTTTAATTTAAAAATTTTCATTGTTAAAATAAAAATGGTTTGGTTTAAAACGTGCATTATGAAAACAAAAATTTTATTTTTGATTTTGAACTGCTGCTTTTCCCTGAGTGTAGTTGTTATTTTCTCTTGTTTACAGATTAGTGTGATTTTTCATACGAAGTTAGTGTTTATATGATGTCAGAGATCAGATAGTTTTCACGACCATAATAATAATGGCAGCCGTGATGTAGTGGGTAGAGCGCTCGCCTTCCATAGCAGAGGTATCGGATTCAAATCCCTTTAACATTTTTTATTCATACTCTTTTTGAATCCAAATAAAAACATATCCTCAAAAATAGTTGGAAGAGCTTTTAACTCTTTACATGAACAATATAGTCCAAAAATGTGCGCAGTATAGCGGTATATTTGAGAGTTGGTGAATAGGGAAGTGACCATGTAAGGCATTGAGGGATTGCTTCGTTTGATCTAAGAATTGCTCAAGCTATTTGCAGCGCCAGTATGGCTCTTGGTATTAGGTAAGAATGTAATACTAGTAGTAAATATTAGATCGTACTGGCTGCTTAAAGCATAGACAAAAACAATGTTCATATGTACGTATGTACATTAAGCAGACAACTAATTTTTTATATATCACAAGTTTTCTAGAATGTTAGAATTTGCTGCGGATAATAAAGTCCGACTCAAATAAATCATATTCGTGTACATACATGTATATATACATATGTATGCAGGTATTTATCATACTAAAAAAAAAAGAAATCAAATCGATCGATATTTTCAAAGAGCTTTTATGAGTTACTATGCCTGAAGTTAACTACATAGTAGAGGGTGTTGGTGCCCTTTGTTGAGTACAAAAAAAAATAAAAAGTTTGTGCCGCTGCAGCGGCAAATTGCTTGGGGTTAACCCACACTTAGTGCATTGCTTGAAGCAATTCGAACGATTTTTACGTCAAGCGAAAAAATTTTCTATTAAAAGTTTAGCGTTAAATTGTTGTCACGTAACACTTATTGTTATGCGCAATGTCGATTATTGATATACATACATATATACATTAGACTGACCAAAAATGCAAAAGTGCTGATTTTTTTTGCTCCCCGCGCATTTTCTGATAGCTTGACAATAGAAAATAAGATCTGCATAAAAATCTGACCATCTGTAGTGGGAAATAGCCACGCGCATTTGACCTAAAGTTCAAAAATTGACCTAAAAATTATGCATGGCTTTAGAGACCAATATCTTGAATTTGCCAAAATGAACCCTAGAAAAAATTTTTATGCAAGTGATGGATGGCTAGCAAATTTTATGTATTTAAACTAAATCTAATTTTCTGCTTTATAATGATTAAAACTGAGATATTCAAATAAATTTGACATTGGCGTAGTAACGGGGGGGGTTTTGGGGACAAAACCCCCCCCGAAAGATTCGTTTTGACCATAAAACCATCTTTGACTTTATTAGCATACATTTCTTTTTCAGGAAAAAATCAATGAGAATAGTAATTCTTCGAAATTGGTAATTCGAAATTTAGCGCTTTTTCACGAAGTATTACTTATAATTCTAGCGTTTGTTGAGACGTAGGAATGTGCAAGAACCGCAGGAATTTTACCACAATTTACATTCTTTGTACTTATGTATATTCGCTCTTTTGTGGTAAAATTCCTACGGTTCCTGCACTTCCCTACGGCTCAACAAACGCTACAATTATTATACGGTATTGCTGTTATTAACATGCTAATAACAGAAAAGTAACGCCAATTATTAAAATTTCAAGTTTTCTTTCAGTTACTTATCATCTTAATCAAATAATATTAGTATAAACTACAATGGGAATAAATATGCAATGTATAAGAGTATCTGAACTTGAGATTTTACTTAATGTCTGTCAAAATGGAATATTAAAAAACTAAATTATATAAGAAAATTATTATTTATAACCGTAGCACATAAGTAGATTTTCAAGTTTTATGCGGCCAAAAATATTTTATTGTGTACATCTATTCCAAATTGCTTGTTTAATGCAAAATTTTAATAATTTGTGTTAAAAGTAGAGTTCTCGATTTTTTTTGAACATTTTCGAGTAGCCCGAACAGTTGTTGTTCAAATGCTCGAAGAGTTGTTTGTTTGTTTATTACCCGTATGTTTGTACGGGCATTTGAACAATTCGGGTATTTTGAAGTTTGTTTTTTCCTTTTGTTTATTATTTTTTTTTTTCTTTATAGGTATGTAGTTTTTTTTTTATTTTTGTTTTTCCGATACACATTTTTTTTGTTTGTAAGCTCGAATGCTCGAATGTTTGTACGGGCATTTGAACAACAAACGGGCTTCAAACAAAAACGATCAGATCGAATTGCTCGATACCCGGGTATCTAGGGCTCTAGTTAAAAGTCGATTTTATTGAAAAATATATACAGTGACCCAAAAAAAAAAAAAATCATACGCCAGAGTTTTTAAATTTATTTCAAACAGTTCTGTCGAAAATTTGACTCTCTTATTTTCGTTTAAAAATGTAAACAATTTTTCAATAAAAATCGCCTTATGCAGGATTTCTAAGCTTATGGAAAAATCCGAAAAATCGTAGAAATTTCTAAAAGTGGATTAAAAATTTCAAAGCGCGGCCAGAATTTATAGAAGATTTTGAGGAGATTTCTAAGTGTACTGTTATGTAGCCAACCAATTTTAGTGTAAAAAGTGCTATTCTCAATGCTGTGAATATTTCCGTCGATTTTTGTAATTTTTTTCTGTAGGGTGTTTGCGTTATATGTACGTGAGACCGTTCCAATTAAAATTTCCGAAAAGCCAATGAAATTTTTCAAAAAGTTGAATGTTGCATATTATTATATTACAATTGAATGAGCTGCAAAATTGCATACTCAAAAATCTTCTAAAAAATGTAGCTTTATAATCCTTAGCCCCTTTTTATGATAAGTACTTCCTTAACTTAGAAAAATTAGAAATACTAAAAATACTGCCTAAAAAGTTAACAATAATCGCTGCTAAATATCTGGGTTACTTTCGAGCATCACCTACATTAACCAAGATATGCGTTAGAAAAATAAACATTAAAATCAAATATAAAACACAAAAAAATAATTATATTGTAGGTACATATGAAAAACCCTGTATCTAGTAGTGAAGTGCGGCTTTGTGCGACGTAATTTTTTGTCGGCTAACTACTAATTGTACTAGATATCATGTCCGAGGGTTAATTTGACTGAGTCTGACAGAGCAACATAACAAAACCAATTTTAACACGAAAAAGAGTGATAATTTTTTTTTAAATATCCCAACTTTAAAAGCTTAAAACTATAAACTTAGAATTATTGGAAACCAAGGATATTATTGAAAAGTGTTAATAATTACTTGGACCTTTAGGATTCATCACGATTACTTAAATGAAATGCTTTAAATAATAAATATTCAAGTTGAAACTAGCGCTTAAAAATATGTAGGAAAAAAAAACAAAAAAATTAACTTCAGATATGCTAGGTTACGACCATCTGGGGCAAGTGCAGAGTATTGGGTCGGGAAAAAAGCAATGAATTATTGTTCCCCATTCTATTTCCAATATGTGGGTATGTTTTTTTTCTGTAATTGTAACAATTTTACAAAATTCAATTTTGGGCGCATAAAACTTGAAAATCTACCTATGCGCGTAGATTTCCAGAAGAGAATATGAGACTTACTTTTGAAGTATAGTTAAAGGTCCTTGGCAACTGACAATCTGGCATGTCAAGCAGTGTGTATGTCTGAGTTTTTTTGTGTGTGTTAGTGCAATCGGCAGTCGTCGTGCTACACGTTCTTGTTCAGGCTCGCGTTGATGAGAATCAAATCTTTTAGATATTTGCGTCAATCACCCGACACTCACACATATGTATACACTTCTTAACATTCCAGATTTTAAGTGGCCAAGGGCCTTAAGAGTTTGATATATGTATTATAAGCGATATTTGTGTACTAAAATGTTAAATTATAGTCTGAAAAAATTACATTTCGCTAGCTTAGAGTGCAAACTGTGTAAGTCCACTTTTATGAAAAAGTGTATTTTTATGTAGAACGCTAGAAAAATCAAATACGCACCGCGCTAAACTGGTCTGAGATACTTGTAATATTTCTACTCGTTGTTATTCAGTGATACGCAAATTTTGTAAGTCCAAAAAGCGAAAAAAATTATGTAAGTCCAAAATATTTATATGAACAGAAATTTTTTTTCATTTCGAATTTTTTTTTCTTTTTTGTTTTTTGTCTCTCCTAAAAAGTTTTAAAAAAGGACTTACACAATTTGCATTCTAAGCTAGCGATTTTTATCATTTGTAAAAAAAATTGTAGTTTTTTTTTTGGTAATTTTAATTTTGGTAAATTTTTTACATTGGCTGTGACCCCCCCCGAAAAATTCTCTAGCTACGCCACTGAAATTTGATATGTTATATCCCAAAAATTATGTTTATTACCGTATTCTATCAAATTTAAAAACCACCTGGAAAAGTTAATATTTCGGAAAAGTTAAATGCCCTTGGGACCATTTGGTTGACTTTTGTGCGATTCTACTGTACATACATACAAAAGTATGTATATAAATTAGTCCATATAAATATCTACATAGGTACATATGTACATACATGTATGTACAGCAAAAAATGTTGTAACTGAAATGCTTGCATGTCTAACAATTATTATATTTGTTCAATAAGTTTCGTGTCGGCAACTCGTGAACATTAAAAATTTATATCTACCGCAATTTTATCCCAATTTTAACAGCCTGCCTTGTCGAAGACACCCACATTGTCTTAAACTACATCACTTTTTTTAAATACCAAATGTCAACTAACTGGAACGGTGTAATCAATAAATTCTTTGATTTGGTCTATTTTAGTTCGATGATGAGTCATATATATTTATGTACTAACAAAAGCTAGTCGTTTAAATTTCAAAACCGCATATCGATTAAGTACAATACCGCGTAAGTGACATTTTTGCCAAAAATGAGATTTCCCCAAAAACACATTCCTGGAGTCTGTCCCCATCCATTCATACAAGAATTTTGACATTTGGACTACTTCGTCCCTCTTTCGGAGCCTTCTTTGTTTCGCACACCATTCCATTAATTTTTTGGTTACTGAAAATAGTCTAAAAAATCTACATCAATTTAAGTTTTTTCCTAGTCCACTTAAGCTTGCATAGTATTTATGGAACAATGACAGTCTTGGAAAGGAAGGAAGGAATAATTTTTTATATACATAAATCTTTTGCATAAATTTCCGTGTTTCGAACCATGTAAACCACCAACTTACGAACAGACATATTAATATACTAGTAGATAACTACATGTCTAGTTGAGTAGTCCACTTTCAAAAGTGTCTAGGTGCATTTTTTCGATATTGAGTTTTTGATGGATTGTGTACCAGTATTTAAAGGTGTACAATGTCCATTAAAAATTTATGGCAAAATCCGTCCGTATTCTGAATAAAAAGCATAAATTAAAAAATATTCTATCAAAAGCAGGGTTTGAATTTGCTTGCTGCAAAACAGCAATAGTCGATGTTTTTTGCTTATTGCTGAATTCAGCCGAGCAAAAAACGAAAACACGAATCATTCGCTTCAGTTTTCAGCTGAGTCGTGTTTGCTTGTATAGTTAAGCCAAGCAACTCTATTTGAGAGGGTTGTGAATCGTGTTCTCGTTTTTTACTCGGCTGGCCGAGTTTGCTAATTTACTTTTCGTTAGCAAAAGCAAAGCAACAGCAATTGCAGCAAAAGTAGCTAAGCAATTTCAAACCCTGATCAAAAGTCTCAATGTTTCATTTATACGTACACTTTCAAAAGTCTCTATCTAAAATATGTCACTCATACGCCTCATATAAGAGGCGTTCAAAATTCTAAAACCATTTTGTCTCCACCAGAATCGCTTGATCTATATTATAAGAGTAAATTTTAGGCGTCTTAACCCACTAGTGTTAATGTTTTAACCCACTGATGACTCGATGTTTTGAAGAAGTATTATAATATTTTGCTTCTCCCTAATTGGTGTGTAACCGTCTAGAGTCTAGACGATTTTACCAGAGTCCAATAAACCGCACCATTTACTTATGTTTCGTGATGCCTGACGCCAATTGGAAATACTGAGGAAAGTAAAGTCGCTCTCTACCAGATTTTCCCAATGTAGTGCTCTTCTGTGCTAAGAGAGTGGAGGAGGGAGGTTTTGTAAGCAGAATTGTATTACTATGCGTTCCAATTTCAAAACTATGTGAAAAAATACTGTCTCAAAACTAGCTATGTGTAATATCAAACATTGAATTTTCAAAAATTTTTCATATTGCGGTTTTATTTTTTTTAGATGCCTTAATTCCTTATGGGCCAAGCTTTCAGGTAATAACAAAAACTATTCAAATAAAATAGAGTTTGAGGCCGTAGCGGTTTCTTCTATTTTGTAGCTTAATATGAAAAATTGACATAGCCATTTTTGAGAGTGGAATACTCAATTGTAAACTACAAATATCAAACCTTTTGAACTTTTACATAACCAAACACAATTACTAGCAAAGCAATAATCTTGTGTACATATATAATATTTACATATGTACATATGTATGTAGTATACATTCCTCTGTATAGACCCTTCAAAAAATGCGATTAATCCGGGACATGTCCGGGATCAATCGCAAGGGAGCATGCGACTATTACAATTTTACATCCCTTTGTATGGAGCGAATTGATCGCATGTGTTCGAGCATGTCCTATGAAGAGACTAATTGTTCAATTGTATACCCAAATGGGTACCAATGTAGATTAATCGCTTTCATCCCGAACGGGTACAAATGTAGATCAATCGCTTTCATACCGAACGGGTACAAATGTAGATTTTTCCAAGTTGTTAGCCAAGGCAATTTTTAATAACAATCTTTAAAATATTTAAATAAAGATTATATAATGCTTTACTTTTGTAAAAAAAAATCTCAATAAATAAATTAAAAAAAATTGTAAGTTTTGAGTATGCATTATATGAGCGTAATGTAAAGGATTTTTTCATAGGATATTGTAGACAACATTTTGAAAAATTATTATTCATCATTGTTATTAAAAGAAAGAGTGTTCAATTCGTTTTACCGGTTGCTCTACAATTTTTTAAATACATTGCATATTTTTTGTAAAATTTCTACATTTAAGGAATCTAGATTTGTACCCGTTCGGAATGAAAGCGATTAATCTACATTTATACCCGTTCGGGATGAAAGCGATTAATCTACTTTTATACCCGTTCGGGAACAATTGGTCTACAATTGGTCTACATTTATAACTGTACGGGAACAATCGGGGACTAATTGTGGACCGATTGTTCTCGAAATAGATCAATCCCGGACAAATCTCTTTCGGGATTAATCGCACATTTTTTTGCAGGGGAAGTTTGTATCTCTACATATTAATATGTACATTTATATAGAGATTTGTATCTGTTTATACATATATGTATTCACAGTATTTTTCTACCACTCTTTTATCGTAGCTGGTCTAGCATTAAACAAAAATCAATTTTAACCTCATTTCTCCAACGAAAAGGCTACGCAAACAACTAAACAAAATACATGTATGTATGTATGCATTTGTCTATAAAAATGTGTGCAAGTATAAAAGCATGAGTTTTTACTCATATAAAACTTAAAATTGTTGTATGAAAGTATGAGTTTTTACCCATATAAAACTTAAAACTGCTGTCTATTACTTGTATGTCTTTTACACATGTTAATATAATAATTCAGACTGAGAATGGTTTTAGTTTTGGTATTAAAAATTCAAACAATTTCTTGGCAACCAAAATAAAGAAGTGAAAAACTCAGCGACGAAGAAAATTAATTTGTATGCATGTATGTCAATGTGTGTAAATATGTATGTACCCTGTAGGGAAAATCTCTAGTTCCGAACTAGGTCGCTTCTAGTGAATTTTTCGACACTACTAGTGCGAGATAAATCTCTTTTGCATATTATCAACTGGCAAATTTAACACGGCGATGTCCTATGCGGTGTCAATTGTACCTACTAGTACCTACTAAATTCTACAGTTTACACTAGTTCGTTTATTGGCACAATTTCGATAGTTTTGAACTAGCTACAAGTAGCTACAAATTCTACAGTTTGCATCTGTCGCTTAAGTACAGCCTTTGACACACTTCATGCAAGTGACGCAATGGCCGACCGACTAACGCATGTGTCTTTCAATCTGAAGGGCACGGGTTCGAATCCTGTCGGTGTCAAGGTGGATGATAATTTTTTTTTTAATGTTTTTTAACTTATATTTTTTTATTTATTTATTTAATACAAATTTGCAATAATATTTAAAAAGTAATAAAATAAAAAAAAATTAAATTTAAGCCTGAGGGATCGGAAAAGCATAATTAGGGGAACATTTCATTTCATACAAGATGCAAATAGAAAACTCTTTATATAAAATGCTTCAATAAACATCTGACAATTGCAGAAATATACAAAGCCGACAGCAATTGAACGAACGAAAAATTTTCATAGAATTTTTGTCACTTCGAAATTGCATACAAGTCAAAGTGTGTCTTATAATGGTCACTCAATTCACTCCTTCTGCACTGGTGAGGGTCTAACTACAATTGATCTAGTTCCCTTTTGACACCTTTTCGCTAGTTTGGAACTAGAAATTTTGCTCACTAGTTATTGAGTTCCCTGCAGGGTATGTTTGTATTTGTGTGTATATGTAATTTTATAGGCGCCCTCATTGTAACCAAATTGAAGGCTTATTTTCAAGTCAGCAACTTTTATAGGCGGACGTGGTGGGCGAATAATGTACATGCGTACTCGTAAATAACTTTGATAATAGTTTTCTTGGTTTTCATATGAGTATTACATACATACTTTTGATTTTGAAGGTTTTTTTTTACATTAAAACACTGAAATATGTATGTACATATGTATGTATGTGCATTGAAAATCAGCTCCCATCTAAAAATAAGTTCTATAGAGACATTATTTCTTTCAGTATATATATACATATAGTCCCTAACTTCCGTCTTGCTACCAACATGCATTTCGTCAAAAACTTACTTGAAGTTCTATGAATTACTCCCATCTCCATAATCGAGGTTGTAACTACCACTGCGTATACGTAACTACCGTTATGGCGGATGCGTGACTAGAAAGCAAAAGCTCAATTGCTCAATCACAGATACAAGGTTATGTTGATCATATAATTCAGGTTTTATCATTTGCTTGACCTTTTTGATCCTCTCACCACGAAATTTTCGTTCTAAATATATTTGCACTGTTTTTAAAAAAGAGTGGCAGTTTGTTTTCCAAGTTCCTCATTAGGTCAGTAGGTAGTTTACTTGATGGTGCTTCAAATCGAATAATAAAGACCTTATGTTGAAGATGGTATTGCGAAATTTTGTGCTCACTGCTGTGAATCCATTTGAAAAGGTGCGTTTTCCTAGTTCCCTTTATTTCTATATTTCTTCCTTACCGATTTTTTGATGTCCATGAAGTTCATCAATCCTAGATAGCTGAAGATTTTTTATATTTTATTTTAAGATCACATTGATTTTCTCTGGGATCTGCGTTTGAGCGAAAGTTTCGCATAAAACAAATACTAAGTAATCGGACCAACTCCATCAAAACTTTCGATAAATCCTTACGGCTAAAAAATATAGTCTCTTGAACATGAAAAACGCATGTAGCTCAATGTAATAACAAATTATTAAAATTGTATTACAACTCGAAAGTGGCTTACGCTTACATTGACATATAACTATGTTCTTATACATATGTACATAATCCGATTGGAGTAGCAGGAACGATGTCACGATGGCCATCAACTGCAGGGAGGCAATTGTTCGATTGGAAAAATGTTACAGACATCGGAAACATAACAACAAATAATTCAATTAAGTTACAATCACATTTTTTTATTTATTCTTTTTTTTTGCAATTCGCTCTACGAACATATATTATGGGTTTTACTGCGCGCATCATGGGATTGGAGAGATGTACATCACTATACTTTTTGTTACGCCGGATTTCCCTGCAAAGCAAAAAAGCAGCAAGAATTTCATATGCGAGTATGTAATTGGCAATTGAATGTCGAAGTTGGCTGCTTTCACCAATCCACATCTCTGGGGGAAATTGATGCATTTGAGCTGAGGGTCACTGATAAATCGATTCTCGTACATAACGCAGAGCATAAAAACAAAAAAAAAAACATTGTATTGCAACAGAGCATAAATCTGAAAGCTGCTAAAGAAACATAACAACAACGGCCAGGCGGAAATAATAGGCAGGGTTGCATTATGCAATTGTATACGAGCAAAAAAAAAATTGTAATGGAAAAGTACGGCATTCAATGCCAGAAAGAAATTGGCACTAGCTAAATGGCCATGAATAAAGGAAACAGGAAAGTAAGTTAATGATGCTAGAAATTCCATGCCTGCCACTGAAGCTGAGTTGATATGCAAGCAAACAGGAAGTTGAAGGTAAAATGTGAAGAGAGTTAAAATTTGCTAGAGGAAATGACGGCAACTTAATTTGCATGGTAAAGAATTTAAATAATTGCTGCAATTTTAAAATGGAAAGGCAAGAAAACTATAAATGTGGTGGTACTTAATTGAAGTTGCCAGAGTGAGAGGGAGGTTAATATAAAGCGGAGGGTGGCGCAAAGAAATTAAGAAAAAGTAATATAAAAAAAAATAAAATATAGTAAAATAAAATTAAAAAAATAAAAGAAAATAAAGTAAAATAAAATAAAATAAAATAAAAACAAGTAAGGAAGCCTAAGTTCGAGTGGAATCGAACATTAGATACTCAGCTGTATGCTTTCATTGTTTGTTTGCGTTTGATGGAAACACGGATTATTTTATATAAAGCGAGTGCCGCATAAAATGGGCGTAGCCACGCCCATTTTCAACATTTTTATCAGTCATCCAACTAAGGATATGAATATTATTCTTTGTGCTAAATTTCATTCCTTTATGACTTCTAGTTACAAAGATGTCACGTTACAAATTCCCCTAAGGGTGTTCCAGAAATATCTTTGTTAAAAAGTGGGCGTGGTCATAAACCGATTTCAATAAATTTTTGCGTGTCTATTAACACAAGTTATAAAAGTGTATAACCAAAGTTTCGTTATAATATCTCAATTATTTGTCGAGTTATAGGCTCAGAAATCTCGTATATTCCTGTTTCTAAAAAGAGGCGGTGCCACGCCCATTTTCCAAAATTTTTGTGTTTTTCGTTTTATGTCCGCAGTTGGACTCTTGCTATAAAATTTCAATGATATATCTTTATATTTGACAGAGATATCGCTTAAAATGTTTTTATTAGGCCACTTTATAATACACATATATAAAAGTGGGCGTGGCCGTCAACCGATTTTGGAAATTTTTCGTCCAAACATTTGCCTAAGTAAGTATATCACGCGTACCGAATTTCATCGATATACCTTCAACGGTTTCTGTTTTATGACTCATAAAACTTTCAATGTTTGCCCCTTAATAAGTGGGCGTGGCACTGCCCATTTTCCAAACTTTTTGTGTTTTTTTGTTTTATGTCCATAGTTGGACTCATGCGACAAAATTTCAATGATATATCTTTATATTTGACAGAGATATGGCTTAAAATGTTTTTATTAGGTCACTTTATAATATACATATATAAAAGTGGGCGTGGCCGTCAACCGATTTTAACTATTTTCCGTCCAAACGTTTGCCTAAGTAAGTGCATCACGCGTACCAAATTTGATCGATATATCTTTAATGGTTTCTGAGTTATGACATATAAAACTTTCAAGGTTTGACGCTTAATAAGTGGGCGTGGCACCGCCCGTTTTGCAAAATTTCGTCAAATTTCTTCCTAGGGGCCTGAGCTCAATACGTGGGTAAAATTTCATCGCTCCAGCTATATTAGTGACTGAGATACCAAATTTCCGATTTTTTCTATATAGGAAAAGTGGGCGTGGTCATGGTCCGATTTCGCCCATTTTCAATACCAACCGTCCCAGTCTCGATACCAACTTGCATTTCAAATTTCATCGAAATATCTAAATTTTTCCACGAGTTAGAGCGTTTACAGACGGACAGACGGACGGACAGACGGACGGACAGACGGACGGACGGACGGACGGACATGGCTCAATCGATTTCTCTTTTCACCCTGATCATTTTGATATATATATAATTCTATATCTATCTCGATTATTTCATTCTGTTACAATCCGCCGTTATGTGATTAAAACTATAATACTCTGTGTACTAGTACAGCTGAGTATAAAAATAAAATAAAATAAAATAAAATAATATAAAATAAAATAAGAAAATAAAATAAAATTACGTAAAATAATATAAAGTAAAATAAAATAAGATAAAATAAAATAAAATAAAATAATATTAAATAAAATAAAGTAAAATGAAATAAAAAAATAAAATAAAATAAAATAAAATAAAATAAAATAAACTTAAATAAAATAAAATAAAATAAAATAAAATAAAATAATATAAAATAAAATAAGAAAATAAAATAAAATTACGTAAAATAATATAAAGTAAAATAAAATAAGATAAAATAAAATAAAATAAAATAATATTAAATAAAATAAAGTAAAATGAAATAAAAAAATAAAATAAAATAAAATAAAATAAACTTAAATAAAATAAAATAAAATAAAATAAAATAAAATAAAATAAAATAAAATAAAATAAAATAAAATAAAGTAAAATAAAATAAAGTAAAATAAAATAAAATAAAGTAAAATAAAAAAAAATAAAAAAAAAATAAATAAAATAAAATAAAACAAAGAAAGTAAAATAAAATAAAATAAAATAAAATAAAATAAAATAAAATAAAATAAGATAAAATAAAATAAAATAAAGTGAAATAAAATAAAATGAAATAAAATAAAATAAAATAAAATAAAATAAAATAAGATAATATAAAATAAAATAAAATAAAATAAAATGAAATAAAATAAAGTAAAATAAATTAAAAAAATAAAATAAGCAAATAAAATAAAATAAAAAAAAAAATAAAATGAAATGAAGTGAAATAAAATAAAACAAATTAAAACGAATTAAAATAAAAAACGCATTCAATGCCACAAACAAAAGCAGATATTGACGTTCTCTAAAATAAACTTTTCTTTTCACTCAAAAAAGTCTCATCAAATATAGTTAAATCACATACAAATTTCTGTTAAATGTTTGTGCACTGGCTGTTAGAAAAAAATTGGTGTAAAAATAAACACTCCAATGACGTTATCAGTGATTCCGTGTCATAAGCAAAATATGTCATAATTAATCACAATAAGCATCGAGCTTTGTTAACGCTTCGAGAATGATTGGGAAAGATTTTTATTTGATTTGTGAACTAGAGAATTTTTCAGCAAAGCGAAACCTTCATTATCCAATGTATTTTTCCTTCGTTATAAATTTCAAATCTAATTCATTCTCGAAGGGAAATTTTAATGGTTAATGCAAGGCAAATTCATTATATGCTAATGGCTGGGCGAAGTCGGCAATATTCGCCTCGATTCGCTTTAAGTTTTTGTCCATCAGAATGTAAAACTCAAAGTCAAATATTTCTTTGTATGACATTCATCTGTACACGGCGAGTTAAAAACGTGAAGAAGAAGAAGTCAGCTTACCATTACCATATGAATGAATTTGCCTTGGGTTAATGGTTGTTCTACTATCTTTACTTGTTACTATTTTAACAATTTTTTTCTCATGGTGTGTGTTCGAACCCATTTTAATAATAATAATAATAATAATAATACCCAACGGTTTACCCTCCATATCCCGCCCGACCGACGCGAGGGGCGCCAATCCGCATGACGCACGGATATGTTTTTTTTTGTTTTTTTTTTTTTTTTGTGCCGAGTCGTACAGGAAGGGGTTTGTTAGGTGTCGAGATCTAAAACTATTCAGCTACAGAACAAAATTCATCAGCTGATTGTATATCATTTATTAAGTGAGGCTAGAACTATTTGTTTTATAATAAAAAGCGAGTCTGAAGTGTCAAACGTGCTGGAGTGATTATTAAAGTCATGGCATAAGCGGCGGAATGGTTCATTTAATTCGAAATTTGTTTTGCAAGGTTTCACAAATAGTGGCTTGAAATGCCTCGATACTCTACATGGAACGTTAAAATATAACTCACTTAGAAGGCATGGGCTATTTATAAGTCCAGTGATTAATTTAACCATAAAAACTATACCAAGCATCTCTCTACGACTAGAAAGTGAAGGCAAATTAATGAGTTTTAAACGAGAAGTGTAAGGTGGAAGAATGTAATCTGAGTCCCAACGAAAGTTCCGCAAAGCAAAAAGCAGGAACTGCTTTTGGACAGATTCTATTTTATCTGAAAAACACTGGTAGTGGGGATTCCAAATAATAGATGCGTATTCCAAGATAGGTCTAACTAAGCTTGTAAAGTTTTGAGTATAATATTGCAAATATACTCCAACATATCGTCCCCTCAATATAACAATAGCGTATAATTTTTTTTGGGTTTTGAGAAAATCGAGTTTAAAGTTTTTGTCAAATCAGATATCTATTAAATTTTTGAACAAGAAATTATACACCATTTTTTCCAATGACATTTGACCCACTTTGTGGAAGTAGAATTTGACGAAATTTTGACCAGACATAGAATCAATGATGGAGATTCTAAATATGCAATAAAAAAATAATGGCGTATGAGCACATACGCTATTGTTATATTGAGGGGACGATATGTATCTACTATGAACATTGGTTATAAATTCGTTTTAAATTCATTCTCTCTATTTATCTTCATTCTCTATAATGATCATCGATACATTTTCGAATGTTCGCTACAATATTTATTGGTATGTTTTTTGTTGGTAAAATCAGATTATATTATTTTGTATTATACATGATACATACTGTGAGCACGCAAATATGTACATATGTATATGTATATGTATCCAATGTAGAACATGACTTTATCAATTATTAATTAATGCATAAGGCCGCTGTGGTGCAGTGGGTAGAGTGGTCGCCTGCTATACCTGAAGTCTGGGGTTCAAACCACATGCATATGCACAAAAGAGTGCCTTTGTTTCGAATAAATACCCACCAAAAAATCTAAGCCTTATTTAAGAACTAAAACAGAAGATTTAAAGGCAACGCTTAAATTGCAGAAAAGATGTGAATTATGCAGCTAAACAAAAAACAACTTATTATTAAAACAATTATAAGGTGTTCATACACCATGTAAGACCTGAATATCAGGCCATAATAATGCCTTAAATAAGCCTTATTTTCCTGGTGGATTAGCCTTTGAAATAAGGTGGGTTCTCAGAGAGAGAGAGAGGAAGAGAGAGAGTATTCCTTATGGCTTGACGATATCAACACAGGAAAATTAGTCTTATTTTAAGCTTTTGTCCATTCAACTTAGCTTCCCTTAAAATTTTCACGCCTTGTTTCGCAAGCCTTTAAATCTGCTGCAATAATTCTTAACTAAGGCGTAGATTTTTTTCTGGGTTTATAATTATAGATTATTCGTTATCAATTAATAAGCGTATGTATATTTATACGATTGAAAAACGTGGGTCTTAATTTGTTTGTATTTGTATTGTGTGTAGAAAAAATTTAAATCACCTTAAAACAGGGTTGGGCATGATTCAACTAATTTTGAGTGCACTCAGCCTGCAACTACCACTCAAACCTGAGGATTCAGGATTTAACTACCACTCAAATTTAGTGGTAGTTAAATTCATGATTTAACTACCACTAAATTTGAGTGGTAGTTAAATCTTCAATTTAACTACCACTAAATTTGAGTGGTAGTTAAATCTTGAGTGGTAGTTAAATTTTCAACTACCACTCAACTTTAGTGTTGGTAGCAAAAGTGCAAAGAAATCAGTCAAACCCCAAAAAAGCTTATGGAAAAACTTACATACATACATATGTATATGTATGCGTATAACTTATGCATATGTATGTACATTAAATATACAAAATTCAAGGGAAGGACGTGCATTGCAATAGTATTTGTAGATATTCAAGTTCATCTACTAGTTCGTTTTAGTTAAATTTCTAGTTCACTTCCTAGTTCACCCCTATTTTAATTTCTAGTTCTCCCCTATTTAAATTTCTAGTTCACTTCTAGTTCACCTCTAGTTGACTTATAGTTCACCTCTAGTTCAATTTCTAGTTCATTTTCTAGTTCACCTCTAGCACACCTCTAGTTCACTTCTAGTTTACCTCTAGTTCACTTCTAGTTCACCTCTAGTTCATCTCTAGTTCACTTATAGTTCACCTCTAGTTCACTTCAAGTTCAATATTTTTGAATCAGTAAAAACGCAAACCCTTCAATATCTCGACACACCTAAAAATGGACTTATGCCAATTTCAAAACTAACGACTCACATATACTCACATTCATATGTATGTATATATGTACATTTCACCACAAGCTGATGTGTTGATTAACTTCTCAATGATATCACTGCCTAAATAGGTTTCGAGCACAAATTTTGAGTGGTAGTTGATTCAAATTCAACTACCACTCAAATTTAGTGGTAGTTAAATTCAAGATTTAACTACCACTCTATTTGAGTGGTAGTTGAAAATGAATGGTAGTTCAAAAATGCCCATCCTTGCCTTAAAACTTTGAAATTTTAAAGATTTTCTAGTAAATTTAATACATAATATAATAATACAATGGCGCTATCATAACTCTGACGAGTCTTATGGCCGAGCTTCTCTCCCAATTCGAGGTGTGCTCCTTTTTTGTTTTTTCCTACTAAAATTTAATACATAGATTGATTAAAACCCACGTATAGGTTTACGGTTAGCGTTCTGAAATATTGTCAGTTCTTGCGCATTTCCGTTTAACTAAGTTCTTTCTCTTTTTTTATTCCTTTTGTTTGTTGTTTTCATTTTAAAGTTAACCTTTCCGCTAAAATACATTTCTTTTTCTGAAAACTGTCTTTAGGGGTTTGTCGAAACAAGTTTCGCAATTTACTTAAGTAAAGCATTAGCATTTGCTTGTTTTTTAATGCATTTCTTAAATGCATTTTTGCTAAACGTAAAAATAAAGGAAATGGAAAAATTGTTTAGTGTACATAACTAAATAAATGTACATACAAACATGCAGATAATACTTTTTTGAAAAATATAAAAATGTAATTATGCCTTGCTGCACTCTATCCATATAGATAGCGAATGCCCACATTTTTCTTTTCAAAGTCACTCAAGTATATAAAGTGCATTAAAAGTGCAGGTGCATTTTATTTATATGAATTGTTAATAATTCACAAAGCTAGGCAAATGCCTGGCCAATGAGTTTGGCAGTTTTCAATTATTTGACTGAAAAAGTTTTATTTAGCAAGTTGCACTTAAGCTTTTAATTATAAGTTCGAAAAAGTTTTCAAATTTCCATTATCAAATAAAGTTTATTATTGTAACCGACAATTCAATGCTTTGTGAGCTTTTTACAAGTAGTGCGTTGCATTCGGCATAATGCCTAAAGTACATAATCTATTTGTGGCATTCAATTATTTTTAGATTTTGCAAAAAAATTTAAAGTAGAATAAATATATATTTTATCCTATTTAAAAGTATAAAAATAAAAGAGGCCAAGGAGGCAGACAAGTAGGAGGATGCGATTATAAGGGAGAATAAAAGCTTATAACTACATATATTTAGCAATTAGGGTGACTTTGACGGTGAAATCGCAGCAGAGACTGCTCTTCATTAATTGGAGGCAACTTGGCCTTATAAGCCCCGACATCAATACGAAAACAGATAAATATTTGTCCTATAACAGTCTTCAAAACAAACTACGAGATGGTTTTTCCATCCAGAAAGGACTGGGGAGATGGTAAATTAGCTCAGAGACTAGGTGTTTCAATTTTAACGGATGGATAACAGATGGCATGCGAAGTGAGAGCGGCTATATTCGCAGCTCAGCCGGATACTTCCATATCAGTCAGGCTCCCGTATACGGCAAGCGGTTTTCAATCTGAAGCTTTCGACATACAGTAGCCCTGCAAGGTTCTACTTGGAATGAAAAGTGCGGTGTCGGAAACAGGATAGCAATTTTCTCGGTTAGTCAGGCTGCTCTGAATGCTTTGGGATCTGCAACAGTTTGATGAAGCCTTGTCAGGCAGTGTAGGGAGTGAGTCATGTACTTAGAAAGTCGACATAGCGTAGGGCTGCCAAATATATCAGCTGCAAAACCGGGATACTTTTGATATATATATACAAGACATCTGCAGAGGTATGTGGCCAACATACAATGAGATGCGATCCTCAGCCATGCAAAAGATGGAGGGGCACTTCCTGCTTAACTTCCTGCTTAACTTCCTGCTTAACTGAGCTACTCGCAGGATATTGGACTATTTGAACCCAGGCGGCCCGATTGAAATTAAACCATAGCACTCTGTGTCGCAGCTGTAATCTTCCTGGAGCGGAGAAGACGGTGGTGTACCTGCTATGCGAGTGTGCTTTGTGTTGCCTGGGCAGAATGCAATTCCTTGGCAAGCCTTTCTTCGAGAGGGGCTTCTTAAATAACCAAACTCAACAGGATGGATATAGGGCGTAGTACCTATCCTGGTCCGGCTCTTCAGTGCTAATTAGAGTCTGTGGGACTCATCACTCCAACCAAAACCATATTCTAGACAATTTTAACTTGCCCTAAATCAACAAGGCTGATTATACATATTTTTGAAGTGTGTAAGTTATACCCTCCTCCTTGTTTACTCCAAAGTGCAAAGTACAGCGTAGCTATCTCAGCATAATCCCTAATACATATTTACATTGATTATTTTTTAGCTCCAGTACATATTTATGTATGTACATATATCCTTGACAACAAGATTACTATTACTATCCACAACTGCTAAATGCATCAAGTCAATTAAGGGGTTGTGGTCGACTTATATATAAATATAAGTGTTGCACGCATAACCACAACGATTGCAATCTTCTTCAGATTTGCTTGCAGATGTTTCAGTTCCTACATGCAAGTTGCGGGAGTTCCTTTTTTTAAACGGATCGTCCCCCTATTTCGTACGAGTTGTTGGTAGTTAGTTGCCGTTGGTTTTAAGGCGTGATATCATCATCATGTTTTTGGCATTTGTGGTTTGCAGTTACGATTGCAAATTTCTACGCTTCATATACATAAGTATATCTACATATATTGGTATGTAAGATCTCAAACTGCGTATGTAATATTTAGCCACTTGCGTAGATGTATTCGGTGCTTTGTGCACTGTGCACTGGATGTGGCAGTTGGTGTCGAATTCACTGAATTTCCACAGACGATTTGTACTAACACGCAGCAATGCACAAGCGAACAATGTATTTGGCATGCCTAAAATAGCCACACCACTAACACACCACCGCACAATGGGTGATTGCGGCCAAAAATAAATTCAAAATTAAAGTATGAGTAAAACAATTTTTTTAAATAGAGATCGACAGATATATCAAATTGCAATAAAAAAGCTTATATCAAAATTTTTGAGTCTCTTTTCGTTTAGCCGTACAGGGTGCCCAAAGTTGAGCAAAAAATAGGTTCTTTTTTTCTCAATGAACACACCTCATACAAAATGCTCTATATCATTTAATTGTTAACACACGAACTCTAGTGATACATCATTACATAGATAATGATTTTCTCTTTCGGAAATTATAACGTAGTTATAAATACCGTTCACTATTGAATTTATATGAATTTTCAAATATTGACAAAAAATGTCGATAAGAAAAAAATTTTGCTCGACTTTGAATAAAAAAATTAAAAAAACAAAAAATATTACCTCCTCAAATTTTTTTAATGCTTTGAAATAATATATTCTTAATCAAACTACATTCTCATTTTAAAAATCCACTTGCTCCATTTGCTTTTATAATTTTTTTCCCATTGGCCTAAAACTGCGTTTTTGTAAACGCATTAATTATGTTAGTTTTGACATTATGAAAAACGTTTATGTTTAGGCGAATAATCGAATATTTCTTTATCGTCTTGCAGTAAATGGTGCATACTTTCAAATTATGAGGTAATCTTTTTTATCAGCGTTAATTCATATCTTTGACAGCTTTTTACTTTTTGAATATAAAAAAAAAGGGGAAAAATTTTGAAATTTTAAAAAGAAATTAAAAAAAAAAAAAACTATTACCTCTTCAATTTTTTACTATTTCATAGTCCTAAATGTCTTTTATAAACAGGAGAAAAAATCGTAAAAATTCGTTTGCTCCATTTTGTTTTATGAACATTTTTATGGAAGGTGTTTTTTGAGTTTTCGTACATTTTTCCCATACAAAATGCCCAGAAGTATGCTTCAAAAAGTTTAAATATTTTTGTATGGGGAATATTTGTCAAAATCGTGAAACTTAAATATCGATATTTCCAATTATAATTAAGATATTCGAAGAAACTAAACGCTGTTTTCAAGGGTAATGATTGTGCTTTGAACTTGTTTAATCGAATCTGAGTGGAAAGTAATTACATAAAAGATATTAAGCATGGAATAGAGCCAAAAAACGTGTTTTTTGCCTATTTGAGCATGAATATTTCAGAAACTAGAACCAATTTGGAAAATCTGACTCCAGATTCAGGTTTAGCACACTGAAATCCTTTAGAAAAGTGTAATTTCATTTCTGGTATAAAATTTTTTTGAAATGCGATTTTTTTGTATGAAAGTTTTATGATAAATGCTTATAACATACTTAAAAGTGCATATATTTTTAATTTAAAAACGGTGAAGTGCTTTACCCCTTTTCCAAAATGATTACTGCATTTGATTTATATTTCAAAAATGTATACACTAATCAAAATGGAGCATTTTAGCTATAATAGTTAGGAAAATGCTGAAATTTCAAAAATACCGTTATATGGGAGGTGGGCGTATTTGTGGGTGGATTTTGTTCAAATTTTCACAGTTTACTAATTCCAACCAAAAAAGCTTAAGTACCAAGATTCTAGCTTAATTATTACTATTTTTGGCCGCGTTTGCATGGAGGTACCCCCACTGTGCACCGCCGCCGTATACCCAAGGGGCGTTATGCCATAAATGTCAAGGCTGTCATGGCTGGCTATAAACGTCAGCAGGCTGTGATGAAGGCAGGCAAATACAAGCGAGCGACCAGCCAACCGACCTACTGCCACGTTAGAAGCCATCAATTGCATTTGCTTTCATGCGACTAACAATTTAAAATATTGCTGCAAACGATGACAAAATCAACCAAAATTTTTTCGGCCAAATGTAATTTTGTGGCAAAACCATTTGTGTCTAGATGAAATTTATTGTATGCAGTTGCCGTTTTGTGGCTTACCATTAATTTAACACACCCACAGGCATAAAAGACAGCAAAGAGAACATACGATGACTCAATGTATTTGGAATTCCTTTCACTGCTCCTTTGGAATTTTCGTACGTACTTGTATAACTTTGATGGGACATTAAAATACATACATACATACAAGCTGAGTAAGCTTTAACAAATAGTAGCAAAAGTGATCGAAGGTATGTAAGTAACTACAGCATAGCTTTCGTCATCGGACGAAAAAAGATGCCGAAAGTGGCAAATCGCCGAAACCGGTTTATAACCAAATCAAACTTGACAAGCGATGGCGGAAATTCGTTGCACAATAAAGGTCGTCGTTCGATTCAAAAACTATGCCATTATCCGGTAAAATGAAAATTCCTTTATCAGCAGTTTTTTCTCTTCACTATGATTACGAAATTCTGTCCGTTATGGAAAAATTTTATTTGGAGAGAGGATGTTTTAAAATATATATATTAAGGTGGAGTGAAATCATATGGAGATTTTTTGTTTGTTCTTTTTTTGAACGTACCAGCAATGAAAAGTTGCCTTTATACGAGTTAATGAACCCCACAAAATTTTATCGCGATAGGATGACGCTTTGAACTGCCCCCAGCCCCGCAAAGTTGAAAGCAATAAGCACGATCTGGTACAAATTAGAAATTTTGAAAATTATAAAATCAAAAAACTAAGTATGAGGATTGATAAAGATGGCTTAGCTGAGTATTAAAGTGAATTTTTTTTTTTGGAAACAACAACAACAAATGTTATTAAAGGTCAAAGTTTATATTATGCATTTTTTAAATTGCAATTACTTAAAAAATACTAAACCGATTTCGAATATTTTTATACCATTCAATAGGTATTTTGATTCCCTTTAATTTGATATACATTTTGTATATAAAAATTAAGGGGGGTTAAAGGGGGGTTGACCCCCGCAGGGTGGTGTTATGGAACCCTAATAAAATGTATATCAAATTAAAGGGAATCAACATACCTATCGAATGGTATAAAAATATTCGAAATCGGTTCAGTAGTTTTTAAGTAATTGCAATTTAAAAATGCACAATATAAACTTTGTCCTTTAACAACTTTTGTTGTTGTTGTTTCAAAAAAAAAAAAAAAATCACTTTAATACTCAGCTTAGCCATCTTTATCAATCCTCATACTTCGTTTTTTTATTTTATAATTTTCAAAATTTCATATTTGTACCAGATCGTGGTTATTGCTTTCAACTTTGTGGGGCTGGGGGCACCTCTAAACATGCGAGTAGGTCAATAAAATTTTACAGGCTTATTACTGGGCTAGAAAGGTTCCGTTCTGGCTTTGGAACAAATTGAATTTCCAAAAAAAAAGTTTCACTCCACCTTAATATATATATGTACATATGCCATTTTGCTCTTGTTAATTTTTTTTCTCTCAAATTACAAAACCTACAGTTTTATGCTAACACTGAACGGCATTTTCCTTGGCCATTTTATGATAGAAATACCATCAAAGACTATGCCACCCACTGCCGAGCAGCGACCAGTACCCGAAAAAAAAACTTTCTAAAACTTAATTAGTGTTAAGCTGGGCTAAGTAGATCCAACTCTTCAAAGCAGTTATATTAATAACACTAGTCACTGCTAAGTGGAAATAAGCACGACAAAGATCATGAGATCATATTCTTTTCTTTACTTTACCAGCAAAAACTAACTAAAATATTTTACTACACTGAGAGAAAAAAAAAATATATGGAGGGATCAAGGAAATTGTTTCCCTATTTTGAACACTACTTTTTTTGTTTTGAGTCAGTATTATAGTAATAATAAAATATAGTAAATCATTATAAAATATTGTTGTTTACATGCGTTGTCATGGTTTCATATACTTGTTTTAAAAAAATCAAATATGGAAATTATCAAAAATTCTTTAAGCGCCGTTCCATTCCCAACTTGCCCGTGTTTTGTAGACTTGATTTCTCTAATTTTGAGAAATTGAATTTCCATACAAATCGCCATGGTAACGAATTTGTTTGAATGTTTTTTTTTATGTTTTTCCACATTTTTGAGAAAGTTTACTCAAAACAAAGAAAATTTTATATTGGGACGCGTGTTCAAAATAAGGAAAATTATGTCTTTGATCGAGAGAAGTTTTTTTGAGTGTAGTCTCTTGCAACGAAGTTTGTGATAGTAAAGTCACATTTGCTCTCAGTGAGAGATGTTAGCAAAAAAGTAAAGATACACGAAACTAGCTACTTTTGCTTGTTTTCCATGTTTTGGTATAGATTTGCTTATTGCCTCCATTTTTTTAATAAAATAATTAATTTTATTTAGTGTTTACTTTTTTATTTCACACATATCGCACCCTAAATCATAAAGTGACACAACTCAAAATTCAAAAATTCTCAGGAGAGCCAAAAACCTTTTTTCTCCCTACAAGCATTTATATGGAAAAAGGCCACGTATAATGGCTGTTTTCAATCAAAATAGACACCGATTGATAAGTTTTTGTTTGGCAATCGCTAGAAATATGTTAGGTGTACCGGTTTATGATAAAAAACCAATTTCGAAAATTTTTGAGTTGTGTCAATTTATGATTTAGGGTGCGATATTTGCTTTCACATGTCTTCTTCTACTTGCTAGTGCAAAGTTTTCCAGTAAAGGTAGTTAGTGGAGCTGTCCTTTTCGCTATCTCAGTTTTTGTTGAGTGCTTCTCAATTTTCGTTCAGTTCGCTCACTTTTTTTTGGAGCGAAAAGTAAAGAAACAGAAATTAGCTGTCAAATCTAAATAATTAGTGATAAATAACACTAGTTAGTGGGTGGAGAAACACTCCTATAATATTCTAACCCAATCAGCTATTAAACTTCCAACAAGACACGCCGCTGTCAAAATTATCAATATTGCTTTCCTGTCTAAACTCTTTAACACTAACTGTTGCACAAAATAGTTACATAGGAGACTAACAGTAATGGATGTCTTCATATTAATTTATCACTCATGTTTCAAAACCTTTTCGTGCACTAATTGAATTCTTTTTGTTGTTTCAACAACGTTTTAGTGAAAATATAAAAATAGCTGAAATTATAAACTGTCTTGTTGTACAGTTGTTGTTGTTTGTTAGCGTCAACGCCATTTTAAGTACATCGCCTTGACATGATTAACGATTTCCATTAGTTAAGTCAATAGCGCAGGAAATGATTGAAAGTTGAAATTGCTTTTTGGTTCGGAAAAGGCGTTTACGCGAGTTCCTTTATTTTCTTTCACTTACTGCTTGCTCGCTATTTGGGATTGAATTTGCAGAAGGAGTTGGAGGCAAAAGTGCTAACAGTTTGGAAAAATCGATTTCATTTGATTCATTCAATAAATTTGTTAGCTAGTTTGTAGAAACATATGCATGTATTTTTATATGCTCAGTGATGGACTAGTAAGTATATTTTTTGTTTCCAATTTGTAATCAATGCGAAGAAAACAAAGCAATAAATTGAAATAAATAAAAAATCACATACAAACATTAATTAAAACAATTGTCACAAGTTTGTTATTTAATTGATACAAAAATATAATATTTTTATGAATAACCATCAATTTGCTATGTATATGCCAATGAAAACATATGTCTGTACATAAATAGTAACAATAAGAGGATAAATCTGTTAATGAATAAGAAGAAAAAAACAATAGATAATAAATTAACAAACTGTAACATATGTATGAATGAGCTTATACAAGAGCATCATTGAGTTCATCAACGCCAGAAGCACGTCATATTTTGCTTTCAAGCACACAATCGATGTATTCGTATTATGACGATATTGAGATTGAATATTGCACAAACTGAATGGTTAATTGAGTAGTTCGTATAAAATATACAAATATGCATATATGTACCTACATATGTAGTGATTTCGTACATATGTATATAACATAGCAATATAAAAAACACACAAGCAGCAACAAAATAAAACTTTTGTCAGCGCGTCTGCTATCTCATCAATTGAAATAGTCATTTAATCTCTGTTGAAGCATTTCAAATAATTTCGAACTAAGGAATTAATGGAAGCAAGAATGAATGTGTCAATGAACATTGGAGATAAAGATCTTCGATTCTTCATTTTCAAAATATGTACATATAAGCATCAGTGGCGGCATTAGCATAAATTGGCTGGGCAAGCCTATGTACAAATAGGAAGCACAGCCATTAGCCATTTATGTAATATTTTTTTTGCTGTATTATCTGAAAGTCTGATTGCGGTTCCGTCATTGACTTTCATTAAATTCGTTTTGTATATTTGGTTTGTTGTTTATATTCGTACAGTATGTAACTGAATACATTGGAATACATCGAGAAAATGAAGATGTTGAAGAATAATTAAAATACACTGTGGATAATACAAAAATGTGTACATGAATTTTGTTGTTTTAGCTGTACTTACCTTTGGTCAGCTTGTCGCAGTCGAAAGTAGATTCAAGTCGTTCATCATCAGAACGTGAATTAACCAGGGACGTAGCGGTTATAAGAGAAATGGGGTAAAAGTCACATTTAACCAATACCATGAGAAAAAAAAAATTGTTGGTCCTTAATAACCATTATAAAAACCAAAAAACCGTTTTGGGCCTGAATAACCGTTATGGCAACCAAAAATCTGTTTTGGGGCTGAATAACCGTTATTCAGATTTTTATTTTTTTTTTTGGTCAACTATATCACTAACTATATCAAGCCTATTGCCATAACGGTAACTTATTTTTAAATTTAAATCTGTAAATAAGCAGTTGACTGCTCCTTAGAAAAAACGAGAAAACAAGCTTTGTTATTTTGTTTTCAAAGCCTCATAAAAGCCCATTTGTGAAACTGTTAAAGCATGTTACCTAACCCGGCTTGTGCTGTGATTGGCTGTACACACAAACTACACGTGAATGTTGTTAGTGGGCTAACGCGCCATGGGAACTCAAATAGTAAACACATTTCAAGCATAAATTAACCAAATTTTAAAGAAATTCGTAAAATGAAATGCACGAAAATATTTAGGAAAGTTGGGCTTTCGACTTTTATGAAGCAACCGCCACTGAGCAGCATAATTTAACGTGAAATAAAATAAAAATATGTTTATTGGAAATAAGTTGCACGAGCAATTAATATAAAAAGTAATAGAAGGAATTATATACATACACTGAGAGAAAAAAAATATATGGAGGGGTCAAAGAAATTGTTTACCTATTTTGAACACTACTTTCTTTGTTTTGAGTAAATTTTCCTTAAAACATGTTAAAAGGTTTATAGAATATTGTTGTTACATGCGTTACCATGGTGTCATATACTTGTTTTGAAAAAATTCATACATTAAAATAATGAAAAATTCTTTAAGCGCCATTCCATTCCCAACTTTCCTTGTTTTGAAGACTTGATTTCTTTAATTTTAAGAAATTAAATTCCCATACAAATCCCCATGGCAACGAATTTGTTTGAATGTTTTTTTATGTTTTTTCCACATTTTTGAGAAAATTTACACAAAACAAAGAAAACTTTGTATTGGGACGCGTGTTCAAAATAAGGAAAATTATGTCTTTGATCGAGAGAAATTTTTTTTTGAGTGTATGTATTTAACTTAATGTAAAAAAGTGAAATGAATTTTTACAGCTAAAATCTTGAAATTTTGTATTTAGAGCATTTATTGTATACAAAGCGCTGTCGGCAAAAATCATCGGTATCGGATGACGATAACATAGAGAACTCAAACCCGATTTTGGGCCAAGGAAAAAAGAGAGCATTCTAGTTTTCCTATACCGGATGATAAATAAATATTTTAAAATACTGTTGATATATTGTATTGACTTAAGAAATTTGTAACAAAAATTAAGTTATATTGTACACAGCAAGAGATAATCGCGAAAATATGCGATTTTGGGCATTCAGTCTCCATAACCGGAAATCAGGCTATATCTCGAAAACGGATCATCCGATTTTAATTCGACTTTCATAACTGGATTGAGCATAAAATTCTGCATCAATTCGATGTGCATATTGGCCTGGATATTTTTGTTGTCGAATTTTGCCCAATTTTAATTTTCAAAAATTCGTCTTGGTTCATAAAAAACAAATTCCGGAACATCAAAATTAATTTTAGACAAATGTCGTGGAGGAGTTTTCTACTCAGAAAAATGAGAGGAATCCGAATTTCGATGGCGCGGTATCGATTAATTTCCCTCCATACAAATCTCCCCACCCTAACTTACATACTTATTTTGCTTTTATCCCGTATGGATTAAATTTAAATTATTAGAATTTTGATTTCATAGACTTTTTGTTTTTTGATGTAGCTTTCCATCAAGCTGCATCAATATTCTTTCCATTAAAAGAAGAAAAGAAGATTTATTAAATTTTCCAAAAAAAAAAAAAAAAAAAAATTAGTGGCTTCTCACTAAAAATGCATTCGCTCTTCGGAACTGGCACAAAAACTAAAAAATAAAGAGCACGCGTCGAATTGGGCGAAAAGCTCGGCCTAAAACTCGTTAGAGTTATATTCTTGCCAGTGTATGAAATGAAATATTCTTTTGCTTACAATGCTATAAAATGTTTTCAACTGCAGTCTTGTCTCATAGTGTGTACCAAATGCAAACATCTTCAAACATGACAAAATTTCTTTAAATATGTACATAGTTGATTTTTTTCGTTAGTTCCCATGCAAAATGCTTTTTTAATGGCTTTCCTTCAGCATCCATCCTCAAACACCTACACAGTACATTCATCTCTTGGTTATCCGCTGTTATTTTCCTAATGACTTCTATTTTACGCTAACTATGTATGTATGTAAATTGTATATATGCATATACACTCATGTAAGTAAACTCAGCCTTGAACGGTTGCATCATTATTACCTTCAATTTCCTCCAACGAGTGCGCGGTTTTTTTTTCACTTCATTTTTTTATGCATTTCACTCTTACGACTTTGGCAATGATGTTTGTTTGCATCTTTCTTTCTTACTTATCTTACCAATACATATTTGCTTTTTATCAAGAGATTGGCTATTGATTGCAAAAATCGTCTCACTCTAATTTATTTTCTCACAATTTTGTGGCACATTAGCGCAGTTGGGTGTGAGATTAGTGATGGTGGCGTCAAAATTTATAGTTTTGGCAAATGTACTTAGAAGAAAAGTTGAATTCTCGACACGTACTTTAGCGCTTAAAAATTTGAGCTGCTACTTAGTGTTGTTATCGATGGTTAAGCGCGGTCGAACTTTAGTTTTGGGAGCAACTCAATATAAATGTTACTATAACCAAATGGAAAGGGTTCTTTTCGAAATCTGGAAAATCTGTTCTAGGGATCCTAAGATTCTTTTGCATACACTTAATAATTGCCTGTTTTCAAGTGCGAACAAACTCAGCTGAATTTATAGGAACTGCACAACACAGTGGCTGTCCAAAAACTCATTGAAACACGCCAAATCCCTGACAGACGCTACGTCTCCGATAAGCGACTTGCACACATAGTTTAGACAAAAATATAATAAAACGCGTTGCAAATCAAAAGTGAGTAGTGTGCGAGGCACACGTCAGAAACTCTAACGAATACGAGTATTTACCTATCTCCATAAATAAAATTTTATATGCACGTAATTTTTTTATGATCCACTCAATATTGAAACTTTCTATTGTGCAGCGTAACGATTTATTTTCATGTACGCCAACTAATGACACAGCTTGCCGCAGCTCTTGCGCCCGCTGCTCTTGCTCACACTGCTCTTGCTGTCTCTGCTCTTGCTGCCACTGCACTGCTCCTGCTGCTGCTGTCGATTTTCCATCATATTGGCATATTGGCATATCGAGGTCGTTAGCGATAATGAAATTGATGCTTGGTTGGTGTTAAATGATTTTGGTGTTAAATAATTTTGAGTTCGCCCATTAAAGTTTGAATGCACTTACTCGTACTACGCATCGTTACGCCGTGTGTGCGTGCTTGTGTGTGTTTTAAGTGCAAAAGTACGTGTCATATTACATTTTGTATGCATATGCGATATTTAGTGTAGACTAATTAGCAATAGCAACATATAAGTACTTTACTTTAGAAAAGTACTCATATGTATGTATGTACAAATGTTGCATAAAGTTTTGAAGCCACAACAATGTAATTAGTGCGCTCCAAATTGTACATAAAGTTGCGCTTGAGGTCAAATATGCTCATTAGAGAGAAAACTAAATATTACATAGAATGATTATTTACATATATGTATGTAGCTAGTATATACAAAGAAGATGTTGTTTAAAATAATTAACAAGCTTTAAGTTTTGATGATTTATGATTGTGTATAAAGGTCATTGTTATATTATTATCTACTCTATTAATAAGTTATTGATGTAGAACACTACTTATTCTATGTACAGCTGAATTACTTTTGCCCGCAGATAGTATATCAGTTTGGTTCTGGGGCTTTCTTCGTTGATAAAATTAATTAAGTATGTAACAAATGTACTAGACTCGACAATTCAAAATATTTTGATAGAAGCTATGGGCATTTTTCAGGATTTCGCAAGATTAAATCTGTGTTTGCTGCTAGTAACGAAAAGAGTTTCTCTAGCAAGCGCAACTAGCTTACGGAAGCACGCAAGACCCTTAGGCTGATCTAAGGCAGAGTTTATTTACAAACTGTTTTAAGATTTTTAAGCTTCCGAAAAAAAAAAACCGAGGTTTAAGAAGAACCTCTCCGAAAAACATATAAACATTACTTCTAAGAAGGATAAACTGCCTTCGGAGATAATTCGCAGCTGGATATTATTTATACAGATTTTTCAAAAGCGTTTGACAAAGTCGATGGCATCATGCTTCTACATAAGCTTAAAGCTTATGGGATTAACAGCAAACTACTTGAACTATTCTCGAGTTTCCTATCAAACTGAAAACTTCTATGGGTTGCACTAAACATTTCATCTAATTGATGTATGGTCAGCAATTCCCCAGAGCAGCCATTGCGTTGTTATTTCTTATATTCATCAATTACTTGCCTCATCACTTCACCCACGCAAAATGTCTAATGTTTGCTGGCAATGTTAAGCTTTTTGTTCCCAGCATTAGTGATTGCGCAAAACTTCAAAATGACTTAAACAGTTTCAATCGATGGTGCATGAATAACTCAAGGAAAGCCAGTTTAATCATCTTCGATTATAAATTGACTAATTTCTCTTTAATCGTCATTACGGGATGACAGAATTGGTGTCGTATTTTCGACACCCGTCAATTCTTCACTGCTCACATAGACTTTATTTGTGTCAAGTCTTTTGCCATGAGTGGTTTCATCAGACATAACTCTGGGGATTTCAACGTTCTCATGATTCTTAAGTATTTCTATGCCTCGTTGGTGAGATGCCGTCTCGAATACTGATAACTTTTATGGAATCCACACCACGAAACACAATCCAACAGAATTTAGAGAGTGCAAAAAATCTTTACCGAAACCGCATTATAAAAGCTCCGGTGGTGTTATAGTATCTCACCATATATCGTTAGATGTAAACTGCTTGGTCTTCAGGCCCTGGATTATAGAAGAACCATTTCCTCGTTTCTGTTTTCCTTTAATATAATTAACGGTAATATTAATTGCACAGATCTGCTCCACATATTCAGGCGCTATATATCCCGCACCGTGAACTTCGACATAATAATTTATTCACCGAAGATTTCTATACTACAAGCTACGCATTTAATGAGCCGATCGCAAGGTCCATGCGACTAGCAAATCAATATTGTAATTATATTGATTTTAAAGCAAATTAATTAAATTTAGGTTGGATTTATTTTGTATTTTTAACTAGTATGTATGGAGTAATAATTTTGTGGACTGAAGTAGAATAAATAAATAAATAAATTCTTTCGAAATACAAATAAGCGCTTCATACATCACCCGAATCAAAAATTCATAAAATTAATTCAAAATCGATAGCCATATTTTGCAAAGGACCGCAATTTAACAAAATTTTAATTAAAAAGCATTCCCAAAACAAGATTCGACAAAAGCTTGGCTAATTTGTTTCCTTAGAAGAAACTACATAACTGATTACTTAAAAGATTACAATTTTTCGTAAAATGTACATATGTACATATGTAAATGTTGGAGAAAAGTCTCAATTCTCAATTTTATATCCAACATGTTTTTACACTCGAAGTACAAGATTTTCTCCAAAGTTTGTTTTCAATTTGAAAATCATTGGAGTTCATTTTGAAAACGCATGTGTATTTAATATTAATTCAGTTCAATCATATTAGCAAGAAGAGTACTAACAAGTAAGGAAGCCTAAGTTCGAGTGGAATCGAACATTAGATACTCAGCTGTTGGCTTTCATTGTTTGTTTGCGTTTGATGTAAACACGGCGTACTTTATATAAAGCGAGTGCTGCATAAAATGAGCGTAGCCACGCTCATTTTCAAAATTTTTATCAGTCATCCAACTAAGTATATGAATATTATTCTTTGTGTAAAACTTCATTCCTTTATGACTTCTAGTTACAAAGATGTCACGTTACAAATTCCCAAAGGGTGTTCCAGAAATATCTTGGTTAAAAAGTAGGCGTGGTCATAAACCGATTTGAATAAATTTTTGCGTGTCTATTAGCACAAGTTATAAAAGTATATAAACCAAGTTTCGACATAATATCTCAATTATTTGTCGAGTTATAGGCTAAGAAATCTCGTATATTCCTTTGTTTAAAAAGAGGCGGTGCCACGCCCATTTTCCAAAATTTTTCTATTTTTTGTTTCCGGTCTATTGTGGAACTCATGCCACAAAATTTCAATGAATTATCTTTATATTTGACAAAGATATCGCTTAAAATGTTTTTATTAGGTCACTTTATAATACCCATATATAAAAGTGGGCGTGGTCGTCAATCGATTTCGCTAAAATTTTGAACGTGTATTACCACGAGTAATAAAAGTGTACACACCAAGTTTTGTCATAATATCTGAATTATTTGACGAGTTATGGGCTCAGAAATCTCGTATATTCCTGCTTCTAAAAAGAGGCGGTGCCATGCCTATTTTCCAACATTTTTGTATTTTCTATTTTCTGTCCATAGTTGGACTCATGCGACAAAATTTCAGTTATATATCTTTATATTTGACAGAGATATATCTTAAAATGTTTTTATTAGGTCACTTTATAATACACATATATAAAAGTGGGCGTGTCCGTCAACCGATTTTAACTATTTTCCGTCCAAACGTTTGTCTAAGTAAGTAAATCACGCATACCAAATTTTATCGATATATCTTCCATGGTTTCTGAGTTATGACATATAAAACTTTCCATGTTTGACCCTTAATAAGTGGGCGTGGCACCGCCCATTTTCAAACATTTTATCAGTCATCCAACTAAGCATATGAATATTATTCTTTGTGAAAAATTTCATTCCTTTATGACTTCTAGTTACAAAGATGTCACGTTACAAATTCCCAAAGGGTGTTCCAGAAATATCTTTGTTAAAAAGTAGGCGTGGTCATAAACCGATTTGAATAAATTTTTGCGTGTCTATTAACACAAGTTATAAAAGTATATAAACCAAGTTTCGACATAATATCTCAATTATTTGTCGAGTTATAGGCTAAGAAATCTCGTATATTCCTTTGTTTAAAAAGAGGCGGTGCCACGCCCATTTTCCAAAATTTTTCTATTTGTTGTTTCCGGTCTATTGTGGAACTCATGCCACAAAATTTCAAGGAATTATCTTTATATTTGACAAAGATATCGCTTAAAATGTTTTTATTAGGTCACTTTATAATACCCATATATAAAAGTGGGCGCGGTCGTCAACCGATTTCGCTAAAATTTTGAACATGTATTACCACGAGCAATAAAAGTGTACGCACCAAGTTTTGTCATAATATCTCAATTATTTGACGAGTTATGGGCTCAGAAATCTCGTATATTCCTGCTTCTAAAAAGAGGCGGTGCCACGCCCATTTTCCAAAATTTTTGTGTTTTTCGTTTTGTGCCCGCGGTTGGACTTCTGCCATAAAATTTAGATGATATATCTTTATATTTGACAGAGATATGGCTTAAAATGTTTTTATTAGGCCACTTTATAATACACATATATAAAAGTGGGCGTGGCCGTCAACCGATTTTAACTATTTTCCTTCTAAACGTTTGTCTAAGTAAGTAAATCACGCGTACCAAATTTTATCGATATACCTTCAATGGTTTCTGAGTTATGACTCATAAAACTTTCAATGTTTGACCCTTAATAAGTGGGCGTGGCACCGCCCATTTTCAAAAATTTTATCAAATTTCTTCATAGGGGCCTGAGCCCAACACGTGGGTAAAATTTTATCGATCTAGCTGTATTAGTGACTGAGATACCAAATTTCCGATTTTTCTATATGGGAAAAGTGGGCGTGGTCATGGTCCGATTTCGCCCATTTTCAATACCAACCGTCCCAGTCTCGATACCAACTTGCATTTCAAATTTCATCAAAATATCTCAATTTTTGCGCGAGTTAGAGTGTTTACAGACGTACGGACAGATGGACAGACGGACAGACGGACGGACGGACGGACGGACATGGCTCAATCGATTTCTCTTTTCACTCTGATCATTTTGATATATATAAGTCTATATCTATCTCGATTATTTCACTCTGTTACAATCCACCGTTATGTGATTAAAACTATAATATTCTGTGTACTAGTACAGCTTAGTATAAAAAGTGAGTGAAGAAGAAAATATAAAAAGTATTTAGATGATTCACAAAGTGTCATAAAGTCATATGTCATATTAAAATATTGTACGAAAATAGTTATAAAAGACTCTTCCGAAGCCCTGTGAAGAAGTGAACAAAAAGAGCTGATCAAATACGACGACTCAAAAACATATCGAGCAGAGTTGTATTTATTTAGTACACATATAGCCTAGAATGCAACAACAAAATATTATGACTTATGACGATATGACGCAATATGACAGGTTGTGAATCCCCTAAATTTATAATTCAATTAATTTTTGTGTTTAAGATGTTGTTATTATTGTTAAATGCCTAATAAAAAGTAAAAAAAGGAGTTAAGACAGACAATCATAATTGTTAAATTTTTGTTTCTTTATTTCAATCGGATGAGCTTTTGTTGCGTAAAAGCTTTATTTTGGCATTTCATTTTAGTTGGACAATATCGATGGAATTCAAGTCGAATTCCAATATTTTTTCCAGTGGAGAAACAAGAATATTTTTTTTTTTATCAAAAAAGTGCGCTTTTGCTGTATAATGGGCTGTTTCTCCAATTGAATTCAAGTTAAAAATTAATGTTGGAAATTGGAAAATGGATTTGATATCAAATGGAATTCAAATGCATTTCCAACAAAAATGCTTATTGGGTATAAAATTTCATATCCTCATCTGTTATCATCTTACCAAAATTTAAAATCTTTTTTTTAGCGAAGTTATGCGTCAGAATACGAACATCTTGTACCTACGCACCAAGCGACAATTTATGCAGTGCGTTTTGCAACACCATCACGCTTCTTTGCACATTTTCTTACAGCAGATACCTATATATTTTGTTGCCAGTGCAAGTAAAGCAAAATGTCACAATTAATCTGAAAATTCGAACATAAATCAAATCCGATTTATGTGCGTCAGATCATAAATCAAATTACATAGTTGAAAGCAAAACAAAGCTCGTGATAAAAGTAACGCAATGGATGTAAAAAATGGGGAAAAAAGATTTTGTTTAAAATTTCCTAGTGGAAAACGGAAACTTATTTGCTTCTATTTTTAGAGCAAATAGACGCTTAAGAGCTGTTTAGGTTTTTAATATATGCAGCTGAGTGCTGACATTTGAAGTTGATCGGAATAAGGTTAGTGGGATTGTGCTTTAGCTATGATGAGTCCATTTATTTGGCTTCTGCAGCTGTTAGAAAGTAAAATAGGGTTTGCGTCTTAGATTAAAAAAAGTACTCAGTTTATTTTTTAAGTTTATATTTGGAGCCAAAAGAAAATTTTGTTAGGGATATGTAGGCATCTATCAGTGCTTCATTCGATTAGATATCATAAACGGATACGTACCTATTTCCTGAATTTCTAACAGACATATACTTCAGCGTGTACTCCACTCTATGGTGATCAAGACTTTTTTATAACTTCCTAAAAGGATATCAAATCTTTTTTTTTTTTTTTGAATTAAACACGTTGACTATCAGCATATCAATAGTGATCCTATTGATAGCTTCACCCAGATCTAAGTCTCAGGGTTTTCTCAGTAAGAGTTATTATCCAATCATTAGGAAACTTTCTATGTGCTTTGTACGAAGCATTGTTAACTTATGTATATCTAACGTGCCACTTGAGTTAATCTTTCTATCAATTTCCTTTGTAATCGCTCTAAATATTGTACTTAATTTAACTTGGGTCTGAGTAATGCTATATGACTTCCAAGTTTCTAGCACTGAGCGGGCTAAGTTATGGAGCAAATTCTCCTATACACTGATATTACTGTGCCATGCTCCAAATAAAACTCTGCCAAAATAGTATTTCAACATTTTTTAAGTTATTTTATACCGCTAATTAAAAGAAGCTCAATGCATTACATCAGCACACAGTGCGTTATTTATTAATCCCAGAGGAAGCGATTCAGTCACTTGATATCCCCATATACTTATGTATTGTATGTTCAAAAGGAGTGGCATTGACGACGATAATAAGTAGCTACTCGTAATGAAGATAAGAAATTGATGTTTCGTTTGATGTGCAATACGAGTATTGCGTGCTGATAATGGGTGTAAGGGCGGAGGGTAGGTAGCATATTTCTAATTATGCTTTTCATTATGTACGACTAATTAATGGAACTAAAGAAATTTTATCTGGGAAAAATAATGGAGTCGCTGAAAATTGTTGGTTTCATACTTAGTTGAATGTATTGGAATTGGTTAGTGAAATTTTTTGACAAACTGGTTTGATATGGTTATGGGATTTCTAATTTCTGGTGTAGAATTTGTTGTGGTTTCCTTTGTTTGTTTTCAACAAAACCTTTTAATTGCTTAGGCAAGGTTTTATGGAATTTGTAATAGGGGAAATACCTTTGTATTAGTAACCAATTAACCTTGACGTTAAAGCTGACATCTGTCCAGGCGTTGGAATTGCGGAAACATTTCATTATGCCTTGCAAGCATAAACTCTCTAGTAATCATTACATATTATATAAAGTAAATTCCCTCCGTGTTTGTCTATCTGTTCGCGATAAATTCAAAAACTACTAGACGGATTTTCATACGGTTTTCAGCAATGGATAGAGTGATTCTTGAGAAAATTGCTTTCCAGATAAAAACACAGCTGCTGCCTTAAGCTGAAGGTTAAATCAAATGTTGCAGTTTTGGGAATTGCCAAAGTAAATAAATATTAAAAATTCAGAAGTACATTTAGTGCTTGATTCAAAATTTTGCTCTTTCTCATGTTCTCAGAATCATATAACGTTAAAGTGAACCCCACAACTAAGATATACGAGTATATATTGCCATGACCAGGCACGTAGCCAGGGGGGGGGGGGGGCTCGGGGGGCTCAAGCCCCCCCCCCCGAAATTCGAAGGAAGTATTTTTTTTTGTAATTTCCTCAACTCGCGTCTCACAAATTCGAATGTCAAGCATGGCGAAAGCGGGTTTGGATTTTCTTTAAAAAATTTAGCTCTTTCAAGCCCTTTTTTCGTGAACCTAGCCCCAACCAAAGTGCGCAAGTTCGAGTCTTGGCAGAAGCAAAAGTAACCTGATGAGTCTTAGAGGGATCTAAGGCGAAACAGCTGTAGTTACATCCATGCTTAAAAAGTTTTTTTCTAGTTTATAAAAAATAAAAAATTAAATATAACATGGGCCTGTGCTCGTTAAATTAAATATATCAAAATTTTTTCTGCCAACACTAAATTTCTAGATAACAAGTAAGGAAGCCTAAGTTCGAGTTCTCGCTATGATCTCCATTCACTGGGATATTGCTGTTGATCCTGACCATGTCATAGACATTTTATCAAAAAACAAATCCAGAAGGCTACTTCTTTGATGAAAAGGTTATTGTAAAAGAAAGTTTTATATGAAATTTTGTACCACATTCCATATGTATATGTATGTATGTATGTACATAATAAAAGTCAATTAAAATAGCTTTTCAGTAATCTTGTACATATGTACAAATTTTTTCCATATTCATTTTCAAAATAATCAACCAATATGAATAACTTTCATTTGACCTATGTATGTACATATGTATATGTATGTGGGGGGGGGGGGGGAGTGCAATTTGTCCATAATTTCTGTAAGCCCCCCCCGAAACGAATTCCTGGCTACGGGCCTGGCCATGACTATGTATTTGCGGCTTGTTCGCCGTGGTTGTCAACTTACACTAATATTTTTTTTAATGTATAAAAGGCTTAACCTTTTCCTATTTTAATTAAAATTCTTAAATCTTTGCGAAAAATGGCTGCCGCTGCTGCTAAAAGCACGATCAGTGTAATATTAATACCAGAACACAGGCTTTCGTACATTTACCACATCACTGATTGTTCTGCATCATGTTCTTCTGCTTTTTCATCTTAGTATGCTTCTTCTTCGCCTTCCTTAACTCTGTGATAAACAATACCCACATACATGTGAATTTTTCTTTCAAATTTTTGCTAGGCAAAATTGTACAATTGTCATTTTGTTCTTTTTTTCCATCGTACATAATCATTTCTTTTTTTTTTTCAATTTCCTTTATTTCTAAGGTCAAATAGTCCCTTTTTTGCCTTTCTTGCTACTTCACAATGTTGTACATTGTACATGCTTTCAAGTGCAATGTGCAAAAATATTCACTTGAGAATGTGTTCTATTTCTCTCAAGTATGTATTTTATCTATGTGTGTGTGTGTGAGAAGGGTGTGCCGAAGGGGGCGTATGAATATTTTTGGTTATATGAATTGGAGAGTTCGCTTTGGGGAATTTCCGTAAGCATGCGTACATACATACATATTAAATATGAATACGGATTTTCTTTGAAAGGGGTTACATGGTTTGCTATGGGAACGGAGTTACAGGAGAAAAAAACCAACCAACCGAAGATGAACAAATTAAATTAAAACTAAAAAATAAATATCCAGTTCGAGAGCTTTCCACCTTCAGTTGCATTAATATATGGGTGTTTCCGAAAATTGGTCAACCAAAGAGACAAATTTAAAAATGCACCTAGGCCAAACTTTTCGATACCATTATATAGATACGTATTTCCTTTATCACGCCACAAAATTTTATGGACATTGGAGCACTGCTACTTACAAAAATTACGTCTTTCAGACTACAATATAAAATTTTTTTTTAGCTAAGTGTATATGACCTCCGAAATACATCCGCGAATTCGCAACAAAAGCGCCGGTAGAAAAATGGCGCTTACGAGTACTTAACTAGGGGTCAGGCCTGAGAATATCAACATAGATACATTTACAAAATACTTCAAATCTTGTATAAATTTTATTCTAAAGTAGTGCTTTTTTTCAAGCGTTCGGACGCAAAATATACTTTGCAGTAAAAAAAAAACATACTTACCTTTGTTATATTTTTCAAATTTTTTTTCACAAAACACAGTTTTGGGTGCTCTCCCGGGCAGCGTTTGGCCGCATAAAACTTGAAAATCTATCTACATGCGATGGCTTAAAGTAAAACAAATACCAGCCCTTCAATCATTACACAGTTTCTCATGCGAAAGTTGACACCATATTACTACCGGACGTACAGCGACATCTAAGCAACGCGATATTTAAAATACCTTTGTTTATTCTTATTAAATTTTGCTAGTAATTACATCAGTTTTTTTTTTTATATTCATTGTCACTATACATTATTAAGTATCGTTTTAGTGCTCAGAATTTGCAAGTAATGTAAATTTTGAATTAATGAGTTAATTGCAATAAAATATGTGCTCAACTCTTGTTTTGTTATGAAAAAGTTTTGTTTTTCTTCATAAAAAAATTTGGAACGTCCGAACGGGAACGTCCGAACAAAATTAAAACCCATATTTCTCCAATAAAAAACGTCTATAGAAATATAACTTCAACAGTCCTTGTATATTCCTCTGTTAGTCGTATATACATCATTTTTTTTGTAGCATCAACCAATTCGGAGAATTTTAACGAAATCAGATGTAACCTCAAATACGAGGTACTTTTGAGGAACTTCCGAACGGCAACTTTGAATCCTTCTACAGTGGTAATGTGTCATCTCTAGAAAAAAAGTTTGATAGCGTTGAATAGAGGAGTGCAAAGGCTACGTATGACAAAAAAAAATTATTCTGATCCAAAGCCTACTATAGGTTTTATACTGAAAATAATGTGGCAGCATGGAACGTCCGTAACGCTGGAAACACCCATATGCAATAATAAAACAGACTTGTGAGAATATTACTCGTATGAGTATCAGGCCGAGTTTCTCTTCCTACAATTCTATGTAGACTCTGTACGAAATTGTTTTGTAGGAAAAAAGCTAATCAAATGCTTATAAAATCCTCAAAAGTGCATAATTTTGTAATTTTATAACCACATAATGCCAGTTTTAATTCTCTTTAAGATGATATAAAGTTCATATAATTCCTTTAATGCCATATACTATCTGTTATTGGGCTTCAAAAAATGACTGGATTTTGAATCAGAGACCTCTGATATGGCGGGCAAACACTCTACCTAATACACCACAGTGGCCACTATAAAATTAATGTAGGAAGTTAAATAAGTATGAACTTACATATATAAGTATCTATGTATGTATATTGCTAACTTTCGAAGGAAAACCACGAGGCGCCATGTACGCAAATACATACATACATACAGTAACAAAAACTTCGTATTAGCTTATGTAATTTACAAGTGAGTGAATTGTAATTTATTTGCAACCTGGCAACAATGCCAATCTAATAATACTGAAAGGAAGAAAGTTTTAAGAAGAATGTATTTGTCCACATTGCTAGAAGGACAACTGAGTGCTAAATTCTAAGAAAATAATAGAAAAAAAAAATCGTACATATTTATTCTACAATGCATTTACATACATACATGCATGCATATATATATATATATATATGTACATATATGAATAGTACATATCTATATTAGGGTGGTCCCAAAATGTATGGAGACGGTTGTATAACATATTTCCTCAACCCGTTGGTCGATGTTAATATAGTCGAAGATATTCCATATAAACTTTTTTTAGAAAACTCTACGGAGACTCAAAATATGAAGTTTATTTTTTTTGTATACATATCGCACGTTTTATGCATTAGGGATTTAACTCAAAAAATTTTTTTTTTGGGAAAACGCAAATAAACTTTTATAATTTCAAATAGTTTCCTTCTAGGGCTAACTACATAATCACTTTTATTTCCGCCATTTTTATCTTTTTGAGTATTTTATAAGACTAGACTCAAAGGCACGGCCCAGATATTGAAATATATGCCAAAATCCCAGAAATCGAAAATTTCGAGTTAAATCCCTATTGCATAAAACGGGCGATATGTATCGAATTCCCAAAATCTATAGTCCCGCACTCAAGGATATTAAATATAAATTTTGGTCCCGATCGGAGACGGCTAGGGAGTGTTTCAGTGGATCAATGTTCATATCACCATATGTGACGCGTACCTATGCCACACCCCTAAACCGTCTCCGGTCGGGAGTAAAATTTGTATATGGTATCTTTTACCGCACTTTAGCCGATTGAGGGGGTGAGACTGAAAAAAATTTCATTTGATTTTAAGGACCACCCCAGTGTATGTACATATGTATGTGTCAATAGTATACATATTTATAGCACAGCTCTACGTACTAGATATTTTGTCATTCATCGCATGTTTCGTTATTCATAACTCGACATAAAGCACATAATTTTGCTGGTTACCTTTCACCTTCCAAAAGCCAACATATATACATAACCATATATATGTATGTACGTCAGATATTCGAATATATACATACTATTGTTTTCACTAGCAAATATTCTTGTTCACATTGCACACTGGTCTCATTTGTATGGAGAGAGGGACAAAACTCAATTTCTTGGAAACGGATGGATCTACCGAAACCAAATTTAGCACATTGGTGTCCCACTATACCACTCATCTTTCAGAAAAAGTTAAAGCATATATGTTGTAATCCACGCCCACCACTAACGCTAGTTTACAGCCAAAAAAAAAAAACAAGAAAACCAGGAATGGGGGAGGAGAGGAATTGACCTGCTGAGCTTGAAACTATTTTTTTTTAATTTTTTGTATAGTTAGGTTTTTGAGATAACGGTAATTTTGTGTTTTTTTGTTATCACTTCATTCAAAAATTATTTTCTCTGGAGTTACAAATGCGATAAACGCAAGCAGTATCTCGTTCGAAAGGCAACGCATACGCATCAAACGACATACAACTTGTAGTGGTCTAATAAAAACTCGCTGAGCGAAAGCTGGTCAAAATCAAAATTTTTTGGATTTTTTGCGATTTTTGAAAGAATTTTGATTTTCCAATTAAGTTTTTATAAAAAGTTGTAAACATCAGGAAAGTTTTATTACTATACAAATTTGCCCGTTTAATTGCAAAGACTTTAAGCGTAATATCAGAGAGAACCGATAAATATTTTATTTTTGGCGATTCTTTTCTTGTGAAACAAAAAGGATATTTTGGATGAAAGACTTGGTTAGGTGATTTAACTATGTGAAAATGACTTCATAGGTCAAAAGGACTTTAGAAGAAAATATACAGCTTCCAAGGACTAAACAAATGACATTTCGATTTTAAAAATCCGATGTCAAAAGACAAAGTTACAATAAAAAAAATTTATTCCGCGATATTTCGCGGGATCAAAAAAAAATTTTATGGAGAGTGGGACAAAACTCAATTACTCAGATTTTAACGAAAATAAAGTTTTATCGAAAACAGTCGATGTAAATATGTACAAAAATCGTAAAAGGGCAACAATATTTTGTATAGACTAGTTACATTTAATATGATATTTTAAGAAAAAGGGAAAAAAGGGAAAAATGTATAAACAGGCTTCTTAAGAGAAGACTTGAGAGAAATCAAATCTGCTTATAAGACCTGGTCCAGAGTGGTCCTTAATTGTTAAAAGTTTAAATGAAAATGCTAATGCTTCAAAATTACGCTCATAGAAAAGCCAAGATTTCTTCTGTTCGCACTGTTCTCTTTCGCTAAATCATGAAACATACGTTTTTCTTGCGTTTCTATAGTTATCCGCACATTTTTTAGCACTCAAACTTGAAATATCGCAAAAATCATAATACACTTATTTACACAAACTTTTTCCAGAAAAAATTTGTTTCAAATGTGTTGACTTTAAATGAGCCAAAGTAACATTTAATGGTGGCTATTGCGTATAGAAGGAGGTTTTCCATAAAATTCAATATATTTCCCACGGAAATGCATGACAGAAATTTCTTTTTCAAGCACCAACGTTTTTGACTTTTGTGTATGGGGGCTGACCAGTGTGCATTGCCAAGCACATAAAAACAAGGTGAATAAAAGAAAGGTGAAGAAAGTGAAATGCTGTTAGTAAAGTGCACACTTACATATGTATGTATGTATGTATGTGCATTTGTTTGCATGTACATAGGTGAATATACGTACGTAAATTTACATATTTCCGCATTTGTATAATGGCAATGATGCAGTGTTATTTCCTACAATATTTTCAATACATTTAAAAAAAAAAATTAGGCCCAGCAGTAGAGTCATATGAGGGTATCATGTGTGACCAGGATTTAGACGATAGCGATGACTTTGAAAGCTGTAACCCCATCGAAACAAGATACTGAAGATGGCACATCACCGAAACCGGTTTATAAACAAATCAAACTTGACAAGCGATGTCGGAAAATCGTTTCACAGTACATCGGTCTACTACCCGAATCGGAAAAACAAACAAAAAAAAAAAAACATTATCTTAACCTTCACAATAGCGAAGAGCGAAAATTATATTTAGAACGAAATCAATACAAAATTATTTATTAGTTTTTTACATATATCAAGGCGTCATATTTATTTCTTATTTCCAGTGGTATTTAACATTATTTGTATAAAAAATTTGATTTGGGAACAGCGAAATCTCCAGCAAACTGTTTGCTAGAACCTTTAACCCTCTAGCGACCTCCTTAAAGCTATGTATATTTAGACTTCCTTCCTTCATTCCTCTTCAGCACATTTTTCTCTTTTTAAATATTCCAAACAACAATTATTTATACGTTGAAAAGCAAGAAAAATAAAACACCAAACACAACTGACAAGAAAAGTCCATCAAATAATCAGCAACAAATCGAATTTTATTATACAATCCAATCTGGTTAGAGATACCACAGTTTCCACTCTACAATTGCTTGCGGTGAAAACTTCAATCAATAAAATTTAAAATTAACTAGTACGGAAATGAAATGCATTGGTAGTAAGTATTAGGAGTAAACGTAGAAAATTGCTAAGCAAGTGTGCTCGTTTCCAGTGGCAATGCAACGATAAAACTAAAAGTAGAGCAGAAATATATATTTATGTATGTATATACATACATATTTGTTTTGTTAGCTCATTTTTCAAAGGAAGTAAATGCTTAAAGTTTAATCAGATATGTATGTATATGAGAATGAATAGTTAGGGAAACTAGAATAAATGTTTGGGGAAACTCGTGTTAATAAATGTTAGATATGTATATACATACATATATATGTATATATTTATGAATGCATATATGTATTTTTTGTTATGCACAGTTAAAGCAAACATTAGTTTGTGTTTTACTTTTGTTATGCTCACTTGAATATGTGCTTGTGCAAGCTTCTAAGTACATACATATATACATACACACATCCTGGTGGTTAAGTGGTCTACATTTCAGAGACCTTGAAGTATTTGACGTTTAATTAAGCTATTGTAATGCAATATCCGTCAGCTGCTGCTGGTTGTTTGAAACAGGAGCTTTTCTTGTTAAGTATTTTCTTTTTATTTGTGAATCAAAGAACAAGGTTTACAAATGTAAAATAGATATGGGAAATTTATCGATTTTTGTTTTATTCTGCTAAGTTGAACTTTTTTAAATAATATACGATACAGCTATAACTTCCCCAACTGTTATTAGAACTAAAATTTGTTACATATTTAAGCTATTTGTTTTAACAAAAGCTAAAGGAGCCATAACTAAGTAGAACTGGAATTGTTCCTGTAAGCATTAAAGGAATATATCAATTCCAAAATTTCTTACTCGCTTTAGATAAAAAACTTGTGTATCTTAAATGAGTAATAATTCTACAGATAGTCGCTTTATTCGAACACCGTATATTAACACATAATTTTAGCAAAATCAACCATTTCATTCCAAACAGCAGCAGTTTTTAAACTGGCTTTAATGATTTTGAAGCCAAGATGGTTTCGGTTAATTCTATTGAAGCGGGACCACTGATTCTCAATAATAAAGTATTTACTTTTTAAAAATTCCCCTTGTTATAAAAAGAACAACAACAACAAAAACAGTAATAACAACAATAAAAACATAAAAGGCATATCATCAATGAAAGATATATAATAAAGGAAAGAAGCTGGTTGGACAATCCACAAACAAGAATAACTAATAACGACTTCCCCATCTACTTTGGTTTATTAAGTATACACTTACATTTGTATGTAATCCACTACTTCAATGTGCGAAAGAGTATACAAGTTTTCTCATTACACTCCTGCCTACAAATTTATCATTCTTCAACAGCAAAATATCAATCGCTTGCCTATCTATGTACATAAGTATATATACTCGTACCTATGTATATGCATATTAGTTTTGTCAATTAAAATGGAAATTCGCCACTTTTACAAGCCACACACACACACACAATAAAAACCTAACTAAACCATGTCCTCTTTCTAGGAATAACAGTAATTGCATATAAGCTAGCTAAACAACCCTCCTTGCCTAGCATAAACTGATGTTGTCGTCAACAAAGAAACGTCGCCCGAGTCAGAACACAACACAATAAAAAAATATTCATATTTGTTATGGATTCGATTCGCTTTGCTGAAAAAAGCTTGTATATTTACTTTATTGCATGGTGACTGTACAAAATTGGATATGTTAAAAAGAAGATAGAGAGGTGTGGGGGTATTATAGTTTCCAGCCTTGTAAGCTTGTTATTGTGGCAGCTGAAAAAAATACTGTATATCCATCAATGCATTTTGAATTGAAATTGAAATTTTCTTATACATTGTGACTGCTCTGCTCCACTGCCACTCAGGCTATCACCGGCTACATAACTAAGTAGTAAGTGCTTTGAGTATTTTGAAGTCTTATCATTTATGTATCGGTACATAAACGAAATGGAAATGAAAATGGTATTCTTCATATTTCTATAAGTGGCTTTTGGTCTTAAATTGAATTTCTTTTATTGTCGCGTAGAGAAAGATACTTCTGATTGTTTTCTGCATGAAAAGCAGGTTGCGTATACGCCGTGGCATTTTATTTGTCTGGCAATAACTTCTTTTGATATAGCAAAAGCACTTAGCATATATTTTGGCTTCGTTATTATAAGCGTGGCTAGGTTTATGATTCAACATTTATGCATATGTATATGCAGCATTTTAGTTATTTAATTTGTATTCTTATGTACATATGTAGGTACTATTTATTTCTAGTTACCACAAAATAATTTTACTTTACTTTACTTTACGTTCTCATTTCTACATTTTTAAATTCTGCAATAATTAATTTTTCCTCTCTTCTCTCTCTTTACAGCAAAAATTCTATTTTTCTACATTATTTTCTATGCGGCGTTAACTGGTTTCTTCGCTGCCATGTTGGCTGTGTTTTATCAAACACTGCAAGTGGATAAACCAAAATGGACAATGGACGATGGCTTGATCGGCTCGAATCCAGGTGAGTAACAGAAAATGGTGGTTACAATAGAATCCAGGTGAGTAACAGAAAATGGTGGTTACAATAGAAAAATGTTGCCAAGTTCTAAATAGAAAATAAAATAAAATAAAATAATATAAAAAAAGAGAAAAAAAAGAAAATTGCAAAAAAGGAAAAAATAAAATAAAATGAAATGAAATGAAATAAAATAAAATAAAGTAAAATAAAAATAAAATAAAACAAAACAAAATAAAATAAAATAAAATAAAATAAAGCAAAGTAAAATGAAATGAAATAAAAAAAATAAAATAATAAAAATAAAATAAAACGAATAAAAAATAATATGAAATAAGTAAAAAATAAAATAAAATAAAGTAAAATTAAATAAAATAAAATAAAATAAAATAATATAAAAAAAAGAAAAAAAAAAGAAAATTGCAAAAAAGGAAAAAATAAAATAAAATTAAATTAAATTAAATAAAGTAAAATAAAATAAAATAAAATAAGAAAAGTAAAATGAAATGAAATAAAAAAAAAATAAAATAAAAAAAATAAAATAAAACAAATAAAAAATAATATGAAATAAATAAAAAATAAAATAAAATAAAATACAATAAATTAAATTAAATTAAATTAAATAGGAAAAAAAAATAAAATTAACAAAAATGAAATAAAATATTACATGACATTAATAAAAAAATAAAATAAAATAAAATAAAATAAAATAAAATAAAATAAAATAAATAAAATAAAATAAAAGTGAAAAAAAAAATAAAAAAAAAATAAAAAAATCAAATTAAAACTAAAATAAAAAGGATGAAATAAAATTAAAAAAAATAACAAAAAAATCAAATAACAACAAAAACAAAAAAGTAAAATAATAGAAAATATAATAAAACAAAATAAAATAAAATAAAATAATATTAAAAAATAAGAAAAAAGTAAAATAAAAAAATAAAATGAAAAAAAAAAAATTAAATAAAATCTAAAATAAAATAAAATAATATAACATAAAAGAAAATAAAAAAGAAACAAAATAATAAAATTAAAAAAAATCAAATAAAAAATTAAATAAAATAAAATAAAAAAAAACAATAAATCTAAAATAAAATAAAGTAAATTAAAATAAAATAAAATAAATTAAATTAAAATAAAAATGAAATAAAAAATAAAATAAAATAAAATAAAGAAGATGAAGTAGCACAAAGAGAAAAATTTCTTTTTGTTTGAAGATGGAGTGAGGAAGGCTTTGCATTAATAGCCATACCCTAACCACCTCTAGCTTCTTCCTTATTCTCATTATTCACATTTTTTTTGGTTGCACTCCTTATGAATATTCACATATTATGTATATAAGTCTATGTTATTTTATCATATTTTACGAGTCCGAATAAAATTTGCGTTAATTTTATTCCTTTTTTGTACGTATGTATGTAGGCGTGTGCAGTAATGCGTGGCAATGCTCAGCACGTCCAGCATCGCATCAGAAACGTCTAACATAGTTAGAGCTTTTATAGATGTGATTAGAATTTTATATCCATAAATTCTTATCGTATTAAAGTTTTTCTGTAATTCATAAATATTCCTATTCTCTAAAATATAGTTTTAGACGCAAAAAGAAAAGTATATCTTAAAGGCGCCATATGCTTTTATTTTATATGCCATATGAGCAACTAAATAAATACAGTTCATACCACGCATTTATTTTCGTCAAGAGCTTATAGTTTTTATTTCAAAGTTGCTATAATTAGTTGTTGTTGTTGTTGTTATTATTGCCCACCCTTACACCATAAACATGTTGCCTCTTGCAATATTTGGTGGTGGTGGTGGCGCATATATTGAATTTTTATGAGCACAAATTCTGCGCCATCCTTCACTAATTCCATAAGTCAATTATAATTAAACGGAGTAATAGTTTTCTCTGCTGTATTTTCTTTATTTTCATTTGTGTCGCATTTCACTTAGTTTGACTCATTTAAATTGGTGCTTACAATGAATGCTTTGTATTTAGTAAATGTTGGCATCGCATTTTAGTGAGCGAGGGGGCGTATACTTAACTTTATTGGTATTTTATGCTCATTTTAATTTTTATACATTTCTCTTTTAATATTGAAGTGCTTTGCCATGATGCAAAGTAATTAATGTAATGATGTAATTAATGTTTAATTGTTTTTATTAATGTTGTGTTTTGTTTTTGTTCTTTCCAGGTCTTGGCTTTCGACCAATGCCCCCAGAGGCCAATGTTGAGAGCACTTTAATTTGGTATGAGAAATCGAGGCCAGAAAACTTCAAATATTGGGTTGATGAAACTGATCAATTTTTACAATGTAAGTATATAAGTTTTTATTTTTAATTTGATATAATCACATACAAATAAATGGAAAATCAAAGCATAAAAGACAGTTATGGTTTTTGTGTGTATAAAATAAATGTTTAGTATGAGTTGTTTGAAGTTGATAAAAGACAATGAATGTTTCTACAATAGGTACTCTTCCTCTAAGTATTTATTGCCTATTATGCGAAACATAGTTTAAACTCATAAACCGATGACTCATTTACTATTTTACTATTTATGTGTATTAAAATTAATTTCCTATTTAATGGTCGGCAAGATGATCGTTAAGTGGCTTCCGTTGGACTTTCGTTATGATTACACTACGAAGCACGCCTCCCTTCGCCAACTGACCTTTTAATGTTTTTTTTATGTTTAAAGCCGTAAATGTTTCATAAATTCTTTTAAATATCATTAACTGTATATACTTTTATTTTAGTTAATATAAACAAAACGATTTTTTTTAATTTAATTTCTAATTATGTTGTCCTTGTGGTGTGATTCTGTGTCATGCGCGCTTTAGCTGTGCCGAAAAGTAAGTGTGCGATGTAGATAAAGCAGCTGACAAATGAATTGAAAATCTATAATGGCTACCTTTATTGCTAGATAATGGCGCTATTCTTTCTTTCTAACCAAAAATCGTTGTTGCTAGTTTTTGTGTGCGTTTGCACAAGTAGTTTGGAATGTAATTGAAATGTATTTTATGTACTCTGAAAAAAAAAAAACGTTGTAAATCTAAAGACTTTCGCTGTAAAATCAACTACTTTCCGCAGTTGAAATGTGCCCAACAACGTTCCGTCGTTGTTTCAAAGGTGCGAGCGTTGTTGATTTAAGTCAATAACGGAGATTGTTGGAAAAAATTTTCACCTAAAAATAAATTTTTGTTTGCATTTTACTCTTCATCTTCTCTCCGCCGCGGTCCCCCTCCAAAAATGTAGACTCCGCTTGTTCTCCTATTCTTCTCTCCTTCTTATCATTCACTGGTTGCCATCTTTATTTCTTATTCTGATTTTTCTTCTTTATTTTATATTCTCCTCCGGATTCGAACCATGACATCAACCTGAAATTCTATCCAATCATCACATAGTGGAACATTCAATATATTGAATGGTAGTAACCTATTTATACTTCCATTTCCTAAAAAGGAATCCATGAATTATTTGAATCATTGTAAAAACAAAATTTAAAAAAATTTGTTCTCATTAGTTTTGTTTACAACGGAAACTGTTGGGTCAAAAACTTTTGCCTTTAAATCAACAACGGGGAGAAAATTGTTGCTAAAAATAAACTTTTGTTTGGATTTTTCTCTTCATCTTCTCTCCATCATTATTTTTTTTGCTGGTTTTCTCACAAAAAAATATTTTCTCACAAAAAATTTTTTTAACGCAAGCAAGCTTTTGAATCAACAATGCCCGTCTTTGAATCAATTGTTGGATCAAAAACTTTGCTGTAAAAACAAATACTTCTGCTTTTGAATCAAAGACGGAGATTCAACAGCCGAAAGTTGTTGGTTTAACTACGGGAATTTTTTTCAGAGTACAGAAGTAGTCTAGGCTAAGTACGTATGTAGGTATGTAAGTAAGACAACTGAACAATGTAGCAAATGAGTGCTAAGAAAATTTTAGTATTTATATACATACATATTATGTATGTTTATAAGCATGTAAGTTAATGTACCAAAAAGCATATAAAGGTGGACCAAAGATTTTGAAGTTTGTAAAAGGAAAATAAACCAGCAGGAAAGGAGATATTAACTACTGTAAGGTCGTGCTGATAAAGCGCTTCTTAGAAAGCAAGTAAGCGCTCACAAAAAAAAAAATAGTAGATCATAGGAGTGCTATTGTATGGTGTAGAAATGAACTTACATAAAAGTACTGGAGAGAGTGTGTAGGCTATCCATTATAGGCATAGCGGGGACTTCAAGAAGCAATCCAACTACTGCATTTAGCACCTGGCATCTGTAGACCTAGCGGCCAAGAACATAGCGTTAACAACTGGAAAGAGACTTAGGCCATGGGGCAGCTTGAGTGCAGGCAGAAGACACACAGTAGCATAGCGTCAGCGTTGGGCGAGCAGAATGACTACACTGTTCCGTGCCTGCGCTTCGATAAGTATCTTGAGGCCACAATAGAAGCGGAGGGCTGGCGGAAGGGTGCAGATATTAGATAAGGAAGACATCATACGTGTGTAGTATGCAGTGATAATAATGTCCATTTACGGTGGATCCCAGGTCACAAGGGGATAGAGGGTAATGTGAAAGCTGATAAGCTGGCAAAGAAGGGTGCACGTCTCGTAGCAGAACACACATTGGGCGTTCCCATGCCACTCAGTGAAATTAATCATAGGTACTATACTTATATGATAGACCAGGCTGATAAGGTGTGGAGATAATCGCAGGGCTGTAGGGTGTCCAAAATTATGTGTAAATCGTACGGATCCGAAACTAACAAAATGGGTGATATCACTGAAAAGGAAAGAATACCGACTTATAAACGGGATCTGCACAGGATACTGTCTTTTAGCATCATATGCGTTCAAAATGGGACTAGTTGATGAAAGTGAACGTAGGGAATGCGAATTGCAGGAGGAAACTGTGGAATATGCCCCAGGCCGAATTTTCTTTTACTAGGGAAAGTTGTATTCAGTGATTGCAAATCTGTATACAAAATAGGAGTAACGAAACTCTTGATGTTTTTTTCGGTTTGAGTCCAGACTATTAATGTAGAGGTGTTTATGTTCAATGAATTTTCTTGTAACACTATGTGAGACCATTAATGACCAGCCAGTCTAAGCTAACCTAAGTAACCAGCAGCTTGTGGAAGCTTTTGAAACATAGTAAAAACTACTGTGGTGCAGTGGGTAGAGTGCTCGCCTGTTATGCCAGAGGTCTCGGGTTCAAACTAGAGCTCTAGATACCCGGGTATCGAACAGTTCGAATTGATCGTTTTTGTTTGAAGCCCGTTTGTTGTTCAAATGCCCGTACAAACATTCGAGCATTCGAGCTTACAAACAAAAAAAATGTGTATTGAAAAAACAAAAATAAAAACAACTGCATATGAAGAAGAAAAAAATAATAAACAAAAGAAAAAAACAAACTTCAAAATGCCCGAATTGTTCAAATGCCTGTACAAACATACGGGTAATAAACAAACAAACGACTGTTCGAGCATTTGAACAACATTTGTTCGGGCTACTCGAAAATGTTCAAAAAAAAATCCGGAGCTCTAGTTCAAACCACGGTCCGAGCAAAAACACCAAAACAATTTTTCTAATTAGTAAAAATCCAATTATTGGATTTTTTAAGAGCAGCCGTCACCTCTCGGCAGTGGGCGGCATACCCTCCGAATGTATTTCTGCCATGACAAAGCTTCTCACAAAAAATGCATTCGCCGTTCGGAGCCGGCATAAAACTGTAGGTCCACCCAATTGGTAGGAAAAACAAAAAGGAGCACACCTCGAATTGGGAGAGAAGCTCGGCCATAAAACTGGTCAGAGTTATAATAGCGCCATTGTATTATTATTATTAAAAACTACATATTTAAGAGAGTTCACATATACGTTTTGTGATATCAGTTTATTTATTTTAGAATTTTTTGTTTGTGTTTTATTAAAGTTTTGTTCAAATTAAAATTCCAATTTAATTTACTTATCTACTATCCTACTTTTACTAAGGTAAAAACTTGCTAAAGTAAGCTATATTATAGTCTCAGTAACATTGTATGAGCTCAACTTGAACTTTACTGCTTGTTATAAAAGAGAATCTACAACGAATATTTAATAAACAAATTTTTTTTTTTTTTTCAACACACAATTGCAGCCTACGAAAAACTACCCAAGCATAATCAAATGAATTGCTCATTTGAAAATCCACCCACACAGGGTAAGGTATGCGCATTTGATGCCAAGGCATTCGCACCATGCACAAAGGAGAACAATTTCGGCTATCATCAGGCTAGGCCATGCATATTCCTCAAGTTGAATAAGGTAAGTGAGGTGTGGTGAAAGATTTGGAATACGGAAATTAAAATGTTTGCATCTTTTACTTCTCTTTCGCTCTCTCTATCGGAAGATTTACAATTGGGAGCCAGCTCTTTACAACGACTCAAAATCTCTGCCTGAACAAATGCCTGTCGAACTGAAAAATCACATTACAGAGAAGCAGAGCTTACGACCAAATCAGGTGGGTTAGAAAACATACATATTTATATATAAGAGTAAATTGTACTACGAGTAAAATTTGAAAAAGTTTCTATTTTTTTGTTTTGTTTAACCAAGTTCAAATTAATTTCTCTTATGCTAGAGACACACATCGTAGTATAGTAGAAATATTACGATCTATACCACATATGTGTCACTCTCATATTGTAGTTTAATTGAAAATTTTCATAGTAAAGCCAAATCATAGTATTGATATTATAATATTTATACCACATATGTGTCTGAGGCATTAGTTAGTCTTAGTCTGGTACTTTTTTTTACTTTTTACGATTTCTTAATCACGTTTTAGTCTTAGTCTGTTAATTTTTTTTACTTTTTACGATTTCTTAATCACGTTTTTGTATTTTTTTATTTGTCTCTAGACTAATGTCGTTTGGATCTCGTGCGAAGGTGAAAATCCCGCTGATGTGGAAAATATTAAGGCACGTGATTATTATCCACGTATGGGTTTCCCTGGCTATTATTTCCCATTTAAAAATATCGAAGGTTATGTTCAGCCAATTGTTGCCGTACAATTTACCGTTGAAAGTAAGTAGATAATAACAGTAATATAAAAGAAAATAACTATACTACGCGCCAAAGATCAATAACAGTTTGAATGTAAATGTATTAGCTAATATAAAAAACGAAGTCGCCTTGCTGCAAAGAGCTCTAACAAAATTGAAGAAATGCTTAAAAAGAGAGAACTGCAAGTGTAAATGTCTCTGCACAAAATAAGTAGAAATACACCACTGTATCACAGTTTGAGAAACACTGTATTAGCATAAATTTTATGTGCTAAATCTTTGCTGATTTTCCGAGTCATTACTAAACTTTTTCCTGGTATGGCTTTTCTATATTATTTTATTTATGAATTACAGATTTTCTAAGTTTAGCAAGCCTTTTCTGTGAATATGTCGGCATGGCAAGAAGAAGTTAATTTTTGTTTATTTTTAGATACATACATTACATAACATTAAGTGACATTACAAATTTGCATTTCATGCGGAAATGGTGTACGAAAGCAATCAGCAAGTATTCCCCGTACACGTGCTAAATAATTGACAGCTTGATGGACAACATTGAATATTTAATTTATTTTGATCTCTGTATCTACTACGTACTAAAAGGAAATGATACGTTTTTTTTTTTGATATTTGGGTACTTCAAAAATAGCTGGAAATAATATTTTATGTACAAGAGATATTTTTTGGTTTGTATGGAAATTTTTAACCTTTAGTAATGGACTTCAAGAAATCAGTTATGAGCTTTTTAAGAAATTGGAATTGCGCGGAAAAGCAAAGAACTACTGTATTATTTAGTCGTTTATAAGCCAAATATGACTTATCATGTCGCCGAAGAAAAAAGGAATAAACGCAAAAGCTACAGCTTAAGCTAAAGGCTTAACAGCCCAAAACTTAAACTGACTTTTGTGGACAAAGAAAAATAAAAGGAAGGAAGATATCACTGGATTAGAGAAAGAAAACTAGTTTAATGCTTATAATAATAAAAATAAATAATACAGATAAATACACGCATATTCGTATGTATGTTAAGCCCATCTAAATTTCCGTAATACAATTCGTACTACTTTTCCTTCCTGCATTAGGTACTTACTGAACTATTTACTAATTACTTTACTGTTTGTATTGTAATTTTTTTCTACAAGAACTTTTCTTAGCAATACACCAATAACAAAATACATACACACCCTGCGACACAAGTCTTCGTACAATTTGTGCTCAAGCTGATTTGATTGCTGTTAATATTCTGAAGGACTTTCATTGCAAAATTTTAGCAAAATTATTTTTGACAATCTTAAAATTTTAATTTTAAATTACCTTAATCTCGAGAATTTGATGTACCTAAAAATAATTTTTGATTTTCCTTATATGTATCCAGTAAGCATATGGCTTGAACAATTAATCTGTTTTGCATGTATCGCCTTCCATAAAGAAAAGCTCTTTATGTGCTTCAAGAACGAAAACTTTTGACTTCAACTTAGTGACGTGATTCAAATACATACATATGTACATACATCTATTCGTATTTTCAATCCAAAAAGGAAATAATTTGATGACATAAGTAAATGACATTCCATTTACTAACGACAAAGCCACAGTCCTTATTCTCCTCTTCAGAGCTCTTTTCTTACTTGTTTTTATGCAAAACTTTGTACGACAAACAGACAAACAGACATACAGACAAATACATACAAATCAACGTTGTGTATAAACAACATTCAGCATCAAAGTGGATCAAGCATTTCTGAGTCATTAAACGAGTTTATTTTAATTTCTGTACCCGTTGCCGTTTCCGTTGCTGTTTCCATTCGTTCAGTTATTCAGTCGATAAGTTGCTTGCGATTCAACCAAGCGTTTGAACTTCTTTCGATAGGCATGTAGAGATGTACATACATATGTTTGTGGTACACTGCAAGCCCCCAACCTAATGTGTTTCACATGCAAATTCGCCACTCAGGCATACAGCAAAGGATGTACAGGATTTCGTTTTTATACTCAGCTGTACTAGTACACAGAGTATTATAGTTTTGATTTCCTAACGGTGGATTGTAACAGAATGAAATAATCGAGATAGATATAGACTTATATATATCAAAATGATCAGGGTGAAAAGAGAAATCGATTGAGCCATGTCCGTCCGTCTGTCCGTCTGTGAGCACGATAACTCGCGCAAAAATTGAGATATTTTGATGAAATTTGAAATGTAAGTTGGTATCAAGACAGGAACGGATGGTATTGAAAATGGGCGAAATCGGACCATGACCACGCCCACTTTTCCTATATAGTAAAAATCGGATATTTTGTATCTCAGTCACTAATAGAGCTAGAGTGACAAAATTTCACCTACGTACACTGAAAAAACAACTTACTCAGATTATGGAAAAATGGGAATGTTTCGGCGCTAAAGACATATTTCCATATTTTGATGTACGATTTTCTTCAAATCAAGGAATAAAAACCACGTTTTAAAGAAAATTGTACATCAAAATATGGAAATATGTCTTTAGCGCCGAATCATTCCCATTTTTCCATAATCTGACTAATTTTTTTTTGAGTGTATTGAGCTCAGGCCCTTGTGAAGAAATATGGTGAAATTTTGGAAAATGGGCGGTGCCACACCCACTTATTAAGGGGCAAACATTGAAAGTTTTATAGGTCATAACTCAGAAACCGTAGCAGATATATCGACGAAATTTGGTACGCGTAATTTTCTTACTTAGGAAAATGTTTGGACGAAAAATTGCCAAAATCGGTTGACGACCACACCCAAATTTATATATGGGTCTTATAAAGTGGCCTAATAAAAACATTTTAAGCGATATCTCTGTCAAATATAAAGATATATCATTAAAATTTTATGGCAGGAGTCTAACTACGAACATAAGACAAAAACCGTAAAAGTTTTGGAAAATGGGCGTGGTACCGCCTCCTTTTAGAAGCAGGAATATACGAGATTTCTGAGCCCATAACCCGACAAATAATCGATATATTATGACGAAACCTGGTGTATACACTTTCACTACTTGTGGTAATACATGTTCAAAATTTTAGCAAAATCGGTTGACGACCACGCCCACTTTTATATATGGGAACTATAAAGGGGCCTAATAAAACATTTTAAGCGATATCTTTGTCAAATATAAATATAATTCATTGAAATTTTGTGGCATGAGTTCTACAATAGATCGGAAACAAAAAATAGAAAAATTTCGGAAAATGGGCGTGGCACCACCTCTTTTCAGACAAAGGAATCAACGAGATTTCCGAGCCCATAACTCGACAAATAATTGAGATATTATGACGAAACTTGGTTTATACACTTTTATAACTTGTGTTAATAGACACGAAAAAATTTATTGAAATCGGTTTATGACCACGCCTACTTTTTAACAAAGATATTTCTGGAACACCCTTTGGGAATTTGTAACGTGACATCTTTGTAACTCATAAAGGGATGAAATTTTGCACAAAGAATAATATTCATAAGCTTAGTTGGATGACTGATAAAAATTTAGAAAATGGGCGTGGCTATGCCCTCTTTATGCAGCACTCGCTTTATATAAAGTACACCGTGATTCCATCAAATGCAAACAAACAATGAAAGCATACCGCTGAGTATCTAATGTTCGATTCCACTCGAACCTAGGCTTCCTTACTTGTTTCTTTTGCATTACAATTGTTGTTGTTTTTTGTCATTGGTTTATTTGTTTTTTTTTTTTGTTTTCTGCATTCGGAGCGAATGGTTTTTCGCGTTTCCATGGAGCGTAACGCCAAAGTCGAAACAGATAACTGGTAATTTTTGCTTGAAGTAGAACGACTGGTATGGTCGGCGGTATGGAGGGGCTACGGATGAGAGTGTGAAGAGTAAATGTGTGCAAAAAAGTGGAAAACAAAGAAATTGTTTATAAAACCAAAATAAAGAATATGCGCTATAGTGAGCGTAAGAGATGCAGGAGAAAAGTGACGAACACACTCGACTATCGTCCATGAAATTCAACCAGTCTGCTCTGGGCTTTAGCCTCGCAGCAAAAATAAATGCGGATTGCGTGAATGTGTTTATAGTGGAGGGAGAATGCTGTGTAAGAGAATAAGTACATAAGTGTGTATGTTTGTACAGAATTAAAACAGGGCTGAGCACAGGTGATTCGTGATATTTTTATAGCCGATGGCGATGACGATAACGACGATGATGATGATGACGATGGCGATGACGTTGACAATGACGATGACGATAACGATGATGATGATGACGATGATGGTGATGATGATGATTATGACGTTGACGTTGACGTTGACGATGATGATGACGATGACGATGACGATGACCATGACCATAGAGATGACGAAAGAAAAAGAGGATCAGAGGAAGGAACGGTGAAAATGGAAATAAAAGCCCGTCTCCACATAACTTGATTCGCCAGCGAAACATCTAGCGAAACATCTCGCTAAATAACCCGTCTCCACGTAGCTGGTCCTGATTCAGTCTAACATTTCTCTTTGTTGTTCTTCTTAAATGTTTGTATGTTTGCTTATTTTTGCGTTTTTGTTTTGGTCTGTGTGAAATTTCGATAAATTTTCAATACAAAATTAGAGAAGGCATCGATATCATCGCGTTTGGTAAGATGATTGAGAACGAAACAAGTGTTTCAATCTTCACTCACGAAAAAGACAAAATAGAGAAGAGCTTTGAAAATAAGAGGAAAAAGAAAAAGAAAAAACTGGCGTAAGAAGAAAAATAACAAGAGGAAGATTTGCAAACGAAGGAGAGGAATAAGTTAAAAGAAATTAAATTAAATTAAAATTTGAACCAGAAGAAGTAAAAGGTGATAAAAATAAAGGAAACAATAAGAATAAGATAGAAAAAGGGAGAGAATAACAAAAACAAAATAATAATAATAATAATAATAATAATAATAATAATAATAATAATAATAATAATAATAATAATAATAATAAAAATAATAATAATAATAATAATAATAATAATAATAATAATAATAATAATAATAATAATAATAATAATAATAATAATAATAATAATAATAATAATAATAATAATAATAATAATAATAATAATAATAATAATAATAATAATAATAATAATAATAATAATAATAATAATAATAATAATAATAATAATAATAATAATAATAATAATAATAATAATAATAATAATAATAATAATAATAATAAGAAGAAGAAGAAGAAGAAGAAGAAGAAGAAAAAGAAGATGAAGAAGAAGAAGAAAAAAAGAAGAAGAAGACACTGCGAAAGAAAAAAGAAGCACAAAAGGTTATCGAAAAACAAGATAAATTTACAGGACTGGCTTGGGCGATTTGATAAATCCCTCAAAAACTGGGTATAAAAGCACTAAATACCAAATACTGACCGAAATCTTTATACGTACATGCACACACAATTATTCAATTGAATGCAAGTACGTGTGACCTCTTATTATTATTTTAAAAGTTTACTTTTGTTTTCGCGTTGAGTTTGCTTTCTTTCTTTCTTTTTTTGCTACTTTTTCTTATTCTGATTTTAGTTTTAGTTAAATTTCACCAACTGCATACAAAAGCTGAAATAAGGGCAGCATGTCACGTTATGTCATCAGCAAACTGCAAACATTTACATATGTACATTCATCGAAATTTTAACATGCGCATCGTTGCCGTAGAAATTTTTCCGTGCACTACAGCGTAGGCATGGGTAACACTGCGCTGCGCGGCGCAATTGCGCTAACACCAACCCTGGTGTTATTGCGCTAACTCCGATTTGGGAAATGCGCCAACTCAATATAGCGCCAACTCAATGTAGCGCCAACTCAATGTAGCGCCAACTCAGTATAGCGCCAACTCAATGATGCGCTATTGCAATATAACACTGACTCAATTTCGTGCGCTAACACCAGCTCCAATATAGCGCTAGTGTAAAATGGCGCAACCACAACGCCAATAACAGCATCATAGTATATGTATACGTATGAAAACGTCACAATTATGTGTGCTTGATAGTGATCTAAGTGACTCTAATTTCCAGCATATTTTCACATATATACGGAATTGTTTTCCAAATGATTATGAAAATTAAAATTAATTGTGCCCTCGTGTATGTAAGCAGAATTGCGCCAAAATAAATAAAACGGGGATGGTAAACAGTAACAAGCGAAAAAATGTTATTTATCGATTATTCGATGACAATTGCGCTAAAGGTGTTATTGCGCCAGTACCGTGAGTTGGCGCCACGGTTGGCGCTGGCGTTATTGTATCAGCGCCAAAAAAATTGCGCCATTACCCATGGCTACTACAGCGCGTTACATAACGTCGGTGTACTGTTAAAATTTTTGTATAAAAATTATGATGGGGTGTGGTGTGGTAAGGTGGGTGCTAGGTATACATATATACATACATAGCCTGATATGAGACAGACAAACTGGCGCAAATATAGACAAACAGAGAGTGATGGTAAGGTATATATGTACATATGTATTTTTATGTATTATATACCTGCAAGTGTGTGACACGAGCCTACTTATGTACATATGTACTTAAAAGAGATTTCTAATTTTCCTAAATCGTTAGCAAGAATTATTTTTAAATTCTTGTACTTCCGTTTTACAAATTAATATATACATACATATGTATGTATGTATGTATAAAAATACCAACATAAATTTGCTTAAGTACACAAGAATGCTTAATTGTATCTAATAAATGTAGGAAATTGCTAATACGAAGTCAAGTAAAATTGTATCTATATATGTACATTAGGCATATAACTTTTTACAAATTTTGCAAATACGAAAAACGGCATACCATAGTCGAATAGAGCATAAAAAAGTATAAACCCCATTATTTTTTTTTTGGCGAAATTGCAAAAAAATTTCCGCGCAAAACGAAATTACTTTTTTATCAGAACTGCTGAAAAAAACAAAAAGTTTTGTACAGTGTACACGTTTTTCTTCATAATAATAGATATTTATTTAACTAATAATCTTCCTATTATTCCAAACGCCTTTTAATGGACCTAAGGGAAGTGCCCCACCCACCCCAAACTAATTTTTCTTCAAAAAATTCTGATTCAATATAATAATAACACAGCTGTGCGCGGAACGTTTTTGGACTGAAATCACCTAAAAAAGTGATATTCATTACTTGTACAATATTTGCCACCACGTGGTGGTATGCCAAATTTTTCGTCAACATTTGTTATATGCCTAATGTACATACCTATTACAAAAACAAACAAAAAAAAAAATGTGAGCGGATTTTCATTAAGAAAATATAAACGAGAAGATTCCTGGAGAAATAAAAGCAGTTTCGATGTTGTAATAAACTTCTATACAAAAACATCAAAAGAAAATTATTAATACTAGTATCGCCGGTGCTCGAAATTCGGCCATGCAATTTATTTTTTCAACTTTGTATTGGTACAAAAATTATTCCTTTTCGCGGAGATAAGCAACACTTTCTAAATTCCAGTTGTACCGCAGCACTGATTTGCCCTTTTGATCACGGTCCGATGCGAAATCATGGTCAAAATCAAGGCAGATCTAGGAAGGTAGGCCCGGTGGCGAAGTTTTTCAATTCGCCGCCGAGCCTACCTGTTAGATATGCCTTGGTCAAAATTAAAATTACTCAGTGTGCTCTTCCGCCCTCTCTCTCATTTTTCGCTTTAATGGAAAAGCAATAGGAGATATTTGGCCGCGTTGATTTTGATCTGAGCGTAAACTGGGCCAATGCATATAAAATAGAGAGAGCGCTTTTAAATTAAAGCGACTCTTCAACTGTGTTTACGATATTTGTAAACATTTTTACGATATCTATTTCTCTTAACTAAAAATTTTATTTATTAATTATAGACAAATTAAATAATTTATAGAAAAAATTATATGCCTATGCACTGCTCCTGTCTCATACGAACACATCCATATCAATTTTATGTGGATGTATGTTAAATGTGCTAAACAGCCTGGCAATTGTTTGTATGGGAAAAATGTTAGCCTATTAATATATAGACTAGCCGGACCCGTGCGCATCTTGCGCAAAAAATAACAAAACATACGTGGTTTGTGCTGTCACGCTCATTTTAAAAAACTTATTATTTGTTTGGTTTGGTCGAACTTATGGAAATTTCAATTAATTACCTATATATTTTTGAGAAAGATATCGCATATAATGTTTTTATTATACCCGTGTATATACATAGGTATGTGCATTATATTTTCATATGTTTTACATTTATGTGGTCCCTGCCGACTTGGTTATTTTTTTTCCACACGTTTGCCTTGGCAAATCAGTGGCCGCAGCTTAATCGATTTATCTGCTACAGTTCCTGAGTTTTGACTTATAAATCTTTGAAAATTTGCCCCTCTTGGCGAATTTTTTTTTTAATTTCAGCATATTTCCTCACAACGGCATAAGATCATTGCTTGGATGAAATTCCCTCACTCGGTCTTTATTAGTGACTTAATTGTCATGTTTTATCTACGTGTTTTTCGAAATACATACATGCATATGCCTTCTGTTCAACCTCAACCTTCTCTGTTCCCATTAGAATCTGTGTACCAAATTTCATTAAAATATGTATATATATTTTTGCGCCAGTTAGATTACACTGGTCGACAAAATTTCAACAAATTTTTGTTACAGAAATAAAATTCTACTTTTCTAAAGGATTTCGGTGCGCTGAATCCAAGTCTGAAGTCAGATTTTCTGTAATACGTACAGTTTTTTAGATATTCATGCCCAAAGAGGCGAAAAACGCGATTTTTGGCTATATTCACTCCTCAATATCTTTTAAATTACTTACTTATTTTAAAAATTGATTAAAGCTATTGAAAGCTCGGTCATTTCTCTTGAAGACAAAGTTTTAATTTTTCGGATATCTAATTTAGGTATATAGTAATATATGTTTTTGTACAATAAGGTATTTTTCGTCGAAAACAACGGCAGCTTTTGTAGTATGTTATAGGCGCAATCAAATTTTGTAGTTGCTTAGAAGAATAATTTTTTTTACGAAGCCACTTACATACGTCCATGATATAATAAACTGCCTAAAAGCGTGCTTCAAAATTTTTAATTATATTTGTATGGAGAAAATATTGCAAAACTAATGAAGCTTAATATGCAATATTGCAAGTTACAAGAAAGACATCTGAAATATTAAAAAGGGTTCTTCAAGAGAAATGTCAGCGTTTTCAATGGCTTTAAGCAATTTTTAAAATAAGTAAGTAATTTAAAAGATATTGAGCAGTGAATATAGCCAAAAAACGTGTTTTTCGCCTTTTTGGGCATGAATATCTAAAAAACTGTACGTATTACAGAAAATCTGACTTCAGATTCGGATTCAGCGCACCGAAATCCTTTAGAAAAGTAGAATTTTATTTCCGTAACAAAAACTTGTCGACCAGTGTTACGTACGGCCGCCCGTTCAAGCAATTTTTTTTTTCATACTGATCGTTTTGATTTATGTCAGTCCATACTTATCTCAATTATTTTATGGTCTTACGTACAACCGTTATTTGATCAAAAGTATAAATACATATACATATGTTGTACTACGTATACAGCTGTATAAATAAGCACATCCCATGCTGAAAAACCCCGATTCAGCGTAAGTAGGAATACACACGTGTTCGCCTAAAATAATGTGATGTTTACATACAAACATACAGCTGAAGCTTATAAAAGTGTTTTAAAATATACACGACTGTTCAACTGGAGCGAATCTACATTTGAAATTTGTATTTAACTCTGCACTCTTGTTAGAATAAAAAACTCTGAATGCATAGTTTTAGGCGCAAATCTTTTAGTTTAAATTTAAACATTTTATTTTTGCAAAATGCTATTAAAAAAAAGTACCACGCCCAATAAAGCACCGTTTCACATGCATAGCTAATTCATACCTTTAAAACGATGCCTTACTTATTAATTTTGGTAAATTTGTGAGCAGAAAAAGGGATACTTGCAAAAAAACCAATTAGAAATAATATATCTGATTATAAACAGGTAAAGAGAGATACCTTACACCAGCTGGGTCGTAAACTCAACCCGTAGGGATCATAAGCAAATTTGGCTTAGACTGGATAAAGGAGATCGATAATAAATTTGAGCACCGCCGTTTCATTAGCACCCATGTGATCCTTCGAGCGGGCTGATGCGTTATGGTCAAACGTATGCAACTCCACACAAATTATCTGCATATGCCGTAATGCCGCCGTATAGACAATCAGGTGTCACAAGCTGCAGAGCACAGAAAATTCTTGACAAGAGATAACGGAAATTCATTCCAGAATACAGAAAAGCCCCGCTTTTATACTATGAATGCCTGACTTATGAGCTCCTACTTCTATTGAGTCTTCCACGTTTTCAAGGTGACGGCGGAATAGGTTCTGGTCTGCAAAGAATGTTTGGAAAGCTTACTTCGTTACATAAAAGAGATGAGAATCTCTGAAGGTTTTCACTTTTTCTTGATTAAGTAGATCAAAAGAGTTTTCTCTTCACAACTCTTACATATACAAAACCAAGTCAAAAAGTCAGTCTTACAACACGACAATGTTCTCTCTTTAACATTTAATGTCCTGCTTGTACGAGCAAGTGAGTTAATTATAATGCTTTAAACAAAATCTGGGTTTATCGCAGCCATTATACATACATACATTTAGAAATTTTTATCATCTGCAGCGCGTTGCTCATATTAAAATTCTATTAACTTTTATAAAATCTCCCACTGCGTTTGAGTTTTAGGTAACAGTACAAGCATATATGCATGTACATATGTATGTATGTATGTGAATACCCTCGAGCATCGCTCAACAACAGCGACGTGTCACCTGAGAGTACGTGACTTAGCGCCTGATTGTCTCTGAAGCGGAAATAGTTTTTAATTTTCTTCCTCATTCCTTGGCACGAGCCAAATGCATTGCATTTACACACGCACATACATAAACGCATGCATATCTACATAAACATATGCACAGTTAGTTTGCTTGATCAGCTGACCATTTCGCCATATACGTGCATTCTCGTACATAACCTTCAATGTTTTTTGCCGCTGTTGCCAGGAGCTTACGAACATTGCGCCACTAATGGGATTAAATCTGCTCATTATTGTTGGTTTTTACTTAGTCGGCGGGTGACTAAGGGAATAAAAATAAATGTTGGCATATTTAAAAGGTATAAATAAGATAAACGCTGCAAAAAATCCATTTAAATATGGAAAAATGTGTTTGCTGCCGCACGTGCAATGAACGAGATTTATATGCACAAGTGCAAATTCATATATACATATAAATCGCATTTAAAGAAGTAATTTCTTACAGTGTAACAACAATAATAGAACAGGTCCGATGGCAGAAAGGACTACGAACCAATTGCCACACATTCAACCCATTTACAGACGGATCACAGATGGACGTAAGGATGGGAGCTGTAGTGCTTTGCGAGAGTTTAGGATAAAATAATCAAACTTGTCAAGGGATGACGGAAAATCGTTCCACAATAAATCATTTAAACTCCCGGACTATTGCAGTATAATTCAGGCTGCATTTTTGCAGCTGGACTAACGCTCTCAAACTCTTGAATAAACACATTCATCGACAGCCAGGTAGCAATCCAAGCGAGCACGACAGCCAAGACTACCTCTGTGTGTGTGTATGTGTGTGTGTGTGAAGTGGTTACTACTTACATGAACTCTGTGCGAAAAGACCCGCTACTATCTACTGGGACACCAGAGAATCGAGGGGATTGAGAGGGCAGACGTGTTAGCCGGATCGAGGCATCATTAGCGCAAGTGAATGTGGAAAACGTTTCGCTCTCGTAAATTACCGAAATGCTCGAATTGTGTCAGGCATTGATACGCAAAGGCGATTCCTGCAAGATCGCCAAAATCATGCTTCGGTCATATTATGAAAAAAAGCCGCAAACTACCTACTTATACTTCCTAGAGGAGACTGCAGACTGGCGTTCGGCATGGGTCTGGTACAGAGCGAGGCGGGCACATTATGCAAAGACCCCAATTATGTTGGCACTCTGGTACATCTTCTCTGTCAATATCCAGCTTTTGGCAGATTTCGCCTTAGCTGTCTCGGTTCTTCTCTCTAGAATGCATTGCGGATCGGGAATTATACAAAATATTAAGACTTGTCAGGATTTCAAGTAGCGGCTACGTCAGCCCTACGCCCAAGAGGGTCGTCCGGTTGATGCACAAGAGCCACAGGACACTAGAGTATTTTGAACAATCTAAGTTTTCTACCTGGTAGTACCTACGAACCGCTGTACTACTACAATAGTTGCAGAGAGCAACTTCAAAAAAAGGATTCTTAATAAGTAGGAATGATGGGGGAAAGCCAAATCGGTGCCTCCTATCACCAGGTAGCATTTCCATCTATACCAATGGCTCGAAACTGGACAACAAAGTTGGAGGCGGAGTCTTTTCACCAGACTTCAAGCTAAAGCTAGTTTTTCGGCTACCAGATCACTACAGCGTTTACCAGGCTGAGGTTTCAGCTACAATGGAAGCTGTTAACCGTATAGGGCATGGACCTATGAACGAGGATTTATTCATCTTCAGCTACAGCCAAGTAGCATTAAGTCTCTTGGCACCCACTAGCTCAATACTGGACTAACACTAGACTGTCGGTGATCTCTACAGCAGATGGCCAAACAGACACAGGGATATCGATGGCAACTGCAATGCAGATGAACTTGGAAGGCAAGGCACTACCGAGCAGGTTCTTCCTAACAAAAATCGCATAGGTATGCGGTTTCCCACTTGCAAGCTAATGCTTCAACAGCACATCTATAAACTAGCAAGCTATAGATGGCAACAGACCCCAGTATGTTGAATATCAAGCCAAGCCTGGCCAAAATGGGATAATAAGCTATAATAATAATAATAACCGACGCCCTCCAATCCCGCCCTACTGCACGAGAAACGTACGGATAATTTTCGTCAAATATGTAACTTAAGGAGAGAGGAAATCTCGAACCTGGTGGGGGTACTAAAAGGGCACTGCCTCATCGGTAAACATACAGGGAGGCTAGGTGCACCCTATTGCAGATGCTGCAGAAGCTGCAAGGATGAAAAGAGAGAGGAGACGATCGAACACCTCATTTGCCACTGCCAGGCTCTTAACGGCGCTAGACGGTACTTTCTTGTGACTCATTTTCTGGATAGCCTCTATAAGGCCGGGACGTCAACCTAAGGGTACTGGTGAAATTCATCTGGCCTTAAAACTGGTTCTTGCTATGAAGTTTAAACGGCGATATGGAGCTTACATAACATTGAGTATCTATGTTTTCAATTGCAATTTAATTGTTATTTCTTTTATTTTCTATAAATTAAATTGTTCATTTAACTTTTCAAATTTCCTAAATCAAAACAATTTTTTTTCTGTTTATCGTTTATTTTTAAAACATAATCAAAACTTGTTCATTTGTTCGTTCGTTTTGTTTGCTATTTAACCACAAGCCATCAGCAACAGCAATAAATAGAGTTTTGATTTGCCATAAGCAAGCGTCGAATTTGCACAGTAACTGTTCTTGTGTGCGAATACGGAAACGGAAGTGAAGCATAAAACGCTATAAATTTCGTTGCTATCAACGGCAGCTGCATGTGAATATCTTTCTGTGTACTACATACTAAATAATGTTTACGCTTATCGTTGAATATTTCTTTCTTTTGGCGTATATTTTTTTTTTACTTTTTTCACTCTCTGCTTGAGCGTGGCTAGAAGCTTTTGGCGAGTATTTTATTGACTTTATCAAAATGTGCGAAAGCATAAGTAAATTTTTATGTGCCTTGTTTCCGATGCAGATAAAAGATGTGGAAATAATAAAAGTAATGGCTTTTGAGCGTTTTCGAAATTTAAATAGATCTTTAAACAATGAAAAGCGGCAATGAATCTACTTGGCTGAGAAATCAGATTTGATATGAAATAAAGCTAACATATTTGCAGAATAATTTAAAGCCTTCTCTTTTGAAGAGTGTTTAATTGCTCTGCCGACGTACTACATAATACTTACTTGACAATAATTTTATTTTAACAAGTAAGAGCAAATTATAGTTTATGTGGCTGGCCTTTACTATAAATAAATATAACCTTTCACTTATAAAAGGTTCACTGATTGCCTTAATTATCATATATATATGTGTGTACCTATGCGCAAGTCTCTATAGAATTCTAAAGTTAAAGTTAAAAAAACTCACAAAGCGCCCATATTTATACTATAAATCAGCGTTGGGCAAAGTAGCTCCTGGTAGCATTTTGCACTTAGGAGCCGACTCGGCACATTTGGGTGATGGTGAGGGACGCAACCCAAGTGCAGCATAAGGGGAGAAGAACTGCGGAAGAACTCAGTAATGCATAAGCAAGATTGAGAACGAGAGAGTATGAGCGCTTTCACATTATTCGGTGCGGAATCGGATCGACATTTTTGGTTTTTACCGAAAGTATACCGAGAGCTTACTGACCACATGCATTTCAATTGGCACTTTCACATTAGTGTTGCATACATGAAATCGGAGCGGATTAATTTCGGTATACCGCAACGCGGTAAGAACGGTCAGTAAAATTTGAGGAATTACTGCAGACATTTTTGCGGCGTAATAAAAGAAGAAGAACAAATTCAGTAAAAAACTCGTTTCGGCTATAAATGTAGCAAGTTATAATGTCTTCGTCTTCGCTAGAAGACATTATTGTTATTATTGAGTGATTTGTTGAAGTTAAAAATTTTGTTTTGCAAATTTCGATGTTTGTTTTCCTATTTTCTGCCGATTACGCACCGAAAGTATTCCCACAAGTGTGAAAAACACAGCAACGCGGAATCTTTTCGGTAAGCTGAAAATACCGAGCAAAAAATGTCGATCCGATGTCGTACCGAGTAATGTGAAAAGGCCCTATGTCGCCGCCTGTATTCGTGGCAGTGATGGAAAATGAAAGTTTCGAATTGTGTCAAATTTGTACAAAAAATGGTGAATTTTGGAATTTCATTGTGCAATCAATTTGAAAATCGTCTGTAGGTACCATTACATTGATAAAATAAGTTTACAGCACATATTGTATAATAAGGATCTCATACAAAACCATTCTTACGCATATTTGTGCGTCCTACTTTTATGAAGATTACTTTATAATAAAGTGTATATGCCTACATAAGAAAAAAACAACCGTTTGTTTACTATGAAGCAAACAAAAATAGCATTGTGATCGAAAAATATTTATAACCTGAATTGAGTTTTGCAGAATAGTGCGAAAATCAATTGATTATACATAAGTGCCTTGCTACTTCCCAAATAACCGAAAACTGCACAGGCACGAGTCATTTTCCATCACTAGTTCGTGCCTGAGAGGCAGTGTGCAGCAGTATTGCCGCAGTGTCAAACAAATTGGTACATTCATGGTTTTTTCTTCGAATCACCTAAAAATTATTGAAAAAAAAAATTAATTAAATGGAAGGCCAGCTTAGCACCTTTCATTTGGACCAATATTGCTCAAAGTCTATCTGGGTCACTCTGGGCCCACATTTAGGCCTATATTCCGAGTAGTTCCTACTTATAGAAATTCTATATACCCTATCATATGCGTTAATGCCACATGAATCTATTGCAAAAATTTCATAAAGATCGGTTAATTAGTTTGGGAGTCTATAAGGGACAGAGACACATTCTTTTTTGTATAACAGATTCTATTTAATATAACAGAATTTATAAATGTAAGTTCTTGCATTTTGACATTGCTAAAATAATATAAAAATAAATTACCTATTTTCTATGAAACGAATGTGAGTGTTTCATAAACCAAATATTATTTCCACTAAAATAATATATGTATTGTAGGGGGAAGAGCGCCTTTGTCAACAGGGAGGGTGTCATTGTGTAAGGATTGTATAATAAATGTGTTTTAGTACTCTTTTCTACAACTAATACTACTACAACCACTACTTTTACAAACTAATACTTATGCTCTGCTACTATCAATACTAAAAATATGTATATAGTTTGTCAATAAATCGATTTGCATGTAGAAATGTAATACGCACAAACTAAATGAATATTTTAAAGTCGTTTCTACCTAAAAATCGAAAAAAATTCAGTATTAATTACTTTTTTCGTAATTCTTGGCGAAAATTGTATTATTTTTTCCGTACTAAGGCAATACTGTTTGAGAATTGTTGATCGTGGCTTAGAGTTGGTAGTTTTGGTTTTTGATTTTTAGTGTTTCCGCAGGCTTCTTGCACTGTAGACCTGTAGGCAAGGTTAGGTGAAAAAGAAAAAATGACGGAACCCATTTAGGTGAATATAGCGGACAGTAGCAGCACAGAGTTGCATTTGAATTCCTCTAAAAAACTTTAGAGCTTGGAAACAAAACTAACTTTTAACCTTAGCTATCCTTCGTTGATCACTTAAAAACACTTTCTCAATCTGTTTTAAAACCTGCAATTTAATATAATTATTTATTACAAAACTCTACCACGATCTTAAAATATTTTTTCACATATTTTCGGTGCGCCGGCAACCCTTTTCAGTCAATGGAACCAATATTGGTGAATTTCCCAAAATCTCATCTCAAAGCTTGTCTACAGTTCTACAGTGTTTCTTGCGATGAACATGACGAGCGGGGAAATGTACGCTGATTTTAATTTTTTTGCATTCCCCTTATCACCGAAAAACAAATTAGCCCCTCTCCATCCTCTTGCTGGCTCCGAGACTGCTGCAAGAGCCAAATTTTCGCCCATCACTGCTATAAATGAATAATTTACTCATTATGAAGACTATGCATTGACGTCGCGGCGGCTTTAGCCACAACAATGGCGTCCTTAATGCCTTTTGCGATTGAAATCTACTGCATATTCATGTATGCAAAAATAAAAAGATTATCATTGTTATTAATTTTCGCACATACATAAAAATTATACTCGTATATCTATAACAGCTATGTAAATACATATATGTATCTATCCACATCCCTGCAAAAATTCCGAGTACTCCAGTCGCTAATCCATGGAGTGCTCGCTATGGACCAACCGATTACTCCATAACTTGCCACATTTCATACAAAAAATATGGTCCATTTAACATTGCATGTCATTGCAATGGAGTATATACTCCAGCCCCGCATAACAAACAAATTAATCCATGGAGTAGCTACATTGGATTAATTGATGGAGTACCTAACAGTTAGCCGAACATAACAACAAAAACAAATGTTTATCGCGACGACGACGAATGACGTGTATACATACAAACATATGTATGTATGTAGTTATATATGTATACACATATCGTCGTCGTCGCGATAAAAATTTGGTTTTTGTTATGTTCGGCTAACTAAGAACCGATGCAGATACACGAATCGGTCGTTTGGGCTATGTTAGTGGTCACTTTGAAAGTACTCCAACCTACCACAAATGGAGCATATAATCCAATGATTTTTGCAGGGATCTGCGCCTGCAATACAATGACGCTTAATGAATTAAATGGGTTTATAGTGCACTGAAGGCTAATAGTGGAACTACGATTAATACGTTTGTACGTGTGTGTGTGCTGGTAACTTTTATTAGCACCGCTCAAACCCACCGTAAAGAGAGATTCGCTTTTCATGGGGCTAAAAATTCAAAGGCTTCAATGGGGCAAAAGAAAAGCGGCTGGCAGATGGTATAGATAGCTAGAACTAGCAGTGACTGCAGATCCGATTGAACCTAACCTATTGTTGTCATTCCGCAGTCATATTAAAAATAGAGGGTCGCCTTAATACGGGTCTATATCAGGAGATATTTTTGAAGCAGCTGCCACAGTAGTGCACAGTGTGGTTGTATATGAGATGCATTACCGATTAGCCACAGTCATTCCCAATAAATAAAAAAAAATATATATAAACATATCAAGTTTTACTGAAGCCATTATCACATTGCATTGTTTTGTGGCAATCAAGTGCGTTAAATAAAAGTGAAAAAATAAAAGTGAAAAAAATAAAATAAAATACATGCGTTGCCACAAAACACACAACAGTAAATACTAGTCGAACCAATGCAAACAAGAAATAAGGGAAAAGTATGCAAAAGGAAAAAACAGAGATAAATAAATGCTGATATGTATACATATAAATAGCAATAAACCGCATTGCATACAAATGGCTGAGTGGCCACATGCAGCATTTAAACATTGCAAATCAATCGATGACTCAATCGATGCAGAAGAAATGGAAAAATATAAACTAAAAAAAAAGAAAAGCACGCAAATGTTGCAAATGCAGCAAAATGGCGAAAGAGCGACTAGATTTAGTGCAAGCAATTAATCAAATAGGCAATCAGCAATCACAGCCGAGCGCAATTTAAATCCGAATGAAGGCCATTAATTTGTTTAAAACATTTGCAAGTTTACTGCAATTCTTTAGGTGGCGTAAGCATTTGTATGGCGATATTGGTATTGATAAAATTGAAATTGAAGCAATAGGAAAAGCAAAAGCATCAAATGTGGTTATCTGTGTGAAGCAGATTCTGATGATAACGATGATTGTGATATCTACCTACATAGTTACTTATAAGCCATTTACTCAACCATTACCCTCGAAAAGAATTAAAATTTTATTTATAAAAAAAAAAAAAATAAAAAATCATACGATGTATCTATATTGGATAAAAGATCTTCTAACATTTGTTGCATATTTCAGGGCGTCACAATTTGTTTATTTGTTGCATACACATAAAATGTATATCAAATTAAAGGGAATCAAAATACCTATCGAATGGTATAAAAATCGGTTCAGTAGTTTTTAAGTAATTGCAATTTAAACAATGCATAATATAAATTCTGACCTTCAATAACTTTTGTTGTAGTTGTTTCCAAAATATAAAAATTCACTTTAATACTCAGCTTAGCCATCTTTATCAATTCTCATACTTCGTTTTTTGCTTTTATAATTTTACAAATTTCACATTTGTACCAGATTGTGCTTATTGCTTTCAACGTTGCGGGGCTGGGGGCACCTCTAAACATGCGAGTAGGTCAATAAAATTTTACAGGCTTATTTCTGGGCTAGAAAGGTGCCGTTCTGGCTTTGGAACAAATCGAATTTCCAAAAAAAAATTTTCACTCCACCTTAATGTACAGGTTTTACTATAGAGAAGTCCGTAGGTCTTCCTTTCTGTTCACTCATAAAACCAATTTAGAAGTGCCTTAAGGAATAAGTCGCAAGGTGTGAGCGTTTGTAGTCACCATTCTTTATACATACATACATCACATCTTAAGACGATAGCTACACAGAGCAACTATTAACAGCGCCCAGAAATTCGGATTCCTCTCATTTTTCTGAATAGAAAACTCCTCCACGACATTTGTCTAAAATTAATTTTGATGTTCCGGAATTTGGTTTTTATAAACCAAGACGAATTTTTGAAAATAAAAATTGGGCATAACCCAAAACGTAGACGTATGCTGTTTCGGACTTGTTTTTTTACTTTACTCAACTCTAACAAAAACTCAAGGTTACTCATACGCCACAGCGTACTATTGGAACCAAAAAACAAATTTCAGAAGCATAAGTCTACGTTTTAGGGAATAACTCTTCAATTTTTTCAGCTAAAATTCTGAAATTTTGGATTTGAAGAATTTATTGTACACAAAGCGCGATCGGCGAAAATCATCGGTATCAAATGACTATAACATAGAGAACCCATACCGCGATTTTGGGCCAAGGAAAAAAGAGTGCATTCTAGTTTTCCTATACCAGAAGATAAATTAATATTTTAAAATACTGTTCATATATTGAATTGACTTATCTTTAAGAAGGTTGCAAAAAAAAATTAAGATGTATTGTACACAGCAAGAGATAATCGCGAAAATATGCGATTTTCGGCATTCAGCCTCCATAACCGAAAATCAGGCTATATCTCGAAAACGGATCACCCGATTTTAGTTTCGATTTCATATCTGGATTCAGCATAAAATTCTGCTTCAATTCGATGTGCATATTGGTCTGGATATTTTTTTGTGGATTTTTGCCCAATTTTTATTTTCAAAAATCCGTCTTGGTTAATAAAAACCAAATTCCGCAATATCAAAATTAGTTTTAGAACAAGTAAGGAAGCCTAAGTTCGAGTGGAATCGAACATTAGATACTCAGCTGTATGTTTTCATTGTTTGTTTGCGTTTGATGGAAACACGGATTATTTTATATAAAGCGAGTGCCGCATAAAGTGGGCGTGACCACGCCCATTTTCAACATTTTTATCAGCCATCCAACTAAGCATATGAATATTATTCTTTGTGCAAAATTTCATTCCTTTTTGACTTCTAGTTACAAAGATGTCACGTTACAAATTCCGAAAGGGTGTTCCAGAAATATCTTTGTTAAAAAGTAGGCGTGGTCATAAACCGATTTCAATAAATTTTTGCGTGTCTATTAACAGAAGTTATAAAAGTTTATAAACCAAGTTTCGTTATAATATCTCAATTGTTTGTCGAGTTATGGGCTCAGAAATCTCGTATATTCCTTTGTCTAGAGAGAGGCGGTGCTACGCCTATTTTCCAAAATTTGTCTATTTTTTGTTTCCGGTCTATTGTGGAACTCTTGCCACAAAATTTCTATAAATTATCTCTATATTTGACAAAGATATCGCTTAAAATGTTTTTATTAGGTCACTTTATAATACCCATATATAAAAATGGGCGTGGTCGTCAACCGATTTTGGTAAAATTTTGAACATAGTAATAAAAGTGTACACACCAAGTTTCGTCATTATATATAAATTATTTGTCGAGTTATAGGCTCAGAAATCTCGTATATTCCTGTTTCTAACAAGAGGCGGTGCCACGCCCATTTGCCAAAATTTTTGTGTTTTTCGTTTTATGTCCGCAGTAGGACTCCTGCTATAAAATTTCAATGATATATCTTTATATTTGACAGAGATATGGCTTAAAATGTTTTTATTAGGTCACTTTATAATATACATATATAAAAGTGGGCGTGGCCGTCAACCGATTTTAACTATTTTCCGTCCAAACGTTTGCCTAAGTAAGTACATCGCGCGTACCAAATTTCATCGATATATCTTCAATGGTTTCTGAGTTATGACATATAAAACTTTCAAGGTTTGACCCTTAATAAGTGGGCGTGGCACCGCCCATTTTCCAAGATTTCATCAAATTTCTTCCTAGGGGCCTGAGCTCAACACGTGGGTAAAATTTCATCGCTCCAGCTATATTAGTGACTGAGATACCAAATTTCCGGTTTTTTCTATATAGGAAAAGTGGGCGTGGTCATGGTCCGATTTCACCCATTTTCAATACCAACCGTCCCAGTCTCGATACCAACTTGCATTTCAAATTTCATCGAAATATCTCAATTTTTGCACGAGTTAGAGTGTTTACAGACGGACGGACAGACAGACGGACGGACGGACAGACGGACGGACGGACGGACATGGCTCAATCGATTTCTCTTTTCACCCTGATCATTTTGATATATATAAGTCTATATCTATCTCGATTATTTCATTCTGTTACAATCCACCGTTATGTGATTAAAACTATAATACTCTGTGTACTAGTACAGCTGAGTATAAAAATGTCGTAGAGGCGTTTTCTACTCAGAAAGATGAGAGGAATCCGAATTTCGATTGCGCGGTATCGATTAATTTCCCTCCATACAAATCGCCCCACCCTAATATACATATGTACATACATATTTGTAAATACGTACCTTTATATTTTTCTTTAAAAACGATACATTCGCACGCAGGGCCGTACTCAGGAATTTTTTTCGTGGGGGGTTTTCATCGTAGTTTTTTTTTTGTTTTTTTTTTTTTTTTTGGAGAAAAATATATAACCTATTTCGTGCACTAACGAAAAATAATAAAAGAAATCTGGTTTCTAAACTGCTATTTAGAAGAAACATTTTTTCAAATTAGGGTTTTTATAAGAAGTTTTAAAAATCAGGAAACTTTTATTCATTTAAAAATTAGACTGTTCCATTGCAAACACGATGAATACTTTATTTTTGGTGATTTTATTAAAGTGAAAAAAAAAAAAATATTTTATGACGAAAAACTCGGTTAGATTACCCATCTGTTATCAATTTTTTTTTTCATTTCCATTGAATTTCATTTTCATTTGAAAATTAAAAAATAAACAGCGCAGCAGAAGTATAAAAAATAAAAAGTTATACTGTAATGCAACTGCGCAGCCTTAAGTTTCAAAAAATTATAGTCGACTGTTGCTGTATTGTGGAAATTTTTACAGCACAGCAAAGGGCAAACATAATTTCGAGTTTTTACAGCACTGTTGTTATGGTTTTATTTTTTAACTAATGGGAACACAATCGAAATTGTAATGTACAAAAAAAAACCAATTTTAAATTTAAAATTCTGTTTATCTGTGCTTTGCTGTCGACTGATCTGTTTGAAATTACACAGTAAAGCAACAGCAAAAATAAGCATACATAAGCAGCAACAGTGCTGTAAAAACTAACTTTATTGAAAATAGGTGAAATCGGACTATAACAACGCAACCATCCCATATATGGGATCTTTCACACAAAAACACACAAAATGTTATAAATCTGACACTAACACATATAACCCGAGTAATGAATTTTCAGCCATGCAATGACTTTATGCGGTTATAAGGAAATATACTAAAATTTTAGAAAATGTATGTATGTAACATAATTTAATTTATAAGTGGTATGTCGTTAGAAGCGTACTTTAATTATCTTTCGAACGGAGTAGATACGGTTTGCGGGTATTTGTAACTTCAGCGTGAAGAATTTTTGATTGAATTTGTAACCAAAAAAAACCTAAATTACGTTATCTCAAAACCCTAACCATAAAAAAATGGTTTTGACCTCAGCAGGTTCATGCCAGTCTTCCCCTATACCTGAAATTCTTGGTATTCTCTCAAATTAATTATTTGTAAACTAGTATTTTGAACATATAGCTTTGAATATGATAGAAGTAAAATTTATCTACCAGAATTTCGTGGGGGGTTCAAACACCCAAACCCCCCCCCCCCCTAAATACGGCCTTGTTCGCACGTAAGCGCAAATGAAAAACACATTTATCTCTGTCGCAAACTGCAAAATAAAATCCTATCAGCGAGTGTTATCCTGTTATTTTTGCATACAAACAAATATACAACACATATATGTACATGTGTTTGTGCATATATATTTTTATAGCTGCAGTTTGAGTTGCAGCAAAACTATTGAAAATTCAATTAAAATGAAGCAGCTGGCAACACAAACTCTTCTACAAGCACTGAGGGATTTGTGTGTTGATGTTGGATGTGATGGTGGAGGTAGTGGTGAAGTTGATGGTGCTAGTTGTGTTGGTGTTGGTGTTGTTCGTGGTCATGGTGGTGGCGATGGAAAAGTTCTTAAGCTGCAACAAGCCGTTAAATCCCCTTTGGGCATGCAAGAAAAAAGTGAATTTGAAATATTTTATTCTTCATAAGCTGGATACCAACTTAAGTAGTTGAGCTAAGTTTGCTGTTAGCATAATTTTAAATTCAATTCAGTTAAATCAAGTGGGGACAGGCTCCTATTTGATTGAATTAAATTATGTACAAAATATTCTAAAAAAGAGTTAGATTTTGGTGGATTTTTTAAGACAAACAAAAACAAAGGAAGAAAAAATTATACCATTCTAGTATGGCTAGCGATATAGGGAACTTTTTTCTGTCCTGCTCTCAGGAAAAATCGGCTTGTTAGTGTTGTATATACGCAAAATTTTACAACTTCCTTTTTCCCCTAGTTTTACCTACCGCTTTTTTTTATAGCAGAGTAAGATACAATCATCAGTCTCTTCAGAACGACGTGTTGCAGAATCGGCCAGAAGATGAAATTAAGAGGCATTTTCAGTCAGAAAATATTTGTATACAATAAGTATTTGACAAGATAAATTTGCTTAGAAGAATGACGTGCATCGTCATAAATATTTGCCAAAGACTCGTCTCAATGTACAATTTAATTAAATAAATTAAATTGAATTGAAAACAAAATCTCACAACTGTATTTCCCTGGTAGGAGCATTGTACAAACTTGTGGTAAAGGTTTCCCAACAGGAAATCTCTACTCAAACTCCTTTGTTTGAGGGTGGTCTAGTATTAAACTTGAATTTGGTTTCGGTGAAGGGCAAGTCGGAAACCATACTCTCACCATTGGTGTTGATTTCTGTGCCAAGGTAGGTATAACCGCGGATCTGAGAAGGAGGAAACGGTCGCTATCTCGAGCGAGTTAGATGCTAGACAATCTGAAGATTTTGGTAGATCAGTTGGAAACGGCGCTATGCGGAGTCGTCATTAAACTTTAAATTCATTTCATGCAATTTCTAAAGAAAAATTTAAAAGAATGGCTTGAAGGCAAAATAATAAATTCGATTTAAGTCTTAAATTTACAAAAATCAGGAACTGTGTAAAAATTGATCACTTTAAACTGCTGTACAAATTAATATATGTATTTGAGTATTTGAGAGTATTGCATATCGACAAAAAATATCATACATTAGAAATTCATTTCATTTGATTGCATTCTTCTGTGTCGATATGCAAGCCATTGAGCGCGAAATATGTATATATACATATATGTATGTATGTGTGAAAAACCTTTACTTAAGCTATTGACACATTTCATCATGTGTATATACATACCTCTAAGAAAAACAGCACCAATCAAGTGGAAAATCTAAGAAATTGCTTAAAAAGATTTAATCTGTGCAGTAAGAAAAGAATTTCCTTTGCACACATTTGATTTTATTGAGCAGAATATAACTTCTTAGAGCATTTCTTAAAGTTTTCCCATGGCTAAATATATGTATATAGGTAGATCATTTACACTTAAAATGTATCTAAGTCTTCTACGGCAATCTGGACTTTGACCCTCTTGAAACACTTACACACACACTCTTAAACCGTCATCAATCGAAACCAAAATTTATATGTTACTATCGATTGAGTGGGCGATACAGTAAAATATTGTTAATCTGACTGTTAAGCGCACTCTAATGTACCTACGTATTTACTAGTTGGCCTCGCTAATCAATATTCCCCATACATGACGGGGCGTATGAGCAACATTTCATACAAGTAGTACGCAAACATTTTCTCAGTTCCAGCTGTGCTCACTTCAATTCATCTCGAATAATTTATAAGTGTTTGGCGGTGGTGTTAGTGTTCGCAAATTGTCACAGTAAATACTTCAAAGCCTTAGTATCTACTCTCAAGCATTTTTTGTTTGTTTTTACTTTATTGTTGAGCTTAAAGAAGCAAAGAGTCTTGTGAAAGCGTGGAAAATTAAATAAAAATAAATAAGCAAAAATACATGCTATGTGTCTGTATCTAAAAATGTACATTAGAGCGTATCACGGTGTATGGAGGAAAAAAAAGTTGAAAATGTTCCCCCCCAGTTTGAACACTTACCTTATGAGGTTTTCAAAAAAATTTTTTTTAATTTTTTTGTCACCCTGTAAAAACAGCGAAATTAGTTTTTTTTCTATAATTTCTATATTTTACGTTCGATTTTCAAAAGTGATACATTTTTAGAAAGGTATTCACCAAGGCAATATTTCATCCATAAAAACTTTTAGCCCATCATGCCAAGTTCAGCTTTTATTCTATTTTTACTAAATCCAACACCCTGTATGTGAAAAAAAAAATTGTTTCCTGAATACTAAGAAAAACAAGTAAGAGCGCGACTGACTTCGGACGTACCAAAGACTGCATACCTTTCATGAATGGGGAAATGAAAAGTTGCATGGTCTGATATTGTTTAATTTATACTTTCAATTCTCTGGGTAATTTATACAAAGATTCCTTAGAAAAAGAAGTGTCATTATTTAGATGGAGAAGTTATACCCTAAAATATATATATCTGAACAATCGGTTGTATGGCAGCTATATGATATAGTGGTCCGATCCGGCCGATTCCGACAAATGATAAGCTTCTCCTAAAAATACACTCACATTCCGAATTTCATGCAGATATCTCAAAAATTGAGGGACTAGTTTGCGATTAAACAGACAGACAGACAGACAGACAGACGGACATGGCTTAATCGACTCAGCTCATGATCCTGATCATATTGGTATATATTTTCGTAGGTCTGCATCGCCTCGTTCTGGTACTTTCACCATTCGTGTTTCGGTACAAAGTTATAATACCATTTCATTCCCATGAATGGTATAAAAAGAATATTTACCTGCATATAATGAGGAAATAAATGTAATGCATTTATGCTAAATCTTTTCTTGGCTCTAATTTTCTGTAACGTTCTCGGCTACTTACTTTAGCGAGTATATAACCTAGGCGTTCCTCGTCGGCAACTTCTGTACAAGAATCACTTACTACCTGTTCAAATCGCTCAGTATTTATAGAATGGCATAGAAAATCTGAGTAAATTAATAGGTTATAATTAGTATAATTAGTATCAATCACTGCTGTTTGGAAATATTAATCAGGTATTTTTATAACATCATTAGAATTTTGTAGTTCCTGCAAGTCCGTATCAGAATAAAATTGCAAGCATGGTGGCTCTGTAATTCTAAATGAGCTCCAATCGATCATTTGAGTGTACTATGTACTTCTTCATGGCATTTCTGCTCTGAGTTGCTCTATGTTGCTCTATTTCGACAGCTGCCCTACTTTGCTCTGCTCTAACCTGCTCCAAACTTTTTTTGTTCATTAAACAGAGCTAATATTAATAAGTAATAATCTTTTTTACTCATATAATGATGTCAAAACTAAATTCAAGGCTAAATTTACTTTATTCAAAATTTTTTTTTAATACAGGGTGTTGGTTTTAAATAAATTTTAATAAAAGCTAAAGTTGGTGTCGCAGGTTAATGGCTTATATGGACGAAATATGACACGGGTTAAAACCTTTACAACAATATATTGCTCGTTAAAATCAAACACCAAATAGAAAAGTTATAAGCAAAAAACGAATTTCGCTGTTTTTACAGGGTTCCGAAAAAAATTTTTTTTCCATTTTTGAAATCTCCAAGGAGTAAACATTCGAACCAGAGGGGAACATTTTAAACTTTTTTTGGCGATACGCTCTAATGTACATACAAATATGCATAACTTTAAATAAAAAACCAAGCAAAAAAGATTTTTCTTTTGCACCATTTGTCTGTAGAATGTGCAAATGAAATGAAAAATGTCACTGTCTGAGCCACAAATTGCAATTTTCTTGAGCAAACATACACGTAAACACAAACACACACGCAAAAGCATAATAAGTATGTATGTATGTACATAAAAATGGCAAATTATATGCACATAAATATTTTGTATAATTTCGCTGTTGACATTTCTTTTGTGCTTTTCTTATTTGCTTATTTATTTTTTCTTATTTTTCATTTTTTATTTCCTTTTGATATTTCTTAAATTACTTTTTTCAATCTTGGTCGTGCAGACGAGGCGCTTTTTCCCTTTTACATATATGCACGTATACGGCTTTTACTTTTGTATATATTAAGCCCTAACAGCAATTTTAATGTAACCAACATAAAAATACATAAATTTTCTGGACAAGTTTTTTTTTCTTTCTTCTTCAATATCTTCAAGTATGTATAACAGTATTATAATTATATAACTGTTTTTGTTTTATCCAAGGCAAATTCATTCATATGGTAATGGTAAGTGAACAGCTGACTTCTTCTTCTCGTTTTTAAATCGCCGTGTACAGATAAATGTCATACAAAGAAATATTTGTCTTTGAGTTTGACATTCTGATGGACAAAAACTTAAAGCGAATCGAGGCGAATACTGCTGAATTCGCCCTGCCATTACCATATATTGAAATTGCCTTGGTTTTATCTTTGTAACGTTACTTTTCTGCTGTATGATATATTGTAAGATGAACAAAATGATGAAAAATTATCGAACTTTATCAAACAACTAAAATCGATAATTTTGTTGCGTACACAAAAATTGCTGTTAAAGCTTGATATGTACAAATATATATATGTACTAGCTGTACCCGGCCAAGCTTTGCTTTGGCCCACATCCTATTATAGGCATTAGAAGCGAAAAACGGCACACTTTAAAATAAGTTGGAAGTATCCAGAAACCGAACTTTGCTCGGGCTGCAAGACCTCAGCAAAAGTCAGATAAGTTTAAAAAAAGGAAGGAAAAAATGTATATTTTCTAAAATTTGCCCTTTTCAAGTCCTTATCCCATTTTTGTTCGTATTAATCTCCCACTCCTCTCCCCTCTACCAATCCCTTCTTCTTTCCCTTCCCATCTATCTTTCCCTTTCCTTTCATTGGAATCACAATGAGTACTATTCTATGTAAATTCTCTGCTCAACACCTTTTATTTGATACTAATATCGCTCAGAAACATTCGAGGGTCACCCGGGTCCACGTTTTGACCCATATCTGGAGACCCGACCTAGGAATCACAATTAGTACTATTCTATGTAAATTCTCTGCTCAATACCTTTCATTTGATACCAATATCGTCCAAAAATATTCAGTGGAAAGCCAGGTCAACGTTTTGACCTTTTGACCCATATCTCGGGAACCGACTTCCGGATTTGAAAAAAATATGTATATAAACCATCTAGGGCAAGGTACTAAGCTGGTGTGTAAATTTGGTCAAAATCCCTCCACGCGTTTGGGCGAAAGCCGGCGACAAAGAAATGGGCTTGATTTTTATATATATATAGATATAGATAATGTAGGGTTTTGTGCATATACATATTTAATTGCATATGTACAATAATATCATCATATGTTTCACTTGAGTTTTGTTCCATTTTTCTCCTTTTCTTTTCTTAACACATTATTGTTAGCATTATTACCACTTGTTCTACTTAAGCGATTGTGTGTGCGATGAATTGTTTGTTTGCGGTTGGCATTTAATTTTCATCAAAAGTGGTTTTGTTGCTTCCGTTTCCGCTGACATTTATGGATGTATATGTAAATAAATGTTACTAGTATAAGAGTATGCAATTAAAACAGACATTAAATAGAGTACAAAGCACTTAAAGAAGTTTTTCTGCTTTGTCTAGGGATCCTTACGACTCACATATTAAAATTGCGTCTTTTAAGTTCAAAACGCTATCTACGGTTATTTCAGATGCAATTGAGAACTGGTGTTTAAGTTTTGAGAATATCGTTATTTTTTCAGATGCTTCTCAGCTAAGAAAAATGTTTATTGGAAGCATAGTGGGAATCGCTATCGAACAAAGAAGAAATTTAACGATGAGCTGTGCGAGGTATACACGGCTGGGTTGGCTAGGGCATTTTCTCAGTTCCAGCTGTGCAGGTCACGTTTTGTGAATGAATGGAACGAAACAAGATACTGAAGATGGCACAAAGCTGAAACGGGTTTATAACCAAATCAGACTTGACAAGCGATGACGGAAATTCGTTCCGCAATACATCGAAATTGTGCGGTATTTCTATCGACACCCACCACTAAAATAAATAAGTAGAAAGTTTTAGGCGTTGATACATTCCTGAATTATGCAAAAGTTTTAGGCATGTTAAAATGTTTCGAAAATTCTGAAGGATGACATTCAAACTGTTAGAAGCACTTTTATTATTTATAATATACATACATTTATCAAGTACAGTAACCAATTACTTATTCAAAACTGTTTTATACTTTTAGCCGGTGTTTTAATCAATATTGAGTGCAAAGCCTGGGCCCGCAATATTTTCCACGATCGCTTCGAAAGGAGAGGATCCGTCCACTTCGAATTGATGGTCGATTAAGAGCTGGCGGTGCGCGGCCAATAAGTGAACGAAGCACATAAAATAAATTATTAAAAAAGAAAAGAAAAAATATAAAAAAAAAAACAAAAAAAAAATAAAATTATAATTTAAATAAAACTTAAACAAGAAAAACAAAAACAGAAGAAAAAGAAAAAACAAAAAAGAGAATATGTTTGTTCTTGGCAGGATAAGTAACAAAAGAAAACATTTCAGTTTATAAAAGAGAGAAAGCAGTAATAAATAAATAAATAAATAAATATACAACAAAATAAAACAGTAGAAAACTTAGGTAAAAGATACAGATGCATGGTGGAGAAAGCTGAGAGTAGAAGAAGAGTTGGCGGAGAGAGTGTGAGCGTATGAGTGGCTGAAGGTAGAAGTTGGAAGTTTAGTGGCTTGTGTGACGTTAAAAGAGTGAAGTGGAGCTTAAATGGAAGAAAATGCATGCAAAAATACAGCAACAACCAAAGAACAACATCAACAACAAGTCGATAAAGGTAATAAAAAGAAGAAATTTCTGGCGCAATGAAAAAAACGAAAATAAATAAATAAGAAGGAAAACAGCTAAATAATTTTTTTTGCGAACAAAAACACAAACAAGATAAATAATTAATTAAAGCCTGCAAACAACACAGCAATGAAAAAAAAAAACAAGTAAAAAGAGATAAATAATAAAAAGCTAAAAATTAAAAAATTAATCAATAGACGAAGCGTAACAAGGCATCACATTAAATACATATGTACATACGTACTCGTATACATATGTATGTATGTATCTATATTAATATGTATTATAATTTTTGAAAATAAAAAAAAAAATAGCAAAATAAGCAAAAAATTTAATTATTTAATTTTATTTATAGCAAAAAAAAAAGTAATACGATTTATTGTAGAAAAAATAATGTAGTTAAAAAATCTTTTGCTTAAAAAAATAATAATAATCAAGGCTTCTTCTCACACTTAGTTCATTATACTTTTGTTTAATTAAAAAAAATATACTTATGTAATAAAATTTTTTTTCGTTTTTGAAAATCAGTAGTATTAAATAATTAAAAAGAAATATGTATTTATTAAGATTTGTTGATATTTTTGAATAGTAATTAAAACAAAACAACAAGGTGTTTAAAAATAAATATTATGACGAGTATTAGAAAGAAAAAGAAAATAGATTTAATTCAGATAACAAAAAAAAAATTATAACGAAAACCAGCGCAGCGAACAAAAAAAATTAATAAAAACTCACAAACAGCTACAAATAAACACACAGCAAACAAACACTAACACATGCAAGCGAAACAACACAAAAATATTTAAAATATGTTAATTTTTGATATGTTCTTTGTTACAAAAACGATATAAATGATCAAAAAATATTACAGATAATTTTCAGAGTACGCCACTTTTATTTCGTTTCAAACCATAAACACCGCGGAACAACAACAACCGCTACTTGTTTTAGCGCTTTAACCCATTAGGCGCCACACAAAATTCACTTATACATATACACATGAACTGCATATACTTATACATACACACACCGCACACGCTGTTTTAGTGTTAGTGAGAGCTAAACACATGCATATAAATGAATGTACATGATTATATATATACATACATATATATAAATTAATTATTATGTTTAAGTAAAAAAAAGAAACAAAAAACAAAAAACATGCAAAGAAAACCTTTGTTTATTAACTTTGTTATTAGTACTTAAGCGCCCTCCCCACTAAAGCAAAATATACATACATACATATATATATATATAAATGAAAATAAGAAAATCTAAATATAGCATATGAAAAAAAAATGTATTTAAAAAAAGTTATAGTATTTAAAGGTGTAGATTTTTAAAAGATCATTGCAAGAGAAAAATTATTAAATCAAATAAAAACAAATAAATAACAACAACACAGCAGTAAATACTAAAATAAAAGTAAATTTGATCAAAAAAAAAGAAAATAAAAGTCAAATATTATATAAAGAAAAAAAAATAAAATAAAATGAAATAAAAATTGGCAGCATAAAGAAAAAATTAGGCATCAACTTCAACAAAAAAATAACAATAGTTTAATTTTAAAATGTCATGCTCTTCATTAAGTATGCTAAAGTTAAATAAATCAATATACTATGAATAAATAAATAGATGAAATCATAAATAATAAAAACTAAAAAAATTATAAGTAATAAAATAAAGAAGATAAATTATAGAAAAAAGCAGTTATAAAAATTAAAGATGTAAACAATAGCGGACAGTGCAAAAAAAGGCAAAGCCTACTTAAGGCTATATTAAGGCGAATATATTGTTTTGCATATAAAACAAA